>VXBT01001632.1:0-319293 GCA_013400235.1 Oriolus oriolus | reverse complement strand
TAATTGTATGTGCATGTCTACATATCCTGTTCTTTAATACTAAGATCTTTATGAGGTGCCTTAATTATTTTTACTGTTTCCAGTATGTTCTATTTACAGCAGTGCTTCCACGCTATTTTTCCTTTCCGTTAAAGCCTTCTCAGTTTTGTTGCTTTAGATAATAGGTAGGCTTAGACTTACATCTTTGGTAAATGTATATATTATATATATATATATAAAAATATATATATATGTATGAAATCTGTATGATGTTTATATTCGGTGTTTTAGCTGACGTCTCATTTCTTTATGGGGCATGTATAGTATACAGAAAATATTTGTTGCTATCAGATGACCACAAAACAGTAGTCATCATGGGAATATTAATAAACCAAAAAAACCCCTTAACAAGTAAACGTCTTATTTTTATACCAAATCAATAGGCATCCTTTTCCTCTTCTTTATTCAGTACGTTTTCAATAGATGGCACTAAAGTTCTATGGAAAGGGCAGGGCAGAGCAAATCCTGGGCATTCAGCATCTTCTTTCTCCTCACTGCCCCGAAACGGGAAGAGGCCTTTGCATGGCTTCAAGGAGCCTGTTTTTTCCACCTTGTGGTCAGAAAATTGTGATTACAATTCACAGAAGAAAATAATTTGGATTGTGGGGCAGGCTTTCCTCTTTTCTTTTTTTTTTATTCTCTTTTTGTTTCCTCCTTGAATTGGGTGGAAAAAAAATATGTTTGATTAAGTGAGTAGAGGGATTTTCCTGGGGAGTAACCCTTGTATTGCTCCTTTTTTGTTTTGTTTTCTTTCCTCAGGAAATTAGTATTTCCTTTTTTTCTGCTACTGCTAAAATAATTATGCCATTTGTTACTTGTATAGCAAACTGTAGTCTGAGATTCAAGTGTGACTCTTGAGAAATTTATATATATTGGTAGGTGTATGGGAAAGTCCAGTCCTGTTTTTTAAGCAGTGTTAACAAAAATAACACAACAATATGGGGGTTTTGGTGAACCCATTTTTTGTTTTTTACCATTCTAATATAGTTGAGATTATAGCCAGAGGAAAAAGGAGCCAAGTTCAGTTTGAAGTGCTGGCTGTGTAGAGCAGAGAGAAAACTTTTTTGTGACTGGGACAAAGTTTCACTAGAGGCTGGGCAAAGCGACGGCCTTGCAACCACTGAAGTATCAGTACTAATTTTAATTTTCTGTCAGTCTAAGAAAAGCATGAGACTCTATGATTTCACAGATTTTTTTTTTTTCCTGAAATTAATAAACACTGATTTGCCTGATTTGGTTAATTTAGAAGCATTATCCAGGTACCTCCAGTGCTAAAGATATCTCCTTTAAGAAACAGACCCATGCTGTAATTGCATTGTGTGCAATGCCTCCCACATAGTGACTTATTTAACATTCTTTTAAAATGCTCAGACAACTGTACTTTTATATATCTATCTAATGACATGGCCTGTTTTGAGAAGATTTTGCAGAATTTCAGGCTATTTTTTTAAACTATTCGCCATCATACTGCTTTTTTTCTTCAGTCTCTCAGGGTTTGAGGTCTGTGTTACTGTAAAAAATCCTTAAAGGAAGAAGCATTTTGTTTCCCTTAATATATTTCATCCTGCCTTGTAGGAATAGAAAGCTAGAAAATTATTTTATAAGGACAGAAACCATGGCCATACATGAAGGACTTTTAACGCATTTTACATTTCCCCAGCAATTACAAGCATTCTTAATGTGGACTGCAGAGAGCAAACTGAAGCTCTTTAGCTTGTTGGATAACTTAATTACATCAGTTTGTATATATTTGTTCCTGAAACATTTCTGCTTTCTTTAGCAATGAGAACTATATCCTGACTGTAAATTGCATGTACTGGCATAGTTGTCAGACTTTTCTTGACAGGTGCTAATCTCCACAATAGCATTTTGACCCTTTCCGTATAATTACTTCAGCAGTGTATGTTTTCCTCCCTCCCTGTAGTTTCAATAAGGACACTGAATAGTTTAGTGGAGTTGAATGAAAGTCTGCATGGTACAACTGAGTCTTTTCTTTATGAAGAACTTTTAAAATATCCAATAAAAATGGTTTAAGCATAAGATATTTAAATGAAGGCATATAAGAGAATGAGAAATAGATAACATTGGATTTAAGCTATATACTGTAAACAGTTTGCAAAATAAGATTTACATTTACTTTTTTTTAATTTTAAAACTTGGTGTTTTATGTTACTTTCAGTAAGAAAACAAAGAAAATGTGTGAGGAAAGAACTAGCGAATAATTTAACCATATGCCTACCACATTTGTTTATTAAGTAAATGTATATAAAGAATGATACACGTGAGATTACCTCACTACCTTCATAAGACTTGAAGTAGTTTTCTGATGTCAGAGTTATCCCTTTACATTATAATTTTATGAAAAGTTAGGAACACTGTCTCATTGAACATGATGTTAGACTGTTGATTTCCTGGCAAAAAGATTAATTTCCCATTGGAGCCTAATGAGCTGCATGGGCTTGCTGTTTGTAACTCACTTGCGTGGTCGAATTCCTAAGTTAAATTCTTGGACATTTTAATTTGATTATTTCTTGTGCAGAAGGATAATTTCCTGTTGTCCCAAAGAACATTCAAATAAGGCACCAGTTTGACTGGCCTGATCAGATTAGCTGATAACACCTATCTCCTGAGACAAGTTGACAGTACAAGTTCATACACCAAGCATCTCTTTTGTATGCAGGACAATTGATTTAAGAATGACATGTAAAATTAATTAAAGTTCAAACCTAATTTATTCATGCATGTTCTTTCCATTTTTGCATGTTTCATAATATTTACTGCTTATTATTTTTCCAGAGCTAGGTTTTAACAGAAAACTGACATAATCTGCGCTTCATACAAAATTATATAATTTCTACATATCTTTTTCTGTGTTCATTTTCCTTTTACTCGGAATTACTGATGTTATTTGGTATGTTATGCTCTTATGACCTATTAACACAATGTATTTTTATGATTTCAGTTGTACTACATGGCTATAGTGTGTAGAACTTTCATGACATCCAGCTGAAACTTATTGCCAGAACCAAATCCTCCTTCAGTCCCATTCAGAAATATGAGATTGTATGTTGCAAGAGTCAACTGAGATTTTTTTTCATAATTAATGTTGATTTCATGTTAATTTCGTTTTAGTTCCTATGCTGAAGTGGTCCTGTCTTAATTCTTAGATATTTTTATATATATTTGTGAATCAAGGCAGTTCAGTAGTAGCATTACATTACTACCATATAAATGGTGTTAAGAAACAATGAATGCTTGTTCTGAGATGAGTGGGAAAGAGCTGTTTAAATGTCTATTTTCATGAATATGTTTTTTTCAGGAAGTGAAGAATGGGTGACACGGGGTGCCATTTTTCTACACTTAGGCTTTTGTGTGGAAATACAGGTCGCCCTGTGGCTAATCCGTTCCCCTATGTCCAATCTGTCCTTCAGTGCTTCTAAAAGATGAATAGAGCTGTGAACCCAGAAAAGGGTATTGTGATATATAATTGCAGTCCCATGGCTGTCTGATCTTCCTGCAAAGCAGTTTAACATACTCTAGTGAGCTGCAGTCAGTATGAAGGAGTGTTTAAAATTTCAGTGTCTAAAATTTTTTGCATACACTATTGAAAATTAGAAGTAGCCAAGTACGTTCACTACCCATGTCTGGGTTTTAAGTGATTCATTATCTATTATTGTTTAACACCTGTATTCAAAGAGAAATGAAAAATATTTGAGTTGATGTTACACCCTATCAGTTATGGGAACTCCTTTGCTCCTGACAAGGACCTTTTTCCCATTGTTGAACATTTTAACCATTCAAACACAGCAGTAATGGGGAAAGGTAAAGGATACAGTTTCTAAACGTGTCTTTGAATCTCATGGAAAGTAGGGCAGTTAGGGAGTAACTTCAGAAGGGTGTGGGTACATGGCAGCCAGGGTGTGTTACAGCCCTGGGTATACTTTAAAGCTTCGTTTATGTGCTGATTGCTCATTAGGAGATAGAAATGTCTTATTTACCAAAAGGTAGATTAATATTTTGAATGGTTTAGGAGATTAGGGTGATATTGGCCTTGTTTGGAGAGGAACTGCACAGAAGCATAGATTCAGTCTCAAGAATCTTGCTTAAAGTATGGAGGATTGAAATATTCTGATCCCAAAACTATCTTCTTAATCTGTTGGGTAGATGTTCAGTAGTAAGCTCTGTAAAACAGGGTGATTTTCTGTTGATACACTGCAGTGATTAAGTGGAAACAAGAGAATTCCAGTACTTCTTTTATAACCAGATGATTATGTCTATAAACCAGAATTTAGTATCATTTGTGCAGATTTAATGTGTACTTACATATGTCAATAAGGTATCTATTTAGCACATTTTTCATAATTATCATTTTTTTTTTTTGCCTTGGACATAAATTACCAATTATTGGTTGCACTTGTAGGCACTTCTGTGTCAATCCTATTTATAGGAATTAGTGTCACAATAGCGAAAAATATTACAGCAATATACTACTGCACTTTTAAAAGAGTGCAATATTACACATAATAACTTGTTAAAGTTTTATATTTAATATCTTTTTTATGTCACTTTTTATACAGATTTAAATATTTTAGCCTTCTCCAAAAGTAGAGAAAAAGCTTTATGCGTATTTTTGTTTTTAGTGTGTGTACATTTTGACTCTGACAATAATGAGGCACATATTCTATTTAGCTGTGTAACCCCAAACAACTCTGCTACTCCTTTGCTAATGTTTGAAAATGTCTACTGACAGTATACCCAAGATGATTTTTTAAAGAGCTTTCTGATGGCTTGAGGAAGCTGGTATTGCTAATGTTTACTGCTGTGTAAAACATTTCGAGGAAAGGAGTTGTTATCTTCTAAAATGTTTGGAAGCCTTTGGCCCTCAAAATTTTCTTAGAAAGAATTTTGCATGTGACTTAGTATGACAGATAATATTGCCAGCCTTTCATTTTTCTTTTATCTTTTAAACATTAAAAAATACTTGAACTAGTTAAACATAGGCAGATAATTGCTTTTAAGAATGTGGGAAAAAAAGTGTTACTTAATTTTAGAGTTATTTTTTCAGTTTGCCCTTTTATGCTTTACCTATGTCTCAGAACAGTAAGATACCTTGCATACCAGATGTGCTGCATATGTTACCTATATATAGTAAAACGGAGTTGAGGACAGTGTGCCCCAGCTGCACATTTGCTGAAGGGTTTGTTACGTTTAACGTGCTGTAGTATAATTTTTCCTACTGTCTATCTTCCGTACATTTTGTGGGGGGGTGTTGTGAAGAGGCAGATATGAATGATATTATCAGTGCAGGACATCAGCAGAGAGAGAGGCACAGTATGCAGAAGTGGAAGGTTTACTCTTCCCATCCAGGAGACAGAACTGGCAGTTGGAAAGCCCTAAGCTTGAATAAGGGCTACATAGGAAAGAAAGTGTGAAAGGTATCCAATCTTTCTTTGCATTTTTTATATAGTTTTATGGCAACCAAATAGAATTAAGATCCAGTTCAGTGGCTATGTGATAGTGTGTGGCACACTGGAGCTGCAGAAAAATGAGAAGAGGTGCTGCTTTGAGATAAAATAGCTTTGTACTTGAAATGTTTTGATGTTTCCAGTCCGTTGTTGTTTTTTGTTTCGTTTGTTTTTTTCAATAGGATTAGAGAGGTGTAGCAGTGAAAGGAAGCAATGCAGACAAATTTCTCAATCATTTTCTTTTCAGGGAGGCAGGAAAGATTTTCTCTATGTGGCATCTGCTGTGCTGGGATGTACAAGAGGAGGAGTCTGACAGGTTTTCTGCCCATGGGAGGAAGCTTTGAAATAGTCTTTCATTTTGGGTGTTTAGTATGAACAACTTGTATGTCTTCACAGGGAACTGCACCATCGATGGTATAAACCTTCTACTTTTCCCAACTGAGCAACTTAAAAAAAGCCATTAGTAAGAGATTTTTCAGTAGCATTTTTACAATTGCCTGTTTTCGTACCCCAGGAGCACAGGTGATGAATTATTGACCTTTCTCAGCATTTATCAGCACTGTCTGCTCCTAAAGGCAGTACTATAGACTGATGTGAGTCACATCATACAAAAGTGCATACTTTTTAGATCTGTTGGTTAATATTTATTTTTCTCGTTTCTTAGCAGGCATACACTGTATCAAATATTAAACTGCCAAAACAAAACACACACACTGAGACTTTTTGAAACTGAACTAAAAAGGCCAAGTGAAAAAAAAAAAAGCATGTATTTACAAGTTGAGTTCAATATAATATTGCTGAGAAAAGCCATAATTTTTTAAATTCACTAGTCAAAATACAGATAAAATTATTCACTTTGCATACATAGTTTAAAAAAGCTCTTTATGATCATATGAAGAAAAGACACAACACAATTGTACTAGTTAAAATAACAGGATTTGTTTTCTGGTAGTATTTAAATATCCCATGTGGAACTGGTTGCTCAGCTGAGTGTGACTGGCCAACTGGCGTATCTATTCCACCCAGTATCTGCATTTTAGCAAAGATTTATTTTTCTTAGAAATTATATCCTCTTGCTTCTCATAATCCGTAGTGATAGTAGGTTCTGTTTAATAACAAAATCCTATTATTTGCCTAAATGTGCTTTCTATGCTTGTTCTAGAAATCCAACACAACATAATGAATATGCCTATTCATTATATTTTACCTTTGTCACCACATCAGTTCACAAGTAGATCTTGCTCAGAACAATAGACCTTCCTACAAATTGTTTTTAGTCTTGTGAAAAGCAATGAGCAACATGTTTAGAATATGTCCAAGCAGCAAATTAACATATAAATAACCAATACTAATATTTTTTTAAAGCAGACAGTGTACTAACGTGTTTTCACATGAACGATGTATTTTTTTTTTTTTGACTATACAGAGGAAAGGAGATTGTATTAACTAACCAGGTGAAAAAATTTATTTGTAACAGACAACTATTTTCTGGATCTCAGCTTCTTTCTAATGTGCCACAAGGCTATGGGGTGTTTCAAAGTCTGGATGTTTAACTGCAGTCACACATGAGAAAAGATTAAGTGGATCCACAGGAGAACAAAGAGAATAGCTAAATCTTTTGGAGATATGACCTAGAAAAAAGAACTAAAGACACCAGTGATACCAAGTTTAGAGAAGAGATTACTAGCATGATAAGAGATTTCAGTGGGTAAAATTCTGCCTTGAGAATACTAAACCATCCTTTCTGTAAAGTGAGAAGATCACAAGAAGCAATGCATGCAAACTGATTTGAGGGAAATTTAGGCTAGACATTGGGAAAGGTTGTGGCAGGACAGACTTGTGCTGATGCTTTAGGGAGGACTTGCCATTGGCAAGAACAGTTAAGCATTGGAATAGATTTTCTTGAGAAGTTATGGAATAAGAGAGTTTTATTTTCAGGTTAAAATGTTTGTTAGGAACAGTATTCTTAAGTTGAAGCAGGCAGGTGGACTAGATGACTTCTCAAAGTCCCTTGAAGACTGATTCTCCAAAATGTGCACGTACCTAAAGCCTTTAAAGGTGAAAAATATTTAAACATCTAACTTTAGGGCAATTTTCTGTTGACTGCTGAAGTGAATAGGCTCATAATTATCCTAGGATCTGAAAGTATCAGAGAGCAAAAAACAAATCTCATGAAATCAGCCAGTGTTTTAAGTATTTTATTAGCTAAATCATATCTTTTTTTTAAGTGGCAGATGTAATTTAAAACAAAAACAAAACAGAAAAAGGAACAGAAAATATCATGATTCATGTAAATAAAGATCACTTTTTATGTACTGTTTATGTTGCAAGCTATTTAGAACCCAAAGGTGTCCTGAGTCAGGACCGTGCTCTGTTTGCACTTCATATGCAAAGAGCAGTGAAGTAGGGATATTAGTCTAATTCACATTCTGATATTGCTTATAAGATGAGGATTTGTGTTAAGGATTGTTTGTTTCTGCCAGTCTGCTCTTGTTACCCCAGCATGTGAAGGTCTTATCTCCAGGTTACCCTATGGCTACTCTGACCTCTGGTGTGGGAAGCACAACCTGCCCCACAACAGGGTGAGCTGCAAAAGGCTTTGTAAAGTTCTCTGTCATCATGTGCCTGTTTGGTGCTATGGGTGATTAAAAGCTTCGTGTTCATTGCAGTCTGCAGTGGTGTATATCTTGGTGCAGTACTGTTCAATTTTTATGATGTCTGTATAGTTCCAAATCCAGTAGCAAAAGGAGAATTAGCAGGTTGTGCTGACAGAAATGCTTGTGGGTTGATATAAGGACAGGGAGAGATCACTCACTAATTACCATCACAGACAAATTCTTCTTAATAAAGAATTAATTCGGGGAAGAATTAATTTAATTTATTGCCAGTGAAAATCAGCAGGGTCACAAGAAACAAACTCAGATCTTAAATCACCTTCACCCCATGACTCCTTTCTTCCTGGGCTTCACTTTGCTCCCAGTTTTTCTGCCTTCTCCCCTGAGTGGTGCAGGGGGATGGGGAAGAGGGGTTGCAATCAGTTCATCACACACCGGCTCTGTTGCTCCTTCCCCTTCATACTCTTCCCCATCTCCAGCATGGGGTCCCTCCTATGGGAGACAGTCCTCCACAAACTTCTCCAGCGTGGGTCCTTCCATGGGGTTAGTCAACCAGAAACANAGTGGTGTATATCTTGGTGCAGTACTGTTCAATTTTTATGATGTCTGTATAGTTCCAAATCCAGTAGCAAAAGGAGAATTAGCAGGTTGTGCTGACAGAAATGCTTGTGGGTTGATATAAGGACAGGGAGAGATCACACACTAATTACCATCACAGACAAATTCTTCTTAATAAAGAATTAATTCGGGGAAGAATTAATTTAATTTATTGCCAGTGAAAATCAGCAGGGTCACAAGAAACAAACTCAGATCTTAAATCACCTTCACCCCATGACTCCTTTCTTCCTGGGCTTCACTTTGCTCCCAGTTTTTCTGCCTTCTCCCCTGAGTGGTGCAGGGGGATGGGGAAGAGGGGTTGCAATCAGTTCATCACACACCGGCTCTGTTGCTCCTTCCCCTTCATACTCTTCCCCATCTCCAGCATGGGGTCCCTCCTATGGGAGACAGTCCTCCACAAACTTCTCCAGCGTGGGTCCTTCCATGGGGTTAGTCAACCAGAAACAGACTGCTGCAGCCTGGGCTCCTTTCTCCCTGGGTCCACAGGTCCTGCCAGGAGCCTGCTCCATTGTAGGCTTCCCATGAGGCCACAGCCTGCCTTGGGCATCCATCTGTTCCAGCATGGGGGGTCCTTCAGAGGCTGCAGGGGCATTTCTGCTCTACTGTGGATCCCCATGGACTGCTGGGAGACAGCTGCCCTGCCATGGTCTTCATAGGAATCTCTGCTCTGACACCTGGAGCACCTTCTTCCCCTTCTTCACTTGGTGTCAGCAGGACTGTCTGTTCCTCTCACATATTTTCACTCCTCTTTTTTGAATGCTGTTGGTGTTGCATAGATTTTTTTTTACCCCCACTTCTTAAATATGTTGTCCCAGAGGTGCTACCACCCTCACTGATGGACTTGGTTCTGGCCAGTGGTGTGTCAGTCTTGGAACCGGTTGGCACTGGCTTCCTTGGACACATGGGAAGCTTCCAGCAGCTTCTCACAGAAGACATCCCTAAAGGCCCCCCCCCATCTCTCCCCAAACTTTGCCATGCAAACCAAATATATTCGTAGTCCACAGCTTGTGCTTGGAGCAAGTTCTGTGTGGAATTTTTTTGTGTCTATGGAACAGTTGTGCACTACGGAGTTGTTCTATTTAGAGGTGTGGAAGACCTGGGTACTATTTATTGTTTTCTTGAGCAGCATTAGCATTTCTTAAATGACAGGAAATAAGAAAGTTTTTAGAAGTTACTGTTTGGCAGGTTAAAATTCCTTTGTCCCTTTACACTAGCTTTTGAAAAAGCACTTGCATTTTATGTGGTTTTGTGCTGACTGCTAATTAATCCTGACAACGATGTTATGTGATATCTTTTGAAATTTGCTGCTGTTTTTGTTGTATTCAATTACATGTTTTTTTACTGTACTATTCTTTCAATACAAATTTGTGGCTTTAAGGAAGAAAAAAAACACACCTCTACTCCATTATTCAGCATGTTTTGGCGATGTGCATTGTGAATCTGGGAATAGATTTAGCCTCAAGAGAATCAAACAGTTGTTTGAAATGGTCAGTGCTTGAGTATCACCTTGCTTACGGCTATGAACTAATTGAGATTGAACTAAAATGGTTTTGAAGATACTTTCTCTTCCTGTGCATCGGCAGGTCCCATTATCTGTTAATCCTTTAAAAGTATTATTTAGTCATTAAGAAAAATGAATGTTCTTTTTTATTCCTCTTTAGTTCTAGCTTTTGCCTTTGTTTTTATAATACATGCTGGCAGACGAAGTAAAGAGTCTTCAGCTTCATTTATTGTGAAGAGATCTTGTAACTGTTTTAAGCATTTTTGTGTACTTGGCTATAAAACTATATAGATTGTACCAGATGCTGCCTTATCTTATTTTATAGAATTATAATGGATGCTGATGAATTTTAGACGCAAGCCTTTGAAGATGAAAATCACTTTGCTGTGTGTTATTTTCTTTGGTAGAATATAGTAACAGTCTCATTTTGTTGAATCTTTTCACCATTCTATTATTTTGATTACCAATTTAGTAAAACCTTGTATTTTAATATTCTAAGAAGTTCTATGTCTTCCCTAAAGACTATTAAAACACTAAACATGTATTTTACCTGTTATTTAGCGAATAGTGGCATGATTTTCAGGTGGGCTGAAGACTCAAGAACTCCCATTACCTGCAATTAGAGACTGTATGATAAAGCAAGGGTTGAACACTTTCTTGGCCATGTCCATTTACTAATTTAATGCCAAGGCCAAACAGATTTATTATAATTACTGGTTAATTAATAACTAGAAAAATATCCATTTGTTGTGATACATAGGCATCACTTGTTATGTTAAGTATTTATAAAAAAGGAATTATATGCTTAACTAGCTCTTCCTTTTTGTTGCACTTTTCTGAGCCCAAAAGCATTTTGCAAACCACCTGTGACTTTTCACTTTTAAGTAAACTTAAACTTTGGTAACAGCTTTAAGAAAGTAAATCTATGAGGTATGAATGTTGAAGGGAACAATATTGTTTGATGTTAGGAATGAAATCTTGTCTCCATTGAAACTGATGCTGAACTTGCTGTTTTAATTTATGCTCCTGTTTTGTCCTGTGCTGGGCAGCATTGAGGTTCTACTTTGGTATATTTTTGCCTTGGTTTATTGACTTGGGAAAGCGCCCTTTCCATCTGTAAGGTGTGTGAGGTAAATGCCTTTGGAAGACAATCCCTACTGAAACTCTTTTCAAATCAACTGATTAAAGCATGTACTTAACCGGGAAGGTTCTGTTTCACACTACAGTTCCTTGTCCCATACTTGGGCACTCCAGCTCCCAATGACACTGTTTTCTGATGCTAAAGTGAGGTTATTTTCTTTATTCCACAGACCTTAAAAATTATGGTTGTTGTACAACTCTATACTCCAATGCAGTCAATTATTAGTGTTAGTAGTATGTGCTTCTACTTAATTATGCACTTAGGCCTTATCTAGAGCTGGAACCATATCCTTGCAGTCACTTAACAAATCTAGAGATGCTCGCTGTTCACAGAAGAAGTGCAAGAAAAAGATCGTTAAATTATGCATGAGCAAGTAGTTAAAATAACAGAATTTATGAAATACCATTTCTCCTCAGTCTCTTCACAGGCATAATGCATTTCTTCATCTAGAATTGCTGAATTTCTTTAGTAGTTCTTGTCTACTTGTAGTTTCTGTCTTGCATGCTCTCCCAGGAGAATGCAGCTTCATTCTGCATGTACACATGGGAACATGGACAGAAAAGGAGACAGTCAAGGGATCTCTTGCGATTCTGAACACTGCGATTTTTTCCCCTAGTTTCTAGGCTCTCTTAGAAATAAATTCCATGTTCCATCTGCCTGTGTGCTTGTTTAACTGTAAGTATAGCCCTGGCTCTCCGTCTACCCATTATAAATTTGTTAACAGTCTAATTTTTAGTTTAGAATAAGGCTGCCTGCATGATCTAGTTCACTGGACATTAGGGTTTTGTGTATTAGATAATGAATTACCAGTATCTTGATTTAATTTTGTTAGAATATAATCTGAATTTTTTTTCTAATACTGGCAGAGAACTAGGATGTGCATGGACTTTGTGTCCTTTTTCTAATTCATTTGCCTTTGCTAGATGGTTATTTTTCACTAGATGACTCGGTTGCAAACTTCCAGACAACTGGCCCCTTGGGAAGACAGCACAGACCACAGAATCGTAGAATGATTTGGGTTGGAAGGGACCTTAAAGATTATCTGTTTCCAACCCCCTTTCCATAGGCAGGGACACCTTCTGTTAGACCAAGTTGCTTAGATGCCCGTGCTGGGGAGACCAAATTTTATATGTAGCTAAACTCCTACTTTTTCACATTCATTTTATTGTATTGTCATGTTTTAAAGTTTTCTTCTTCACTTTGTGAGCTCCATTATGGTAAGAGCTAAAATGCTTTAGATTTATAACAATTCTTAATATTAAACCCAGTTCATAGAAATTATGCATGTTTAGTAATGGTGTAAAATGAATTGAAAGTCTCTATTTGTTACAGGTATTTTAATGAGTAGACTGAAAATTATTGTCAGTTCACAAGCTGAGATTTGCAAGTTGCTTTTTCAGCAGACAAGAAATGAGAGTCGAATGAGAAGGAGTAGCTTTTCTATCAGATTCATTCTAATGCTATGACTCTCTGACATGATGATAAAGATGTCGGATCTATCTCTAGGCTTACATAATTCCTGTAATGTTCACTGTAAAAGGAACCGCAGACACCTGTGCATCTTTAGGCAGGCAGGTTCTTGAATTCAATAAGTCTGTCCAGTACTAGAGAGGCATATCAAAACACATTTTTTTTTCATAAAAAAACAGAACAATCACACTTTCTTTTCCAGAATTTTTAAAATTTTTGTTAAGAAAAAGAGGGGAAAAAAAGCCAGTAAAATGGGTTTTTAATGGAATTAGCAGTAAAAAGAGCAAGAAAAGGACTGAAATGTGCAGCTTATTTTTGTTTTCTAGAAGTTTATAATTGTAAAAGTCAAAGAGAGAAACCTTTGCCATAGAACTCATTTGTTTGATTGCTTTCTCCTGCACTTATTTATTGTTATGGTTTAAAAGTCAAGGTTAAGCAGAGATGTGCTTACAGTGATTTAATCCCAACTTCTTCTTACTGTAGCTTCATCTTTTAATATAAACTGTAGGCATTTAAAGTTAACAGCTATTCTGACTAAATATATGAAAAAAATTGTGTACAAACAGAAAGGAAATACAGAGTTTGTAAGGAAGCCTCAATGTTAACTTACATTAAAAAAACCCAAAAAGTTACCATAGTAACATGTAGGTTGCAAAAATTTTCTAAATCGGATGTATTAGACTGAGGGAACTCTTAACTTTCATGACATGTTTCTCTAGTTTTGTGAATAAGAGCATAATTCTGTGTATTTGGCCACAAATTTGTGCAAAACATGAAAAATACGCAGGCATTAGTAAGTTATGCAAACTGAATCTTTTCCAATCAGCTTTCTAATTATGTTGTTTCTAAGATAATTGTTGTTTTGGATCTTTTTCCCTAAAAATAATGTAGATTATATAGGTGTTTTTCAGTATAAGGTTGTGTTGCATCTCTGTTGCTCAGCAACTGTGCAGTTAATATTGATGATTTTTAAACATGTGGGGCACTATATTCTGTCTGTTCCCATAAATTTCTTTTTAATTCTATTAAAATGGCTAACTTTTTTCTCTAGAACAAACTTACCAATAATATTTTTTTATGAAACAAAAATTGGTGCTTTGGTGAACAGATGAAAAGATAGAGTTTAATAACGGGATTCATTTTTGCTATTTTAAAAGGCCAGTTTTAATACTATGAGTGTTGCAAACTCTGTTTCTGAGTGCCATGGGCTGCTCTGTTACCTTTCTAACTCCATGTGCAGCCAAACTGAGCAAATTACTTTTACTGAGCAATTTTCAGGGTCGGTTTTTTAACTAATTAATTTACTGCACAACTCAACTCTCAGCAAACAGCCAGTTTTTATTTTCAGTGCTATTTATATATTTAAAACTGATTAAGAATTATGTATGAAATAATGTTTGCACCCAACCATTGTCTAATGCTTTCTAAATACCGGTGTGTCGGATCCATCCTTACTGATGATGGCCAGTGACCTTTTGACTCATGGAAGGTCCGAGCTATTAAACTTTTTGAAGTGAAGTTTTTGCTGATTGTCTGATACAGTTGAGTGTTAGAGCTTGGGTAATTCTTCCCTACTGGTATGTTAGATTTAAAAATATATGTCATTTTTACATATGTTAAATGTAATAACAGAAAGTACTTATGACTAGATAGCACTAATGTAAACCACCATTGCCATTTTTCAGCCGAAGTGCTGTTGCAAAGTCTCCTTTCCCAATATAAATTTTTAGTATATATATTTTTAATTAGCATCTGTTCTTTCCTATAGAATTATGAAAAATAAGTCAAAAAGCACACAGCAGATCTGAGTACACCTATACCCTTCTTTTGCTTTCAGACTTCTCGTGATGGAGATACTACAGCTTTCCCAGATTTTCATGCTGCACTCATCTGTTATGCCTGCAGTTACTCTTGAGTGGTTGCTGTGGTATCAATCATTTTGTCATGTGGGAAGGCTGGAGGAGAAAGCACACACAGACGTACAGAGCTGTTTGAAATCCTAACATACTTAACCCAATTAAATTGTAAAGATAGTACTTTATGTATGACTGCTGGGTGGCAGTTGCACAATGTGGTGATTAGCAGATCAAAAAGCAGTGTTCAGTCCCTGCTGGGGAGGAGGAAGACTTGCTGAGGACACCCAGAATCAGTGGTGAGGTGTGCCATCCATAGCTGAGAAAGCAGTGCTGGGACAATCCTGTTATGCCTTGGCCTCAGCCCCTGAGGGAGCTGCAGCCACTTTTCTATGCCTATTTTGGGTTTTTTTTTTTGCACCTCATACAAGGGTGTTTTATATGTGTGAGATGCATGTTCCTTGTTTTCCTTGTTATGCTGGTTCTACTGAACTCCCAAAGCTGACATTCCTTCAGTAATGAGTAACTGGCCATGAAATGATTTGTGTTTATGTTCCCATCTTCAAGATTTTACATCCTGGGAGGCCCCTGTTTCACATCACTGCAGCATCAAAATGGCTTCTCATACTGTCCTATATGCTCGTCCTCTGCTTTCCCAAAATATCCCGGGTCCATAGACCACTGGTGGTTTCAGAGGTTGCCAAGGGCTGCTATTTAGTGATATTTCAGAGTTTTTAAATGCAGAGTCCATGCATTTTACTGTTTAGGAGTAGCATCCATGAAGCTGTGACCACCTACTGTGGTTGTCCAGGACTGTGCAACATGTCTTGTGAGCACAGTTCATAACAATACATTTGATATTGTGACTAATGTCTTTGTGCTTTTGCTTTGCTTCCCATGGAAAGGTAAATGTATAAGGGAGAATTTTACTGACTTTTTTTCCCTGTTTTAAAAATACATGAGTTCCTCTTCATTTGAGGTATTGAAGGTATTCAAAGCAGCACATCTTGCTCACCAGCAATACAATTTCTGAAAGTTTTGAAGGAGATCACTAGCAAATCTCTGTCCAATAGGATATAAAAAGTCATATTTTAAATCCATTTTTATGGAAACATTTGGTACTTGGGAGTATTTAGGACACGCAGTTGCTACTGTTGACAATCTTGAATATTTTTGAAAATCATCCATCTCTAATTGCTGCTCTGTGCAGTCTCACTTTGTGTTTCTGTTTTCCAAAGTCTTGGCAAATATGTAGCTTATTTCTTTATGATAGAGATGGTAACTAAATTTTGTGTTAGAGGGTGAAGTCTATGAGGAAATATTCCTTGCACATACTTACCTAAGGTCCATGTTCTGCATTTTTGTATGTCAGGGTGCTGCAAGGCTGGCAGATCTCCGGATTTGGGGTGCAGGGAACATTGAGGCTCCCCAAGAGACCTGGCAGCCAGGGCCTGTCCCACCCCAGCCCAGAGCCAGGCAGCCATGGGCACAGGGACAGCCCCTGTCCAGGGCACCAGTCCCCCCCTGGGAGCAGGGACAGGCCAGGCTGGGCCATGGCTGGACAGTGAAGGGCTGAAGGGGGCTGGAGACCGGTCCTGCTGTGGCATCACTGGGTTGGGGGCTGATGGGCCTGAAGGCTGCAATGAGGTCCTGGGCTGTGGGCAGGGTGTGCTGAGCAGGGATACTGGTACCTTCAGGGCCCTGCTGTTGTATCTGCTTTTGTAGCTGATCCACTAAGAAAGTACCCTGATTGTGCTATAAATGCATCAGGAGATTACCACCATTCACTGACACACTGCATTTTGGATTTTTGCATATTATGTGGAAGCATACACCTGTCTTTTAAAGACCATGTGTATTACTGTGTGAATGTGGTAATGGGCTCTGAAGGAGCTCAGTGTGGACTGGCACCTGAAGGCAGATTGAGCCCTTGCTTGGGGTGATTGATACCTTGCTGCACCGTGTCAGTTCTTTGAGGCAGTAGGACCTGTGCTTCTGAAAATATCACTTCTTCAGAAGAATAGAAAAGTAATGCAAGAATGGAGGGTAAATACTGAACTGAACTGTATTGGGCTTTCTTTAATGTTATCCAACTGATCTTATCAGTTAGGTCCTCCTCTAAATTGTGTTACAATGGAAGGTTTGCTGCCTTTTAATAGGACCTGAAAGTCTTAGAAAGGCACGAAGTTGTCTTCCATGGATGTGACTTTGTGAAGCGTTTTGGGGTGCAGGATCCACTGCAGGATACTTTTAAAGTAGCACTTTTATCTCCTTTCCATTTTCCTTTATTCCACCTGATGCTTCAGAGAATAAAAAACATTGAATATGGGACAGCATAGTTTCATCTACAATGAATGGACTGTGCTGCCATGACACAGTTTAGGAATCACTGTAGTATCACATAGAAGGAAACACTTAAAAGTAGTGAGAATATGTAGTTTTACATCACAATCTTAAATTGTAGAAATTAGGAGCAAACTATGCATGGTTAAATTGGTTTTTTTTTTTCTCTATATATATTGCTTATTGTCATGTTACAACAATATGACTTGCATCCCCACAAGTAAAGTAATACTTGACTGTACTTGTGACTGTGATAGAGTAGCTCATATTTCAGATATTGTCATGCTTAAGTCATATATAAACATATTGATTCATTAAAATTTCAGTAGTACAAAGTGCCCTTTGTATTATTGTATGCAAAAGACAGGCTGCAATGTCAATGAGACCCACGTTGTCCTTCTGGGGGATAATTTACATAGTTTGCAATTCTGATTTCTCAAAGGACGTTTGATAGTGCTATGCTATGCTGCAGGTAAATCAGTAACCAGAACTTTTAGAAATCCATTCATCTTGAACAGTGTGTACTCTTTTTAAATTCTGCAAGTATCTCAGATGATATCTGTGTGCAACGAATGTGCAATGTACCATGAAGGTTTGCTGGTCATCCCTCTCTACCAAGACTTTACTTTATATTTTGGTTGTATCATAGTCCAGCTGTCCTGGAAGTTTATGTACTTTTTTGAGGCTTGATAGGCTTAAATGTACATTTGTGGATGGTAGTTTGACCAAATTTCAGTTTAGCTGCACAAGTGACTGCTAGCAACACTGTGGATGTGCTGTACTTGTAAGAGATCTTGCTTACATGTTCATTTGAATCTCAGCATATGAAGTGTGCCATAATGCCAGTTGTATATAATGACTGAAATTTGGGTTTTGGGTGAAAATGTGAAATATTGTGATCACATACATGGTATATTTACTGAATTTTTAGTGCAAGAAAGTCGTGAAAGGTTTATTTATATTTGGGATACATTCTTTCCCTATTCTGCACAGGCAAAAACATTCTTATTTATATATCCTTAATTTTCAGTGATGAAAATTGAGTTAACATGTTTAAAGTGCGTGTTTATGTTCCGTGGTATTAGGTATACATATACTGTGAACATGAAACTTAAAAATATTTCATAAATGCAGTATGGAAGGGACTTGAATGTTATGACTAAATACTTACTATTATATGTCATTAGTTTTAAGGAACTTGATTTTTCAAAGGCTTGTAACAAGAGGTGGGAGATGGACAATGATTCTTGACCTGCCAGCTGGTTGAAGACAATTGCTGCCTATAGTCGGTAACTGTAAATTCTGAACTTGCACACTCTGAAGCATTTGTTGGCAAAAAGCTTCATCAGCCCTAACAACAAGTACAGTGTTTCCTTATAAATGTAAAGTTAATAGTCTAAAACACTGTAGGTCCCATCTCTCTTTTGATCAGCTCTACAACTGTTCCATTGCTCAAGTCCTTTTACTCTCTCTTGCCCTTTCCCAACTTTTATTCATCTAATTAGATTTTTCAAGTTGAGCACCAGAACTTCATAGACCATAACAGTCAATGACACTATATTCTGTCTATAAACTGAGTTTGTTGAAGATTTTTTCACTCCTTAATCCTATCATAGGCTGTTTCAGATCTACATTGCTGTTTTTACTGGAAATCTGATTTTTTCCACCTTAATTTATTTGTGGTACGTATCTGTTATTTTACACTTTCCCTCCTTCCAGTATGTGTACCCACTTAAATTATTAATATACTTTTTTCCTTCTTAGCCTTTATTGTGTACTGCTTAAGAAAAACAGATATTTTTCCAGCTTTACTTGAGAACGTGTACATGTAGTACCCTTGTCATTACTTTTTTTCCCTACAAACTGTGGCTTGAAAAAGTATAATCTTACCTTTAGCTGTCTTGCAGTGGTGTTGAGCACTAATACTAATACTTGCTTCTCTCTTTTTGGCGTTACCTCTCCTTATTGCCATTTTTTAGGGCAGCAGTTGTCCTTTCATAGCCTCATAAGGGTGATAGTGTACCATGAATCTGTTGTCACTTCATCGTTTTAGTCCTTTTTTTCTCCTCTGTCATTTCCAACCAGTAAATTCCCAAATTTTTCATATAAATTATTTTTAGTTCCTGCCTACTTGGCTTTCCATTTCATTGTTCTCATCCCACTTCTGTTAAAGCCATCATCAGAAAGGCATTCAATTATTCCTGTGTTGTATTTTAAGCTTTTCTTTTATTAACAATGCATCTAAAATTTGTGTTTCAGAATTCTTTTGAGCTTCTAATTCAGATGTACAATAAAAAGACTTCAGTAACCACGTTTGCAGTAATGTTTTATTTTGCACATAAGAAAGCACTGGGGGAAAAAGGAAAATTTAAGATCTGATATGGGTTTAAACTGGCATTTGGAGGTTAGATTTCCAAACTAAAGCTGTTTCTGCATGTCTGAAGACTTGATCAAAAGTGGTATAAGCTGGTATTATTAGCTCACTTTTTTAGGACTTCCATCTTATAATATTCCAGACTGTCATGATTAAATTGGAAAAGCATATTCTTTTTTTCTTTTTTTTTTTGACAGAACTGAACTCAGTGGTTTAGCTATGTCAATTAATATTTAATTAATCACTTCTCAATTATACTCTATATTTTATTTTCCTGTTTGTGCTTGTAAAACCACTCAAAACGTGTAATGGTTTTCACTTAGTGGGCTTAGGAAAAGGTATGAACGGAAGAATTAGTGGGGTTATTTGTTCTCTGGCATTTGCACAACAATATTTTCTTTTCTTTTTTGATACCTGCTGTTTGAGAAATGTAGTTTGGAATTGAACAGCTTTTATGTCTACAAAGAAAAGCTTAGTGTCTTGTGAATTTTACTGCATATTTTCCAGTGTATTAGGGGTACAGGCTTTTCAAGTTCTTTTATTTTTCAGTATTTTTACTGCAAATGGATGTTCAGGGTGTATGAGAGAAAGGAGAGGAATAATTTCAGAGTTTATATTTGCTATTTTTTTTAAATTAAGAACTCCTTTAAATTTCTTGGGCCTGAAAAGACCCTACTGAATAAAGTGGAAACAGTTAAAGATGAATTTTGATAGAAGAGCTTTGGGGTTTGGTAATGAAATACCTATCTTGATTAAAAAAAAAAAAAAACAACAACAAAAAACCCATAAAAAACCAAATCCCCCAACATAAACTCCCATCATTTTTAGCAATTGAGTGGGTGAAATTAGATTCCCAAATACATATTGTGTTCTAGGGATAACTGTTTTGCATTGCTTGCCTCTTTCATTTGTGAAGGAACATCTCAAATTCTCTTTTTTTTCAGACCAGCGTAAGTGACTACAAATACTAACATTTTACTGGCTTTGAAGCGGGAGATTAGAGAAGTTGTATGGTGTGAAACTAGTTTCTATTTTTTTGTAGGAAGCACTTAACTGACTTAATTTCACAGAAAGGTTAACAGAAGTTCATGATTCTTTTAGGTGAACCATGACTCAGCTTTGAACTAAAGCTTGTATCAAGGAGAGGTTTCTGATTTTATTCAGTACCAGTAAAAATTGGATGGTCTGAGATCTTGAGATGTCTAATCCTGAAATTAACTGCAGAATTCAGGGTATGAACTCACATGAACTACACTGAGAAAAGAAAAAACCAAGTGTTTTCCTGTAAGCTGTTTTTCATGTCTAATTTTCTCATGCAGTATGTCCTTTATCCTATGGACTGACCTCAAAATTCTGTCCTTGTCCCTTGTGTCGGAGAGAGTGATGAAAGTGTTACCTCCTGCTGGCCCTTCTGTTGTGTCATTTGCCCTCAGGAGGTTTTTGGAGGCATGTACTTTATAAATGGCTTCTTCTATATTCCTTTGAAAATTGTTAATACACTTTTTAAAGGAAGAGAGTTAACACATTTACAGCACTGTGTGAACTATAAACTTGATTTATATGAAAGTACATATTTTACTGGAGAAGGAAGTGTACCCCAGCTGCCTATAAGGTGACTGTAAATATACAGGATTTTTTAAAAGTACTGCAAACTCAACTGGAATTCTGATTTTCAGAAAATGAAATATTTTGGCTGAGTTATGTGACCCCCTTTCATCTGTAAATACATCAGGATTTGCATTGCTCCACAGTAATCGCTGATTGAGGGTTTCTATTTTAGGCTGGGTTTTTTAACTGTAATGTATGTTTCTCAAATACTGCAGCAAAAGCTGGATACCTTTATGCCTTTCAAATCTTGTAGGGATTTTTCTGTTGAAACCTTAGAAGGAGAAAAAAAGTAAAACTATTATAGAATTTAGAACCTGCAGGTGTAATTTGTATAAAGTATGGCTTTTTCATTATTTACTAACTTGAGATGCAATAAATCCTATCCTCCAAATCAAAATATTCTGCGCAGTGGCTGCAGCAGTAGCAGTGCTTAGACAGCAATAGCGAGCTCAGCTGACAAGATTCTGGCGTGTGTTTCTCTAACACAAACATGGCTCATAGAAAGTGGATACACAGACCAATTCTGGCAGGAGTAGCAGGCGCTCTCACAGGAAGAGGTTCTGTGCAGGTTGGAGAGCTGTGCAACTGATCTAAACACTGCTCATTTGAGCCACCAAACAGGCTGGGTTACAACTCCTCAAATGTAAATAAGATTTATCAGTTTCAGCAAGCAAACCTGCAGAATTTGATAAATTTCTATGAAAGACATTTAAAAAGATAGCTAGCAAGCTTTCTTGGCCTGAAATTCAACCAGCTTTGAACTTATCAATATACTGTTTAATTAATGTCTTTGTCGAGCAACATTAAACTAATACTGTGCTCTAATCCTCTAAGAAGTAAGGCTGTCTCAGAACTGCAGCTGAACTACATGCTGCATGAATTAAAATTTGCAGTACACAGTATCTTTCTGGAGCTTTATTAAGTGGTGTGATTATGCAAAAATAGGGAAGTATGAAAATGGACGATTCCAAAGAATCATTAGTATTCTGTTATCTTCCTTTTTTTTTTTTAACATTTAAGTCCATTTCCACTTAGAATTAGCATATTTTTGTTCAATTATTTAATGTGTTACTGTTAAGAAGACTATGCTCCACAGTTTGTGTCATACATCTGTATTTTTTTCCTAAATTCAACGTGCTTAATAGAGGAGAAAGCAGTCATTTATTTCAACATGTCATTAATTTTCTCAATTTACTCTGCTTCTTGGTCAATAGAATAGGCTTTTCAATGTAGTGTAAACTAATTGCAGTCACAAGAAAGTGATATTAACACAAATGACATGTTTTTAAAATAGAAATATTACCAAATACTCAATGTATTTAGTCTGCAAAGGACTGGGCTTTCAATAATTTTGGAATATAGCTGGCATATTAACAATGCTTGTCAAGCAGAAAGAGGGAAAGGCTGCCCTTCAGGGATGGGGGTTAATTTAATCTAAACTGCCTGATGGTCTTCAGTTTGGCAGCTCCATTTTGCCTGATGGAAGAGCAGAGGTGAGCCATCACCCTGTCTCCCCTGCCTGTCCCTGTTTCAGCAGGGATGGGTTCAGGGGAGGCTGGATCATACTGCTCCCAGGGAATGAGGCAGTCGGGGCAAAGGGCTGCTGAGGGTCTCGGCAGCACCTGTGCTGCTGTGCCAACAGACTGCAGCAAAAGCGAAGCCTGTGGAAAAAGCCCATGTAAATTAGCTCCATTGCTATGAAATTGATAGGGTTGGAGATTCACCTCCCTGGAGGGTTTCTTTTGTTTGATGGTAAACAGTAAATCTGACTTTATGATATTAAACTGAAATTATCCCCCTTCTTCATCTAACTACCAGAAAAGTTGACTCCAGCCCCGCTGAAAGCAAGTATCCAGGATCTTCTACACAGGGGACAAAGACCTTGACTAATCCTCTACACCACAGACATCCACTTCATGGCCTTTATGCTGCTCTTGCCAGGGACTGAGGCTGGCAGGACAGCTGCTAAGATGTAATCAAAGATACAATCAATTGCCTGGAAAACCTGAAAGAATTCCTGGCAGGACCAGGTTCTTCCATACTACATGGAAAAAACTATGCATGTGGGGAAGGATCTTTCTATATATAGATCTGATACTGAATAATCTGAGAATGGTACCTATTTATTCTTTATGTTAAAAAAATGCATTCACAGGGGACAAGCATCACAGTATCGAGCAAAGAAAGGCACTTTAATGTTAGTTTTGCTGTTTTGATGGTTGTTTTTTGAAAGTATGAACTGATGGATACCGTTATGTGTGAACATAGTGGTAGGAAGACGTGAGTCTTTGCATCTCTGTTTAAGAGTCCAGCAGTGCACACACTGACACTGTGATTCATATGCTGACCTTAATTCATATTACAATGCCCCTTGATGGTGTGCCAGCTGTGAACATGCACATGAAGTATAACAGGATTTGTCCTTGTGTTCTGTCATGAAAATATGAAGCTTGTCAGCCGTCTTTGAGTTAGCTTTGCTTTGTTAGATACTATAAACAAGGGTATGCAATGTTGTGAAATATATGGAAGATACTGACACTACCCGCCAGGAAGAGCTCGTTGATTAATGATAGATTGGAATATTAATTGCATGTAATGCAACGAATTGGAGAGATCAAGGCAGAGTTTGTCACCATGTTTTTAAACTAGACCTGATAGACAATTTCACTGTACACAAATGAAATCATAGTTATCTTTTCATTAGATGTAAATAATATTACAAGTGGTTGGAATGGAGCCAGAGTTTTCACCTTCTTATTTTACCACTGGCTTTCAATCTAAGGACTAAGGGAGCCCTGCTATTAAATTGTTTAAAAAAACCCCCCAATTTCCAGTAAAAAAAATCCAGATGAAAATGCTTTCTAACCAAATTAAACCAGCAGATAAGTTGTTTTACGACTGTTTGATTTTCATGGAAGGTAGATTTTTACGTAAATGGCTGATTTAGAGAATAGGGTTTTGTGATTTGGAACAGAATATTTTCTGGACCTGAAAAAAAAAGGGATGAATAACATCACAAATGACTGCAATATTGTCATTACAAAGGAGCAGAAACTTTTGTCCAAAACTTGGTGATTGCTCATCCTTTCTTTCTCTTAGATACCCATTGCAGGAAACAGTCTCTGGTGAACTTATGGGGACAAAGCCCCTTTTTTGCACTAGTTTGGTGTAGGGACGGTGCCTTGTACAGTTTCCAGCCGAAAATAGCCAGTATAATGCAGCAAAATGGGCAGTTTGTCATTTGTCAGGATTACATGTTTGTGTAGGGAAGCTTCTTGTTTGGGCTGCATGTGCTGTCCTGCAGCACTCCTTTAATTTTACCTCTTGGGTAGCTCTGCTTTGAGAGTGGATCTTCAGGATTGCATTCAGTCCCACCCCAAAGCCAGAGCATGCAATTCAGTAAAAATATTGCTTTCAGTTTCATTGAGAGAATGGGTGCAGTTTGTTGCTCAAAGAAGGGATTTGTATCTGATAAGGCTGCACAGTGGCATCCAGCATACTGGTATTTTTGCTTCATGAAGTACCATTTTTCATGTATGGACACAGGCTTGGGAGGAAGAAGAGGCCCTCTGCTTTTCAGAGCTTTTAGCAATGGTAGTGTTGAATTCTTGCCATTGTGTCCTCTCATGCAACAATGACTTCAAAATTCTTCCTGCAAGGACATGTATCAATCCTTCAGTTCCTGCTTTTGTGCTTAGTTGAGCTGTATCTGGTATCTAGAAACCTGCTTGTGCTTAACTTTTGTGTTGCTTTGACACTGACACTACACCTAGAAAATTGGTAATATGTATCCTTTTGTTTTTCCGCTAGTGAATACTGCATTCCAAGCTTGTCACAGCTATTCTTCCCAGACATTATTTCACATGATTATGTTGTTTTACATTAGTTATGCTCTGCAGATTGATAGGAACAATATTTCTGTCACCAAAGGCTCTGCCCTAAAATTTTCTCTACATATCATGCTAAAATAAAGACAAAGCTAAGGCATGAGCAGGTCAGTTAAACTGTTATTGACTTAGATATCTGCATAAAGAGGGCAGAAGGAGCAGAGAAAAGGATCTGTGTTCAAAGAAACAGGTGAGAACAGTCTATGTTTAAAAAGCGAAAGAGTGCATTTCTTATTTCATCAGTCATTCCTATTCCTAGGAATATTATCTGCAGTTTGGCAATAAGTAATCTGTTTGTAGGATCAGTCCCTTGCTGTTCAAAATGGGGAAGAGACTGAAGTGTCCAAATGTTGCAAAACCAAACCAAACCAGAACCAAAAGTAGATGAGACCTGTTATGTTCTTTAGGTGATCTGAGATTCTTTTCAGTGAAGATTCATATTGACTTGCTGAGTAAATAGCATGTATTTTTTTCTTAATTAATATAACTCCACTGTAGATAGAAAATCTCTATTTTTCAATTAGCTAAATTCTCTGTCTCTCTGTGGGGCTTTTTCCCCCTCAAGACTGGAAGAAAAGGGTTGAAACATTAAGCATTGTGTAGTCCACCTGATAATTTTTGGTATTATATGTACTTACAGATTTTTTTTCTTAGAAGCTTAATGAAACAGAGTGATTGCACCAGTGCTTACTTTGTAGTTTCAGTGAAGCATGTACAAGAAGAATCAGACAGACTAGTGCAGTCTGCTATTAGCAAGAAATAATTTTATCTGTTAGATAGGTTTCTAATACTGTGTTGTTTGGGGTTTTTTTAATCTGTGATCCTTTACTATAAATGTTTCAGGAAACAGTCTTCGGTTCAAGGGAATGAGCACTGAATATATTAACACTGCTTGTTTTACAAGTTTAAACCTTACTGGTTCTGCACACAGTATAGAGCATTTGGACCCACTGCTGAGAGGCTTATAAATGTTTCACGTATGGTACCATGAGACCTTGTGTATGAGTTCAGATAATTCAGAGATTGCTCCATTTCACACAGCCTTCTTGGAAGAATGTATTAGGTCAGTGAGTATCAACATTACATACTGTGCTATGTCCTTCCTTTCTTCTGACTCATCTAGTGTTAAAGGAGAACTTAGATTGGACTGGGCCTAGGGTTTCCCTTGTGTAAGCAGGGAGAATAATTAAAAAGGCTCAGTTAATTAGCATTTGTGAGTTGTTCAGACTTTACAGTGATAAAGTCCATAAAAATGCCAAGATAAAAAATAAAAATTATTTACTTGAAGGTCATAATCCTCTGCCCTTTGTCAACATTTGTCCTGTAAGATTGTTATGGTTTCATAGCAGTATAATATCTTTCTGCAGCATTTCTCTTTTGAAAAATGCAAAACACTGAATGAATGAACTAATTATCACAATACCTTTTGAGGTGGTGTGTGTTTTTTATTATAATGCTTTGAGAGCTTAAATTACAATATACGCAGGTTTGTTGTTCATGGGAGGCCTATGTGGAACTAAAAATAGAACACAGGACTGTTGACGCTGTTGGCCTCTGATCTTGCCCTTTTGCTTTGATTTGTGAGGAGAGAAATTAATGCTATCAGATGCTATCTAGCAAAGAGAGTCTAAAGAGCACTAGAGCATAAGGAATGCATATGCAGTTAGAATCTCTAGGTTTGGAGATTCACCTAGAATTTGCGGCTCTACTTGTTTTGCTTACTTAAAAGTCTAACCTAAAAGTCTGTGATGCTAATGATAGTGTCTCATTCTGGAGTGTTTGTTCATCATTCAGATACGTGGGTTCTGTAGAATGATTCAGATGTGTCTTTACTGGAAGTCAGACTGATGCTTTCAGGCATGACACCAGTCCAACAAGATTTAGTATAAGGCTTTCTCAGGTGTGCTGCTTTTGACCTACTCTGTACAACCCTTGAGTCATACAGTTCTCAGGAGATCTGATTACTGCTGCAGCTTGGCATAGTGTTTGTTACTACAATCACCATGTGAACCAATCTGGTGTTAACTGTGGAAGAAAAGGGGTTGCTGCTAGGGTGGCTTTTGTGAGAAGCTGATGGAAGCTTCCCCTGTGTCCAATGGAGCCAGTGCTCCACGATGCACATGCTGCTGCTCAAGGCTGAGCCCATCAGTGACAGTGGTAGGGCCTCTGGGGTAACATAGTTGAGGAGGGGATAAAATTACTGCACAGAGGTAAATTGCAGGCAGAGAAGAGAGGAGTGGGAATATGTGAGAGAAACAGCCCTGCAGACACCCAGGTCAGCGAAGAAGGAGGGGAGGAGGTACTACAAGCAGTGGAGCAGAGATTCCGAAGGCTACCCGAAGGAAGCTGTGACCCTGTGGGAAACCCGTGCTAGAGTAGGCTCCTGGAAGGACCTGTGAATGCGTGGAGAAAGGGGCCCAGACTGGAGCAGGTTTTCTGGCAGGACTTGTGACCCCACAAGGGACTGTTCTGGAGGACTGTCCCAATGGAAGAGACTCGTGCTTGAGCAGTTTGTGCAGAACTGCAGCCTGTGGGAAGGACATGCATTGGAGAAGTTTGTGGAGAGCTATTTTCCATGGGAAGCATCCCACACTGGAGCATGCGAAGAGTGTGAAGAGTCCTCTCCCTGAGGACTAAGGTGCAACAGAGAAAATTTGGGATGAACTGACAGCAGCTCACATTTTCCATCCCCCAGCACCACTGAGGGGGAGAAAGCAGAGAAAATGGGGAGTAAAATCAAGGAAGAAGGGTGGAGTGAGGGGAAGATGTTTAAAAGGTTTAGTTTTATTTCTCAAATTACTCCTCTGATTGAATTGACAGTAAATTCAATTAATTTTCCCCAAAACAAGTCTGTTTTGCATGTGATGGTGACTGCTTAGTGATCTCTCCTTATCCTTATCTCAACCCATGAGCCTTTTTCTATTTTCTCTCCTCTGTCTGGTTGAGAAAGGGAGTGACAGAGCAGCTTTGGTGGGCACCTGGTATCCAGTCAAGGTCAACCTACCACAGCCATATTGATCTCTCAGGAGTCTTGTACAGCATTGTGTTACAGGCTGTCCATATTTCTGGTAAACCTTTTGGGATCAGACATAAGATAACCACCTACTGACTGATAATTTTTAAATGTGCAAGATAACCTTCGTGGCTCTTTGTGATGAATTGCCCTTGACATGAGGGAGGTTGCACATTTGTTTCTAGCTCTGAATCAGAGCCCAGAAGCAGAAAGGAATTGTGCTCTGGAAACTCGCCATAACCAGGCTTGTGCCAGTCTGTAGCACAGCAGTTCTGCAGTGAGTCTGCATGGTTATCATTGTCATTATGGCTCATCCTCTACATAGTATTTTTCCCCTGGTTGGTGTCTCAGGAATCATGACAGCCTTGCTGGAGCCATATCAGAAACATCCTTGACCAAAGCCCATGTTCCCTCCATGACCTTACTGATCACTGGCAGTGTCTTCTACATGTCTGAGGTTTGCCCAGAATTTTAGTTCTTTTTTTTTATTATTTTTTTTTTCCAATATGTGAGTTGAGCATGTATCATGTGAAGATACCTACCTGCTTTGCTGGTGCTGCTTACCCAACCAAATTCTTGTGAATTGTAGTGTCCAAAGGATCTTGAGCCACATCCTTAGCTCTTACTGGGCGCCCAGAGACTGAGCCTTTGATAGCTGGATTTGCTTTGAAAAGAAACTGTTCAGCCCATCCTGTCCTGAGAAGATACCTTCCTTTTTATTACCGTTAACAAAACGGACATTTTCCAAGGGCCTTCCAAACAAATGCTTCCACTCCTTTCCCACTGCTGCTGTTTTGACTATTTTAGTTAATGACAGTGTAAGGAACTTCTTTGCTTTCTTGTTTGGGTGCTTTCTCTGTCCTGTAAATCTGTGCTAATCCTGGTTTTCCATCTGAAAAAATTGCCTGTAGGAAACCTGGTTCAGGATTGGCTTTCCTGGCTGTGTTTGCTCATGTGCTTTGATTGTCTGGAAGGTTCTGCCGTACCTCCATTCACATTTTTGCTGGATCAATGCAGATGTCTGTACAGAACAAAAACTATTAGTTGCATGTGCTCTGGTGGAGACCATATTGTGTGGTGTTCTCTCCAGGGCTTTAGGGCTGTGTTAGCTGGAAATAAGGATGGACCCTGGAGGTGGACAATCTCCTGAAGCTGCACTGCTGCTATGCAGGATGAACAATGGAAGAGGGTGACTCTTTGGTTGCCTCTGAAGGTGCTCCCAGAGGCAACTTCCCAGTGTATATGCTGGCTATAGAGCTATGTATGTATTCAGTGGAGGGCTGAACAAAGAGGTGAAGTGGATATTAATGCACAAGAATGGAGTTGAAGAAGAACAAGAGGAAGATTATGCCATTGTTTGAGATTGATTTAGCAAAGCTTTTTATATTAGACTTTCATGTCTGTGGTCCTCAAGAATTAAAAGATACCGGAATTCATGTACAATGCAGTCTGCTTTACAACTGATACTTAATATTTTTATGAGGCAGTTATGTTTTCAAAGTATGTTACGTTTTCTTGGAGTTACACGGGATTGCATATGAATCATTAAAAATTTCTGTCACGGTTTGAGACAAACTGGGAGGGAACGTCCGAAATGAACGGGTCCTCTAATAGAAGACAGGTTTCAGCAGCCCCTCCCTCACAGGTTCGGAAGGAATTTTCTTGGAGGAAAGTGAAAAAAAAGCTGTTTGTTTAACAAGCGGGGTGCACAGAGGCACCAAAAAGAATGAATAATGTTAAATAATAAAACCTCTCACTGTGGAGAAAACCTGGTAAATTCAGAGTCCTGTCTGTAGGTGTGGCTCTGCTCTCTCTCTGGAGCTGGGGTGTGGCGTGGGCCCCTCCAGGCCACGGTGTAGGGCCTCCCGGTGATGTTCTGGTGTTGCTGAACAGTTCCAGGAGAAGAAGAAAAAGCCACAGTCCCAGGAAAAAGTTCTTGCCTCAGCTAGCAGGCTAGCTAAAAAGCAAAGAAGTTTAACTCTCTGTCTCTCTCCTGAGAAATGGAGTCGAAAGCTGGGGAAAAGCAGGAAGGTGCTTCCTCGGCTCTGCAGCAGTGAGAGCACGGGGCAGTCTTGAACACAAAACCACGCTGAAGAATTCACTTGGCTTTTTTCTCCCCCCTGCTTTCTCTCTGACCCAGCTTAAAGGCACAGAAAGTCACAGGATTCATGTCTGGCATAGAGCAGGCAATAGGGGATACAGCATCACAAAGTCACCCCAAGACAATTTCTTAATTAAATTAGTAGGTGTGTATCAGGGTGCATGCATTGCCAACATTTGTAGATATTCACAATTTGAATCTGTCCAGAGGACCTTGGTCCCTAGAGTAATAATGTAAAATTAGCACTCTAGATCTACCAAGAAATTGCATCCATGCAGGATATTGTGGAGGGTTTGTGTGGTATCTGCTCTCTACTGGATGTAGAGTCCATACTGGAAAAGGCATAAAAGGTTACAGGGCTTGAAATGATGTATTGTGCTTGGGACCTTTGTTTCTAGGAGAAAATCAGAGAAATAAGTTTTCTTTACACTGAATTTGGGATTAGACTTTAGACCCAGTGAATGCTGCCTTTATTTCTTCTTGGATTAGTGTTTCTATGTAAATGTCTTCTCATGGTTTATTGCCATTTATTTTGAGATGTCATGGTATCACTGGCATAATTTGGATCATAAACACAGGAACAGTGCTCTGATAGACATCGTATACTTGGTATGTTTGCACTTGGGAGAAGTTTCCAAGAATGCTCCTTTTTTTTTTTCTTGAGGGCATTTTACTAGCTCCCATTTGCCTTTCAGACAGGGAGTTATTTTTAAAACTAAGATGAGAGTATGTGGAGAAGCAAAGTGCAGATCATTCCATTTAACTGGAAAATTTAGTTTTGAACATAATTAATATATTGCCAATTTTTTTGTTTTGTTTTCATTAATCTGTAAAGGGTTTTTGATATATCTGGATGTGGTTTTCTAAATAGAACCTTGGCAGACTTCCACTGTGAGCTAGTTTTTAGTGCTTTTTCATTAGCTAACTTATCAACATACTGTAATCAATGCCTGTCATAGCATAAATACATGACCCTTTTGACTAGCCCAAGTGCCTATATTTGCTTCTCTCTGAAAGGAGTATTAATTCCTAAGAGAAACAGAAGGTCAAATCAACATTAGCAAACTTACCTTCTATCAGTTTGTCTATATGGTTTACAAATATTGAATTTTTTTTAGAGACTCATTTTTCATAAATTTCCTTGTAAGGCACCTGGGGACATACTTCTTTTTTTCTTTTTTTCCTTTTCTAGTAATGCATTACTGCAAATTGTTGGATTCTGATGAGACAAGAGCACAGCATGTTATAGGAATACACAGCAATCAGTGGATGGTATTGAATTAGATGTATTACTTCTGTTGCAGAAATTTGAAATAATCTTGTTAACTATCATATGTGCCTGGACAAATTGAAAGAACTTGCAGCTCTACAAAGACTCATCTAACATTACGACAATAAGCAGAATGCTGAGTTGTTATTTAATAAGATCCTTGAACAGATAATTGATATATTGTTTTGGTTTGAGTTGTAGGATGACAGGGAAATGAACTGGGTTTTAAAAAAAGTTTTTGTATCTGATCTGTTATTTCTGTAGTCTGTTTTAGGTTTGACAAGGTTGTTTCTGCTTACCTTTGAATTTTTGGGGATAATCTGTGTACAGTAGGAAGGAAGGTTTTGGTTTGGTTTGGTTTCGTTTTAAAACTGCCCAATAAAATTTTACTTTTACAAAATTACTTTTGTAATATATTCTACATGAAATACAGATTCAGAAAGTTAATATTATTTTGCTAGTTTGAGTGTATATGTAGGTAGATTTGATGGAAATAAATTGACTTTTGTAAAGGTACATATTTTTAATACAATTTTTCTGACTAACTCTGGGGTGATTAGTAGTGAAATATTATTAATTTTAGTTTAGCTAGGTATTTGAAATTTGATTTTAATTATATGTATCATATGATTTTATAATGACTGTTTCTTTCTTTGTGAAAAAAATTAACTCTTCAGCTAGAAAGCTGTTTTATGAGAGCTACTTTCTGTAAATGGCTAAAGGGACTCTCAGAGGCATTTTAAAGTGTGGGGGTACCCAGTATATCTTTAGAGGGTTTTGGTGGTGAACACTGTATTAAACTGTTTTAAATAAAACACCAGACTCTTGCTAATCACTTTTTGCTGGCTGAATGTTAGGGTAGTTTATGGAAAGAGAGTTGCTCTCTGACATTTTTCATTCTTAGACTGGTTAGCTAATAATATTAGACCACAACTAGGAATTAAATATTGTAATTTTCTCAGTAGTATCTATATAAAGAAACATTTCAGCATTTTATTGATCTTGGATTGTTTTGGTTTGCTTTAGTGGTTTTTGTTTTTGTTATCTGCTGAAAAACAAAATCAAAAAACATTTCACTGTGTGTTTTCCAGATCTTTGAAATATTTGTAAATAAGCAGTCAAAAGAGATGGAAGTTATGTCTTATGTGGATTTGTTTTAGTGCACATCTAAAGCCAATACAAAAAAAAATTAGTTATATTAAAAAAATAAAAAAATATTAATCAGTAGCAGAAACTACAAAACAAGGAAAGCAAATATAGATTACACCATTTTATTATTCTTATTTCAGCATGGAACACGTCTTCAGAATCACACCCAAGGAGCCAAAACTGAAGAAATATATAGGGACTATCATTTACATGTAGCATTTGTTCTTTGACTTTTTTCTTTATGGAGCTATGTATTTTTTCAACTTCTGAAAAACAGACTGTCTTGCTTATTCTTTCTGTCTTTTGCTCTCATTGGCATAAGCAGAGAAAAATGAATTTCTTTTAATAGTCTGACAATTCTGAATCTAACTTACTGCCTCTTTTTCAGGCTATCATCTCTATAACGGGACAAGGCAGTTGACTTTAACAAATTCTTATTTTATTACTTCTCTTATATCTTTTGTTGTTGTTATCCACAGTGGCATAAAATAGCTGATCAAATTGTGTTGAATAACATCACAAAATTGAAAGTTAGTGGCTTTCACAGTTTGAGACCAATAAAGAGCTGCAATATTGCTGTTCACATGACTGCACTACTACTGAGTTTTTGGGAACCTTCTTATACGTCTATTAGTATGCTCCATTTGGAGCGGGAACTTGTTATTGGGTTGTGTGATATCTACAATTAAAGTTTCAGTGTGATATGTTCTAAGTGCATGATTATCTCATTTATCTTAATTGCATAGGCATTACATTGCCAAAATCAAACATGCATTTATAAAGTCAGAATACATTCCTGAGGGCTTGTCAGAATATTTGGTAAGTTATTATATCTGTTCCTTGCTAACACAGGGTGTATAAAAAGCACATAAAATAGTTATTTTTTCATATTGCTGGTAGGAGGGCAGTTCATACAATGCAAGGAAATCCTAAGAAATCATGGAAAATAGAGACTACACTGAAAGTCTTAGGAAGTTCTCTGTTAGAATTTCAGGGTTCCCTCTCTGACCATCTCTCTAAAGATATGATTTGATTTATAATTTTCACTGATTTTTTATGCAGTATATCTATTTCAGAAGAAACTGATATAGATATGAGGTTCTGTTCCCATTTTGAGACTGGGAAATTTGTTGCGTCTTGAAATTTTTCTAAAGAGATGGAATCTAGTAAAGCAAACAAGACTGGCCGTAGCAATGCTATGAAAAATAGAAAACTGCATTAATTTCTTTCTTTGGCTCATAAGGAGTAGAGAAATTCAGTGGGCCATCATGGTAAACTATCTCTCTGTGTTAAATTTCCCTTTTAGAAGTCATTAGTCCATTGCATAGAAATAAAAAGAGAAATGGCATATCCTGGGTTTTTTAGATAAAAATAAATATTTGCATTTCCCACTTGGCTCGGCAAAAAGACAAGTAACAATACATGTGGCAGTGGGAGGCGATAATCAGATACCGCTGACATTTCCTGACTGCAAACTTTGTCTAGTGCTTGTGCCAAAGATCTAAAAAAGTCTAGAAGGATGTCTCAAGGATGTATTTCTGCTGCTTTTGCCTTCTTTGCAGTTCAAAAAAGACACAAGAGGCAGCAGATTTATTTTTTTTAGAAATTGGACAACTTTTTACTTTGGATAAAAACCTCTAACAAAGACTTTATTTAAGGCTATTAGTTTTTTTTAAACTGGGAGTTGTGATTTCTAGGGACTTGAACATTTAGGTTCAGTACATAAATATCCTTGAACTTCTGTTGTAGTTAAAGATAGGAAATGTGTATGAACATTTACCAGTGTGTCTTCTCAAGCTTGAAGATATGCAGATCCTATGCTAATGCTACAGCTCTTATCTTTGCCAGTGTGCACAGGAGTGAAATTACTGCCTGTTTCACTTTTGTTTTTTCTTTGTTAGTTTGCAATCTCTCTCCAAAACTGAAACCTGCAAGTGTCACACATGCTACTGGCATTTCTGTGTAGTAACTGGAGTTATTTATAGAGAAAGAAGACCCAAGAGGGGAAAAGCAGTGGTGAAAGTTATGTTTAGATGAAGTATTTGGAGACCTCTTACATCCTTCTCTTCTAGTGATGTTTAATGTCTATAGAAGAAGTGGAATGTTCCCTTACTCCTGTGGAAACTAAAATATTTAGGTGAGATATGCAGAGTTAGGTGCATGTAAGGGAAATCTGAGGAATAGCGCCTTAGCTGAACTCCCTGTACTCCTCCTCTCATTCACAGCTCAAAAGGGAATAGAGATTTCAGACATAATGCTTGGGGTTCTCATTTATGGAAATTTTGCTCTTAGCTTTACTCTTTGTTCTTCGGTAGAGGTTGCCATTCTGCTCACTAAGTACAGATGTGTAGCTCTCTGCCTGTCTATGGAGCTGTTTTAAAATATAAAACTGGATTTAGCCATCTTAATCCATACATTTAATCCTACCCTGAATATCTGGTATGTTTTCAGTGCTGGCAAATTGAATAAGATTTGGGAACAAGATGAGTCAGAAAAAGAAATAACAAGACCCTCTTTAGGCTTTATCACCTACAGAGAAGGTGTCAGAAAATTTATGCAAGCTAGGTTTACTAGGACTTCTATGTACTTGTTGATAAAAGTGACTAAGTGGATATGTAAATTCAAGCCTCAGCAGAGATGACCAAAAGAGAATTGTAAGCCTAGGCTGTATGTCAGGGACCTCTCTTTGTTTTTTAAGTGTGTCTGCTGGGGTACGTTCTGAGCGGACCTTTCCGTAGCCCCTGGAGGAAGGCTTTCTGTCTCTCTGCACACAAGCTTAGACCAGCTTGCTGTTCACACTTCTCAGCCTTTGAAGGAGTCACTAAACCCCTAAAAGCACCCCTTATGCCTGTCAAAACTGAACCCCAGTGGAACCAGGGATTGAGGGATTTTGAAACAAAGAGAGTGCATAAGGGTCACTAGATCTGAGACTAGTGATTCAAGCAGTCTCTTGAAGAGACTGTGATCAGCTTTGGTCCCTGATCCTTCAGTGTTCATATGCAATGTATCGATCATTACATAAACACAGAGGTTGTCCAGGCATTAGTTCTGATGAGAGTTTGGAGAACTCATATTTGTGGGTAGGTGGGACACATACAGAGTTTGCATCGTTGTGTATTTTCCTATTGTTTAGTCATTTCAGTTAACAGAAATCTTAATATTTACATTCCAGGGATTATACATATAGAATAGTAATATTATTCTGTTAAAACAAATAGAATACATATTTTTCACAGCATGAAAATAAAACTAATGTGATAGCAACTTTCATAACTACTTAAATGAGAGATAAGTAGCTAATTAGCTAGTCCAGAGGGTCAATATTTAAAGTTATGAAAAAGCAGCCAAGAATAAAATTAGTGTACTCCACTAAGTTACAAAAAACAACTTTTCGCTAAACTAAGTGCAGCCCATTGGAATTGAAAACTCATTTGCTTTCCTGTTACTGTCATACTGCTTTTATGCAAACATGTAATTTCCTTCTGTCATCTATAGCATTCCTTTAATTTTTAATATGCTTCAAGAAACAGGTGTCTAACAGCAAGGCTAGATTTTAATTATTTATGTGTACTCATATCTTTAGCATATACAGGCTAAACATCCACAGGTTCTTCTGTCACTTTTCATTACACATTCTAAATTAGAATTAGTTACACGTGGTAGTTCTGTACAGATGTGGTCAATGTGCCACAATAGATTCTGCATGCTAGATCCTGGTGTTTAGGGACATGGCTGTATCTAGTACATTATTATGGATTTAAGGTCTGTGTAGTTTCACCAGAAATATGAGAATTCTTGGCCATTCCTTCCCTCTCACTGTCAACTACAGAATATTACCCCATGAAGGTTAAATGAAAAGTGTTTCTGTGCTCGCAGAAAGTTAATGCTTTGCTGAGAGCATGGATTCATTAATAGCTTTCCCAAACTCATTTTGTTACAATTTGTACTGCTTGTGTGTGGTCTTGTACAAGTTTGTTACTGATGCTGCTGTCATTCTAGCTTGGGGTTTCCTTTTTATTCTACATAAGGCAGTATCTTAACCCAGTGGGGTTTTTTAATTACTTTCCCACTGTGGGAGGCTGGAATGGCGATGTTAATGACTCAAAGCACTCACTGTTTGTGGAGGAGCTGGGGTGCTTTGCTGTGGCAGGGTTTGCACCCCCAAGGGGAGGAAGTCAGTTTTGGGGTGTGTGGTTCCAAAACCTCTGATGGGCATAAGGCAGAGGGGTGAACACTCACCACCAGAGAGGCGCTCTGGGTTTTGAACCAGATAAGGGAGAAGGCTGATCAGAAGCAGACCCTGCAGAGGCAGGATAGTTAATTATAAGTGTTAATTATTTCATCTGAGGTTTTTTTTTCTGTTGTACCAAAAATAAATGATAACATCTTACAGTCAAAATGTTATTCTGGGCAAAAGGAAACGTACTTTAACACGGTCCCAAGAATTTACTACTGCTCTATTTAAATCTTAGCAACCTAATCAGACTGACTACAAGGAAATTCAAAAACATGAGCAAAGTATTTTTAATCAAAATACTCTTTAAAATTTTTTCATGGGAAATGTTGCAGATTTTGGCCTTTTTCGCAGGTGCTGTGCTCACCTTTCCAGCATCCCTCTGTGGTGATTGTGTCAGTTTTCCTTAGGCGGAGGGGTGGTGGAAGGGATCACAGGGAGATTTCAGGATATCCCTATTTGCTAGGTGAATTTTGATGTTGGTGTTGGTTGATCTCCTTCCTTCACAGGAGTGGAGCCTGATCCTGCTTATGTCAACATCCTTCCCACGCTGCTTCTGTCTGGCTGCTCCAAATGGAGTGTGAGCATGGCCCCAAAGCCTCCTCCCTATGCTCAGCCTTCCCATGGGCTCCTGTTTCTTAGACAGCTGTTAGGAGAAACTCTGTTTCCAGACCCTTCCCATGGAGGCACTGGCACAGCTCAGGCTCAGGCAGGGGAGGCAACAGGCACTTGGCCCCGAGGCAGAGCTGAAACCAACCCAGCCCAGCTCTGGCCAAGGGCCTGTGACGTGACTAGGAACAGCAAAAATTGCATTCACTGCTCTGCAGTAGGCAAAAGCCAGAAGTACTTGTGTCTGATTACTTATATCCAGGAAGAGACATTGAAGTCAATTGTCTACTCTTTGAAGGCTGTGTAGACTCATAGTTGCGGCTTGGGTGATTTGTCTTTGAGTTGTGAGAGTATCCCTGGAAATCAAGCAGCTATGTTTCAACATCTTTTCTTCAAGCAATGCGAAAATATAGAACGAAGTTTACAGGTAATTTGTTTCATAATAATCTGATCTCTTCTTGATTGTCATGTGTTGTGATCATATTTAGTTTTTACTTTTAAACCAGTCTTTTTTTTTTTTCTTTTAATACTGCATCCTGAGACAATAGTTATTGCTTTTGACATGAGTCTAGCAAAAAGGAGATAGATGTGAATGGTAGGTCAGAAGCTGAGATTTAGGCAAAGGTGTAACAAGTTAGAATTGTGATTTACAGTAATAAGGACAACCTTTTGTGTGGAAATTTCTCAAAACTAACTTCTAATAAAAGTAATGTGAGGGGCAGTTGAAAATATTCTACTTTCCCTACCGTAAGGAGACATCCCACATCTTCAGCACTTCTTTGTAATCATGACTTTATGATTCACAATAGTGGGTGGCAAACATGTCTGTTCCTGATGGACTCTGAGTCTCAGTGATGTTCCATGTCAAATTTTATGGTTTCCAACATGAGACTAACGTATGAACAAGGAACTGGGTTTTTTGAGAGAGACAATTACCTGATGTCTAAAAAAAAGTATAACAATTACATATTCATCAACATTAGGTTTGACGAGAAAGAGACTGAGTCTACACTGAAAGGGTCAGTGAGAAATTTGGTTTGAGTTCAGTAGAACTAGTATGTCACTGTATCAGGAATAAAAGAAGCCAAAATAACCTGAATTTAACTAGTTGGATACTCTGGTCAGTTGTTTGGGGTCATCTGGCTTCCAAATCTGAGTTCGTTATTTTTGGAGTAATTTAAGGATCAGGACCTTGAACAATGAAAAGCACAATGGAAGCCATAGATGAAAAAGGGGAGCCTTTCAGTCACATGAACAAAGCCAGAATATAAGTTTGGGAAGGTGGTGTACTCCTTCTCTTGTTATTTCCCAGAAGAACACATAGTATGTGAAAAATAAAGAATTTAGTGTATTTTAAATCTTATCAGTCTAATCTAAGAGTTCTTCTTTAGTCCAGATCTATTTATTACAGAAAAAAGGGAGAAGAAAATAAGGGAAAGAATAGTAGTAAAGGGGAAAAAAAATCACGTATTGTTATACATAGACTTCCCACTATCTACTAATTTCAATGGTGTCACATTCATTCTTCCCATGCTTTTCTGTATCCTAAGCCTGTTGGTGAAGCACCGCTGTCACGAGTACTTTGCTGGGAGAGTATGATGTCTCTGCTGAGGTTCCTCTGTCAGGAGAATTGATATTGATATTTATGGTTTCTTCTTCCTCACTCTAGTGCTTGCTTGGAACTGTTATTGCATGTTCCATGTCACACCTTGGTTTAACTCTTCAGTGTGCAAGTTCACATTACAATCAAATCTATTATGGTGTTTTAACACACTGGTGGGTACTGTTAATGCTTTTTGTTGCGCTAGCATCTGGTTTTGCCCAGTTTCCAGGTCTTCATTCCTTTAACTCACTATTTTCATTTTTTTTACAGTCCTGGGGTCTTAAAGGATCCACTTTCTTATTATCTCATGCTTTCACCTCACTGCACTGCATTCTATGTCCCCACTATCGAGACCTCTGTTATCATATCATGCCTCTGTTCCTCTATGTTACACCATTGCACTAGGCCTAATATTTCTGTCTTCAGAAAATGACTTGTTACTCCTGACTGTAAAGATTGTGATTATACCACAAAATTATTCAAATACAAATCAGGCTGTAGCCACCTGAACCTTAGAAAATTTGTGATTCCACCAAGAAAAGTTAAAGCAAAGCTCCAGGCAGACCAAGACAAGCTCAGTCAAAGCAAGTCTGACAGGTGTCAGTCCCAAGGCCATACAAAGGTTGTTTCAAAGAGACTGTGGCTTGTTACTAACAGCAGCAATATGGCATTTTCTAGGCTACAGGGCTGCAGAGGTTTACAGGTATAATGGATAAGTAAAGGATGACAAAGAGAAGTGGCATTTGACAAGGATCTGCTGTTTCCATTGCTGGAATACGCCCTTACCTGACTGCTCATATCCAGACTTTCACCATTTTAGAGTGTTTCTTGTTTGGCACAAAAACTTTGTTGCTTAAAAGGTGGTAGGAAAGTATCTCCACTGAAACAAGTGCAGTCACTGCTGTCTCTGTATTGAACTCGGTTCAGTGATCTTTCTGGATGCAGTTATACATGCTTTCTGTCAGACAGCAGGGCAATTTACTACAAAATGTTCTCAATAACTTTGACAGAAAGATGTTCTCCAAATTTATCATGCAAAACATGATCTAGAAATTTTATAGTGGATTGGATTTCTGTAAATTTTTACAGAATAAAATAATCTATTTAAACTAGTCTTTTCTATGGGTGTTATGGATAATTTCATTCATACAAGAAATGGTAAAAAACAAATAGTAGCTTTGGTCATTTAACTTGCTCAGTTCTAGAGTATGAAGTCTTACAAAGTATTACAATGGGAATTTGGGTTTTTAGTGTACCTTTTCTGTTCTTCAACAGAATATTATAATGGGACCCATTGAGATAGCTCTTAGCTAAAAGCATAAGAGAAAGTTCTTGAACTGAAAAGTTTCAAGGATGACTAGGCAAAAGATGTAAAAATTGGCAGAGTAGGAATGTTAATAAACTCATTTTACAACTGAGGGGGGGCTGTGTTATAACTGGATGCAGGAAAATTGTCAAGATTAAGTTCATTGTTCTTGGAGTAACATCTTGGCTTTTCCATACTGAGAGCTTTTTCTCTGCCTGTGATATTTCTTTGAAGCGTGTTTGTCGTCATATATTGTGGGTCTGGGACACTTGCCTGTGATTATATGATTGCTCATGAATGCTCTGCTAATGGTATTTTTCCTGAAGAAAAATATTGACTCATTTGTTTTGAACTCCTACTCCACCCACATGTGGTAGTGTAGAATTATGTAAATTTAGTAAATGAGAAAAGTAAAGTTCTACCAAGTGTAATAGCATTTATTTAAATGGGGGTATCTCTTACTTCCGTGTGTTTTCAGAGTGAGTGTTATGGAAGTGCTGTTGTAACACATGTGAAGATCTAGGTTTTTATATTTGATCCTTTAAAATATTGTCTTATAAGAAATTATAACATGACTTAAAACTGCCAGTAGATCTTTTAGCTATAATTGAGCAAACTAAGCCTTATTTCCATACATCCAATTTTGATTTACTATGTTTATTAACAGTTAAGTGTTTTTATTTTTCATTTTCATCGCTGTGGTTTTATAAAAATAACTAGCCGTAAAAAATTTGTATTTTTATCAAATCAAGACTGGCAAATATAAAAAGGATTTTCTGTTAGTTTTGGCCTATTCCAGCATACTTTGTGCTGGTGAAGTTTCTATTCTTTTGCTTGGTAAGAATAGCAATTCCATCTAGGTGCATTAAACCTGTCCCACCTGTTTTAAGCCATCCCTTCATTTGTTTCAAACTCCTTATGAATAGGAAGGACTGTATATTATAATTTATTTAAAGTAAAATAAAAAGGCATAGAAGAATTGAAAATGTTTTATTGCACAACCCACTGCCCCCCCCACCCCGCAAACAACTCTGAGAATAACATTATAAGGATTTCACCAAAAGAATGTGGTGTTGTCCTCTTTTAGGATATATTGTATTTTAATTTAAAATCTACATTGATTATACTATATTGTTGTTATTACTGATTTTTTTTTTCTCGAAGTGGTTATGCTCGTGAAATACTGGAAACTTAACGACAAAGGATTAATTGCAGTACATTCTATTCCAGGAGTACAGTAATATCCATGCAAAACTTAGATGAATATGCATTAAACTACTGCAGGACTAAGTCTTATTGTAGCAATATTTGAAAAATCCCTAAATTCTCCTGAACAGGACTATGTGAGTGTGGAAATTTTGAGGAGCTAACAAACAGAAGGAATAAATAGCAAAAATAGTAATTTTTTTTCTGAAATTCATTTTGTTTTCCCATTGCTAATTTTTTCCTTTGTTTAAATTGGTGGGTAAGAATTGGTATTCTTGGGTTTCGGTAATGGTGTACTTGATAGTCATGTTTTTTGCTATCCTTGACCTTTCATTTTCAATGAAGAACTAGCAAATCAGTGAAAAACAGTTGAAAACATCTTGGTTTAGAAGTCAAAAGTCTTTTAAAGTTGAATTGCAGACTTTTTCGGAGCACTGACTTTCTGTAGAATACAGGATTTGTAATGTTTTGTTTAAAACTTGTAAGGAAAAAATTTTGGCATGTAAGTCTCCTTGATTTAACTGTTAAATACTTAAAAAGTTTACTTTCATCCTAGGAAATGTCTTTCTGATATATGGCTTTAGTGCCTAAGGGAATCAGCATATATGAATCACACCAGGTGATAGAGGTATGATGGAGAAGATTGAAACAGTGATTAGGGTTCTTAATTAGCAAGAATCTACAGGCTATAAATTACTGACAGCAGAAGTAATTAAACTACTTTATTTGAATTAAGTGAAAAGCATGCCTAGTTTCAGGAGACAAACTGAACGTGAAGATTAAAAGAAAAAAAAGATATTTGTATGTGAGGTGCAATACAGATGTGTTTCAAATACATTTGAAACAAACATGACCAACACATTTTTTTCTTCTATTATCAGAAGCTTCTGTTTGTTATTCATTAAGTGATTTTCTTTTCCTGTTCTGTTTCTCTTTTTATATGCGTACAATATTTGCCTTTTTTTTTTTTTTTTTTTTTTTTTTTTTCTTTCTTGTGAGGGCAGCTCTAAAGGATTTGGAATCAGACATGAAGGAATAATGCGTCTTCCTGGTGTAGCTGCTTTTACAGTCACTTTATGGGAAAATATCTCTTGGGTTCAGAAAAGCAAAGTATTCTTTCAAGGTGTCCCTGGTCAGAGAACCCCTTGCGTTTTCACAGGTTTTTGTGTGTCTGTGGCTGTTACACCAGTCTGCTCGGAGTGAATATGAAGCTTCTGGGCATCACATAATTTGCAAATAGACTGTGCCCTGATCTTGAGAAAAAGTTTGGTCATTAAGGATCTCTAGGACCTTCAAAGTTTTTTTAATTAATTTAAATGTGATCATTTTTCTGATTCTCTCTATAGCACTATTACAGGAAAGAGTCCTTTAGCGCTGTGGTATGCCAACAGGCATTAAAATTTACTTGGATTTCTTTTTGATTGATGTTTTTGCTCAGTCTAAGTAGTTGGTGGGCAGAATAAGGTTTGGGGTTTTTTTCTGGTTTTTTGTGACTAGTCAAGTTTTTACATTCCTCTCACCCTTTCTTTCTCTCCTTTTTTTAGGAATATAAACAATAATTTTTTAATAGACTCCCTTTTTGCCTTTCTTGTATTGAAAAAGTACTGTAATCCTACCATCTGATCTGACTATAGGAGATGGAAAGCTATATTACCTGGTTCATCTCTAAGCACATCAAAATTACCTCCCTTAGTAGCATAGACTGATGCTTGTATCCAATCTAGTTCTGATTCCTTGTTCATCATACATGTAACGTAATCTATTGTTCATATATTTGATTAGAGTCTTCTTGATGGATAATATCTCTAGAGTTTGTTGAATCTGACTCTCAAGATGAGTCAGTTTTACTCCTCCTCCCTCTCCTACTCCTCCTGGCATTTCTGCATCAGAAGGACTAATATTCTGAGTCTTTTTTTTTTTTTTTTTAGAGATCAAAGGGAATTCAATCTGAGGAAACCATATCCACACGCATCAAACAGGAAACTTTCAGAGTATTTAGTGCGCCCTCTTGAACGTTTTTGTGACCCCTTACTTTCATGCTTCTGACAGCTTCCTTGGAAGTTTTTTCCCCTCCTTATCTTTTTGGTTCAAGAATCAGTAGATCTGAAAAGCAGAGTGCTAAGGAGACTGTTCCCTTTGATTAATAAGTGAATATATTTGCTGTAGAGCCAAGAATGGAACATCTTGTAACTGTTGGCAGCATTACTAAAACAGTAAGTATCCTCATGTAAGGGGCAGAGCTTAACAAGAGTTTTGATCAAGAGGAAGGAAGAGTCTTGGGCTTTCAAGAGTTGTTGCATTACTGTAAACAGCTATCTATTTTATTCTGGATGTTGTCCAGTGACCAGAGGAACCAAAAAAGTCATTTTCAGGCTCATATTATTTTGAAACAGGACATTTTTTTGGCTGTTTGACTTCCTGTTTTCTTTTCTGGCAGAGCCAGCCTGACTTTGTGTCTGCTGTCAGAGAGTGGCATTCATATTTTTTAGCTCAGGAGGTTGCCACTGCAAATCTAGATGAGATGAGTCTTCCATTCTGAAGTGTTCATATCTGCATTGCTACAGAACACTGGAGTGTATCATGCAAGACATTCAGGGAAGCTGTTCCAGCCAGTTCATCCCAGGATTAGTGAGAATGAAAGTTCCCACTGGAACATCTCCCATTCAGAGAAGAGCTGCCAAGCAGGGCAGTTCCCTATTTTAATTTCTCTAGTGGCAGTAGAGTTATAGTTGGTCAATGCTAGTCCTCCTTCTCTGCTACTACTCCTGTGAAGTAGATGCCAGGGAAATAGCTGGAGCACAGCATACTCTGGCTGTCTCCCTAGCTGTGTTATGACTGCATGTTCTTCCTGATTGTGACAAGTAAAAGTGTTTCCTTGTTTAGGCCCTGTATTCTCTAAGCCGGGGACAGAAAACATTTCCTGGCTGCATCCCATCATAGATCTACTGCATCCAGCAGATTTTGATGCTGTAGAAAATCTGTCAGTCTGTGTAGATCACAGATTCACAATCTGCTACTAAGTGCCAAAGATTACCATGCATGAAGGAAGCTTTCTTACTGAGGAAACCATTTCTCCAGGGTCTACTTATATCAACAGTTTCAGCCATTTTATTCCCCTCCCCAAGAAAAGAGAAGGAAATAAACATAAAAGGACACAATTATTTTGCTCAAAATCAACCTTGGATTCAGTAGATTATTTAGGTTCTGATTACAAAATTTGTCCATTGAACACAGTAGTTTCTTCTGAGTCACAGACATCAGTGGAGTGTATATAAAGCACAATCTTGGTACTCAAAGTCAGTACTAGAACATATTTGTTGGACCAAGGTCCCCCTGATCAGGGGGATTCTAGATCCTGTATACAAATTTCAGTGAACACGAAGGAATTTCATTAATTTTCTGCTTTTCTGGCTGGTTTGAAAAACAGTGAGTACAGTCTAAAGTGAAGTTCTCTGGAGTATTTAGAGATGTCCAGACTGATCCTGTGTGTTAGAAGGGAATGCACGTAATATAGTCTGTATGAATATATGTGTATATGTGTATCTATTTATGTAATCTTTCAGGATCCGGGCAAAATAATTTGGCATGGATCCTGTTATTTTAATAACTGGATGTTGTGATAAGGTTCCTTTCTATATTGCTGGATGTAATTACCAAAGGAATGATGCTCAGTCTGCCAGTGGGTGATTCAAAGGGAGATTTTGCACAATAATTCCTGACAAGGTACCTTCCTGTCTAATAAACAGAATATTTGGGAAGGGGAAACTTTAATAACTCTTGAAAAAAAAATTGAAATATCCATGGAACAGAAACTTTTAATAAGATGTTAGAATTCCAGAAAGGGGATTTTTTTTTATATTTTGAACGGATACACAATCATTGAAAAATTGCATGTATATAAACCTGAAAATTATTATAATTATAAGCTGTAGGATTAATAAATACATATACACACAGAGTAATGTATACAATATTATTTCTATATACCTATATTTTTATACATATATAAACATAAGGAATATTTCTATGTTTTTCTTTAGTCATCTTCCTACTGAAAAGTTTCTTGCATTTTATTTTCCAAACTTTATCCATTCTGAAAGCCTTTCAATGTAAGGATACATCTTAAACATTAATTTTTCTTGATGTATAATGATCTATGGTGTAAGAAAAGATTACTTGATTTTTTCCATTATTATGTGACTAATTAGATGCAGAGCACCTGGAGGAACATTAGTACATAACATGAGCTACATTATTGGTCTTATAACCTGAGTCAGAAGAGAAGTGACATTTCCCAGATCAGGACTTTAGGCATGTGCCAACTTTATTAAAATTGTGAGACTGTCCTGAATTTTGCCCCATGAACAGTAACATTTCACTGACAAGGAATTGCCTAATCTGATTACTCCAAGCACTTCTGGAGGCTGTTTCCGCTGGGCCACAAGGGCTCTGGCTCCAACTGCTCTTCAGCTACTGCAGACCTGTCCATTCCAGGCTGGAAGCTGTGTCTCCTCAGCTGCTGGGCTGGGGCTGGAGCTGGGCCTTTTGGGTCTGCCAGGGCTGCACACTGTCCTCTTGCTGCTAGAAAGGGTGTGGATTCTTGGAGGACATGACTTCTGCTTCCTCACAAGGAACAAGGATCCAGTTTCTGAGTTGACAGGAACACAGTGTCTTGAACTGGAGTGGGTACTGGTGCAGAATTTCTGTGTCCTTCAGCAGATCACAAAGACAAGGGATCTGCTCCCCTGAGTGGTGGAACATCACTGTGTCTCCTGGCTGACAGCCCAAGACTTGATTCTTACTGACTTTGAGGAGGGGAGAAAAGAGGAAGGAAAGCTTCTAGGGTTTGAGTTCACACTGAAATACTTAATTTGTAGATAGACAGGTGATGGTTCCTGCTGTGTGTAAAATAATGTCCAACCCTGATAAAACAAATTATTAATTTCAGTTGAAAACGCCTTAGCTTCACCAAAAGACTGACAGGAAAATTAAGAGCTGACTAATATATGTTTTCTGCAAACATTCTCATTTTGTTCATCATCTGTAAACAGACCTTTTGATCTGATTTGGTCATCAAATTTTATAATAAATTTTATTAATCTTACATTTTTGCTTTCATACTTCTGGCTATTCATAGGGTGTCTAAACATTGCTGTGTAACAAAATTGAAAATTTGCAAAAAACACTCACTAGCTATAATAATAATTATAATAGTAATAATAATAGTAATACTACTAATAATAAATCCCTCATATCTGCTTAGGGAGTTGACTACACTTGTGAAAATTTAGACTTGTCTTTATAGCAAATGTTGAAAGCTGTGAATTGCTTTGGTATATTATCTTCTGTGGACTTACAATGTCATTAGTTTAATATTTATTGTGCTTCATTAACCATATATAAGTTGCTAAATGATTTAATTTTTATAAATGGGAGCTATCTTTGTATAATTCTAATAATTAGAACATTTTACTTAGAACTTTTCTCTGTCTCAAAGTCAGTGAGAAGAAATTGCCTGTTAATGAGAAAACCTGCTACTATTAGAGAGATATTTAAGATAGTTTAGTATTTTTCTTGGGGCCCAAGCAGATGTTGAAGGAAGTGAAAATAATAAGATTTTACATTTCTTTGTAAATATTAATGCTGCTCATTTTGAGTAGACTAAGCAAATTCTTACGTTACAAACCTATTTTGTCAGCAATCTTGTTTCTCTGAGTTAGGAGTTGCAGTCTTCTGATAACAGTTCAAGTTGAAAACACGTATGTTACAATAAACAAAGCACGAGCTCTGATGTTTAAAATAGGCCATTACAGACATGCTTTGCTTTTGAATGGGTTATATATGCACCTGTCATATTTGTCATGAAATATTGGGATTTCTCTATGTAGAGAAAGTCATGTTTGAATAAAATCTCAGGGTGAAGTATCAGTAACTTTAATCATGAGTGAAAACAAGGCTATTCTTGGCTCTCTTACACAGTTTCTATTAACTAACTTTCACCAGTCAACACATGGTGAGCAGCCTGACGTGTCTTGTTAATAAGTATAGCAAATAGCTGTGAGAATACAGAAACTTTCAGTCTGCAGTCACAGCTAGGTCTCTTTTCTTGGAGAGCAGATCAAGACCTATTTGGAATAATCACAGTGGTTAGTGAAGCTGTGAAGGGACACCCATCACCTCAAGTCAGATGTTAGTAAGGAGTTTCTGTGTATCAAAGGATTTGTCAATACCAGTTATAACTGAGGGATATATTTTAGTTTGTTTTAAAATTTCACCTATTAAAAACGGCCAATATGTGATAAAAACTAACATAAAATAAAAAGAAAATGGCTAGCTAAGCCTTAGTATTCAAGCTGAATATATAATGCAAAAAAACCAGAGAAATCATTAATATGACAAAATGAGTTTTATGGTGGTTTCAATAATTCAGAAGAATAATAACATAGGGAGAAACCTTTTAGAAATGAGGGATTTTTGATTTACTATTTCTCTATAAAATATTGTTTATTTCTGCTAGCCTCCAGCTGAGTTATAGACCAAGGAGGATAAGCACCAAGGAGTGCAGTTGTACAAAATGTCCTTGCTGAGATGCAGTTTCATCTCTTTTAGATCAGGCTGTATAATACTTAGGCTCAAATAACTATTAAAATGCTCCTACTATGAAATCAACAATGGTAAAGCCAGTGCTTTCTCATGTTTTATTGTATGTCATTTTCTGCTCATTACTGAACTGTACTGAGGTACATTTTAAATAATTGGTTTTGGAACTCTTCCAATCTAATTCATATATGCTCTTCCCTCCCCCCGCCCAATTTTTACTTTAGAACAAACAAAACTGCTTTTGCAAAGGATGAACATTTTGTTTGCCCACTATTTTATAGTGTGGTCTTTCCATTGATAGACTCATTTTCTGCACATAATGGAATAATCAAAACATTTACACTGGTACTTGGAGGTATCTTAGATGTGTGGGAAGAGGACCAGAACAGACATCCAGATGTCAAAGAGTGGTGCTTACAGAGCATTTTGAAGGATACACCTTTAATGGGATCTTGAAATTCATGGTGTCAGTGATATTTAAATATGAGTCTGTGCAGACACCACAGTATTTTTCTTTGGAATTTGTAGACTTAGTTACTTGGTTTAATAGTCATTCTGTCTTACTATTTCAGTAACTATGCTGTAAAAAATAACTGCCCTTAAAAAACCCTCTTTAGGAATAAAATGTTTCATTAGCTTCCTTTAAGTGATTTAAAATAGAAATTATTTTAAGCATAGTATACCAAAGAATGCGTTAATGGAAAAAATGAATCTGTCATGAGCACATCAATGGCCCTCAGACCTTCTAAAATATCAAGACCACTTTGAGAAAAAGCCCTGAGGGCCAGCCTCTTGATTTTAGCCTTATCTTTCCCATAAGAGTATTTATTATATGGAACTGAATTATTTCTTCTTTTCTTTCTTTCTCTTTTTTTTTTTTTTTTTTAAACATGAATTACTTGATGTGGTTTTCGTAGAGGGACCTCTTGAAGTTTGTGGTAAGCTACTGGTTTTTTGGAATTTGCTCCTTTTTGTACCCTGTTGGAATTGTAGCTGACCTTATTGCATCTTCCATTAGATAGTATTAATGTATTTTCCCTTGTCTAGTCAATGATAAGCGTGGAAGCAACATTCTTTTTCTCTTCCCATTACGTTGAACTTGCTGATGGCTCTTGATTTTTTCTTTTCCTGTGCTATGAGCTCCTTCAACCAAGTTCATTTTATAAGATCCTCAAATTCCTTACTTATTTCCCTTCTGGTAAAAAGCCAGTTTAGGACGGCTGGTCCAATAAGTCACTTGGAGATTACACGTTTTCCTTTATGTAGAATTTTGGTTGTCTTGTGTATTTTTCCTGAAAAGTTTTGAAGTCACGAGCAACAGAATGTTTTTAAAGAAGAATATAAGCCTTTTCTTTAATTAGAAACTGAATGCTATAGTTCAAGTTCCATCCTCACATTTTTCCCTTGCTCCAGCATGGATCCGCATAGTTAACAGTCTTTCAGGATAACCCTGTTCCAACATGGGCTCTCTGTGCGCCACAGTTCCTTCAGGAATATCCACCTGCTCTGGCATGGGGGTCCTCCATGGGCTGCAGTGTGGATATCTGTTCCACTGTGGTCCTCTCCCTTGGCTGCCGAGTGGCAACCTGCTTCACTGGGGTCCTTTCCAGGCATTGCACGGGAATCTCTGCTCCAGTGCCTGGAGCACCTCCTCCCACTCCTTCTTCACCGACCCTGGTGTCTGCAGGGCTGTTTCTCACACTTTTTTCCTTGTCCTACTTCACTGGTCTCTGGTGGTTTTACTCTTTCTTAAATACAAATTCCCAGAACTGCTGCCTTTGTGGGCAAGTGGCTCAGCCATATCCTGTGGTGGGAGTCATCTGGAACTGGCCTAGTCCAGCCCAGGGCAGTCCTGGCCTCCCGTCACAGACCCCCCAGCAGCCCCCAAGGCCTGGGTATCAACAGCCTGTTCAGTGAACCAGGACTGGTGGTGTCCAATAGCAGTGGTAAGTGATTCATCATCTTTCCTGCTCCTCTTTCCTTGGTTCCTGATGCATGTTCTGGGCAGTTGTCCCACTGAGAGGCAGGACAGTGCATTGCATACCGTGAGTATCACTGCCTGTGCCACTGGAGGTGACAGTGGTCCTTGGTTAAACCACCACAGTGATGGAGCATGCTACATATGAACCTCCACGGAGTACAGTAGTCTTGATTTCATCTACATTTTTTCAGCTGATAGTGCTGAAAGAAGTTATCGTGAAAGGCCCTGGAGACACATCTCTCTAAAGAATAGCGCTGCCTTGGACACTGCTGAGCACTCTTGCCTCTCACAGTGATGTAACAGTTTGCTGGTCACTGAGCATCCTGATTCATAAACAGTTTCCAGCCCTGACATCACTGAAGAGAACTAATGATTTCATGGGTTTTGGTCTCATTTTGTTTTGTTTTGGGGTTTTTTTTGTGTTTTTGTTTTGTTGGTTTGGTTTGGTTTTTTGTGGTTTTGCTTTTCTTTTTGTTTTTTGTTTGTTTGGGTTTTTTCCTTTGTGGTTTTTTCTGTTGTTGTTCTTGAAATGCAAACAAGGCATTGGCAGAAGCAGGGGTAAAAAAAAGCCCAACTCAACCAACCAAGAAAACCTTCTCAGTCCTTGAAGTATCAATTTACTTTTGATTCAGTCAGATATATCTGCTTTCTCTAAGAATTGATTTTTGTCATATGTGGAAGGACATAAGCTTGACCCTTGAGTGATATTCAGGTTGATAAAATTCTAACACATTTCAATCAGTGGGATTTTGAGCCTATATGAGTATGTTACATTTTTATGCAAATATATTAAAAGTTTTGGGGACTAGAGTAAGAGTGAGTAAGCCCTGCAAATGGAATCTGGTGATAAGGAGGTGATAAAAGTTTATCTGCAATTGAGTTAGCAGACTGGACCCTTATTTGTCAGGTTATTTGAGATTCTTGGGACTGAGATTTTGTGTACATTCTTGGTAAGCTTTTTCACAATTTAGTATCTAAGTCTCATATAACTAAAAAGATACCAATTCTGATTTTTTTTAACAGAGTAGTATTTAATGTTATTTTATAGACAGAGGATGGAATTTAAGAGTATTTCTAGTAGGTTTTTGTGTGTGTGTGTGAGTTTTCTATGGTAATTTTTTTTACACGTCTCTCCAGGCCCTGAACCTCGGGGCAGATACTGGGGGAATGAAGTTCCCCCCCACTGTCGAGGAAGATCACATTTGAATGCACCTTGAACGTGTGTAAGTTCATGGGACCCAGTGAGATGCATCCCAGAGTCCTGAGGGAACTGGCTGATATGGTTGCTAAACCACTCTTAATCACATTTCAAAAACTGTGGCAGTCACTAAAGTTGTAAATAAACCTATCTCTTTAAGGGGAAAGTGTAAATGGCTTACAATAAAATATTACATTTAAAAGGTATTTTCTAGTGCCTTCAAAATAATGTGTAAATAAATGCACTGATATAGGATACCTTTGGAAAAAAAAACAAAAGGAGGATGCACTTATCCCATGTCTTTTAGCTGCTTGAAGCAGTGGTTCTGTACTCTCTCTATCTTTCTTTATCCCTACTATTCTTCAACGTGGAAGGAATTTTTTTAGCGAGTAATATTTTGAAAATGGTGGCTCAGAAAAAAAAGATTCTCTGTATGCATCTGTATCATGACAACCCAAATTTGCAGATAGATTTGTATCTGTGTACATGCTACAACACACTGATTTCGGCTAAGAACTTGAACAAATCTTTTGTTGTGATCTATTTAGGAACAGAATTAATATAATAACTTGTCTCTAACATCAACTTTCAATCAAGAGTAGTTGCTTGGACTACTTTCTCTAATCTGCAAAGCTGTACTTTTATCAAACATTAACCACTTTTCGCTCCCTTTCCTTTCCCTTTCGAATGTCAGTACTAGAAACCAACAAAAACATCTGTAATAAATATATGTATTATTAAAAAGAAATTGAGAAAGTTATTACCTAGAATTAGAATTAGAATTAAAATCAGTTTTAATGACAGTATTTCTTTGACAATCTTTTCCACTTGTTTGCTTTGTTTTGATGTGGACCTAATGTAGAATTTAAATCATAATTTAAAAAAAAGAAAAAAAAAAGGGAAAGTTACTTTGTACGTCTTAGAAATCTGGCCTGGCTGATCTTTTCAGAAAATGTATTGATAAAGGAATATTATCATTATTCATGTTCTGGTAAGACTCAATGATTTTTAAAATTGAGTAACCATGGAAACACAACTGAGTAACATAAGGAAGAACGTGCAGGGGTAAATTTACAGTTAGTCTTTTAAAGAAAAGTTATTATGTGAATTCTGTTTTTACAGCATAATTGAGCTCAGTTTTTTATCTAATCTCTTTCTAGTTCATGTGTGCAGGTATATTTTATATATATATATATATGTATAAACATATAGAACATATTTAGTTGAAATAAAATAAATATTTGCTTTTGTTATATCATTTCTAGTGTATTGGGTTTGTTTTTTTTTTTTTTTAACTCAGTAAATTCTAGCCAGAAAACTCACTAGCTTCTCCCCCTTCATTTTTTGTTCATGGATTTTTTCCTAAATGAGAGTTTGAGTAATCTTCCTGAATTATAAATTAATTTTAAAAGGCAAATTTATAAAGCGTTGTGGCAGAATACCCTCGTAGTCAAGGCATTAGGAGGATAACAGATGGATTATTGGACCAAAGTGTAATAAAAATGTTACAAAATGTAAGGTAAAGTCAGTTTCTTGTTACTTTATAAAGCATATGTTGTTTTTAATATGATAAATTGCAGAACTCGTAGGGTTTTGCGTAGTATTTGGCACACATTCTGGTGTCTGTATTTTATATTGCTTGTGAATGTGGACTAAAAATATGTATTTGCTTTATTAGAAAATATTCCCCAGGTACTTCTGGACTCTGCTCTCATATAATGGCCTGCTGGGTAAAGTTTTCTCTTCTGGATATCACTGTGAACCTCAAGCTGCTGTTTTGCCTTAACATTTCTAATCCACATGAGGATATGCCTCTTTGTATGATGGAAAATGTGTTCAGTTCCGTAGTGTTAATAGCAGCAATTCCTAAAATTATACTTGATTTTTCTTAATATCTAAAAACCTTCAGATGAAATATTTTAAGCAAAAAGGTCAAGGAGATTTTGAGCTTTTTTACTTTAAACTTTTGAAATTTGTGGTGTGTGACTTTCTTTGGGATAAGAGTATTTATCTTTCTGTCTAAAATCAGCATTTGTTGGGAAAGAAGTCTCTTTTCCTGAATCTTTTTTTTGGCGGACATTTTCTGCACTTGTCTTCTCCCATCGCATAGAGGAAGTTGAATAGGAAGCTAAGTCACAAAATGTATTCTCTTCGTTCAGATGCAACATCTAGAATGCATCAAATGTCAAGCTATGCCCACTGTGAGTAATTCATGAAGAAATTGCCTCAACATTTTGATCACAGTCAGGCTTTTATTATGAAAGTAACTGGCATAGAAAGACACCTTTAGAAGTGTGAAAACAAGCAACACAATATGAAGTAAAAATGATGAAATTGAGCACAGCACTGGCACAGTACAGCTGCTGTCCCTGGCAGTGACTGTGGCCTTCAACAATACTCTATGACTGCTAGGAAAGCCACACTCACTGTGGGGAAGTAATTTCTGTTGGTTAATGTTCATTTTAATATCAATGGAGAGTTCAAGCCAGAATCCCATCTGTGAAAAACTCTGAACTTTGGTCATTTTTGTGTGTTCATGAAATGGTCTTATGAAGATGGTTTATATTTAAGGTTTACATAAAGGAGCACTTTACCCTGTCTGGCTCCATAAGTAATTTTCTGTGTATTCTGAATCAATGTTGGAGACAGAGCTTTGCAATCAAAAGAATACATGCAGTGCTTCAAGGAAGACAAAAAAAAAAAAAAAAAGAAAGTCTTAGGTGAACATGGAAATCATTTGCACTGTAGAAGGTGAAATTGGTTCTTCCTTCCCTGGAGTTTTTGCAGTAGAGGAGACACCTCATTTTCACTGAAATTTTCATTCTGTGGTATGGCAATATGAAAGCACAAGTACTGTCTTAGTTTCCCATTATTTTCCTAGTTGGCGTTTATACACTTAGACTTGCTTCCACCTTCGTCTTGCTGAAGGATGAATTCAAGTCCATCAGATGTCACATTTCACTGCAGTATTCTGAAGTTCTGCCACCAAGAGTCAGCAGACTCAGTAGCGTTTTGCCTGTCACTTACAAGCTGGTCCATGTGCTTTATAGTATACAGGGGAGGCATATATACTGATAAAGTCTAGATTCAGCCTGCCTGCTGGCTTAAAACAAGTAAATGTCCTCATTTGGACTTGGTAGTTACTATGGACCCAATTATCCATTGCCTGCCACCCTTCCCGGTCATTTATAGCTGTGTGAGAAGATGTGTTATGCTACATGATTTAAAGTCCTTTCATCCCCGGCATGCTTATGTGACAAAAAATATGAATCTGTGGAGTATCAAGCAATTGATATTTGTGACATCAGACTTTCAGTGTTGCAGGAAATCAAAAGTCGAAACTGATGAGTGTCAAGCCCTTTAAGGAGCTAGAACCTTTCTTGCATTATTTTTGTCTTCTAATGAGCTTGAAGAGGTGAGGACAAAAAGAATGCTCATTAATAACAGGCTGAAAATCCTTATAAGGGTGGTTCTAGAAAAAAAAACCAGAAACACTCTAGTGTCTTTTCTCTGGCCCTGTGCTCACCCTTCCAGGCTCCTTTTGGGTTTCCAGGTTGATGGCTGATGGCTTCTCCTAGCCCACTGTGAGTAGAGCTTTACAATCACTGTCCTGAGGTTTTCACTGGGTGGGCTGCGATGTTCATGATGGGAGTACCCACCTCTTCAGTTCTGGGACCTGCTTGGGTTTATTTTCCTGTCTTTCCTTGCCGAGGCTGCTGCCTTTCTGGCAGCTTTCAGCTCAGGGCGAGTTTGTGGGCCTTTGCTAGGAATGACAGAAGTTGTTACTGGGCTACTATTTATTTTAAAAGTGGTTTTGTATAGAGTCAGCCACGTCGATTTCAGTGAGGCTGAGTCTACATCTTCAAGCAAAACATCTGTCCCACTGCTTCAGAGAGTCAGGTTTATACTTCCAAGACATCTTGGATTATTTGTTCCAAGTGTCATGGTCTGTCTCACCATTCCCTCCAAATATGAGCTCTTTAGACTGGAATTAGCTGAGTAGTTTTAATTTATGGCAGCAGCTTATTTTCTGCTGCACCTGAGTGTACAACCTGCCTATAAGCACTATTTGCAGCTCAAGAAACATGAAACAGAAGATGGGAACTGCAAGGAATACTGAAATCCTTCTGAAAGGTGCATGGCAAGTGAGAGCAGCAATGCGTGGGTGGCTGACAGGACATGGATTTAGGTATTCAGAAGGGAGGAACTGAGGTCAGTGATACAGATACAGGATGAAAGAGAGTGGATAGCAATTCCATGCTGCTGGAGCAATGAAGGGAATGAGTACTTGGGGATGGCTGAGGTGCAGGCTGTTGTTACTGACTCAGGATTTGATGTGTGTGTGCGTGTAGGGAATTTGCAATAGCACTGACAAGCAGAAGTTCTCATACTGTTTCCAGATGTGTGGAAATGGAAAGAGCACTAGATAAAATCTGTAGCTTCAGATGAAGCAGAGCACAGCCTGCCTGTCTCTTCATGCCACATGAGCTTCCATCTTTATGTAAGATTCACAGATTTTTTCCATATTGTTTAATCATATGGTAGCTCTATTTAGTAGCCCTAATACAGGATGGCAAAGAGTCAGGTCAGCAGTAGGAGATGAGTAGCATTTTTCTGAACTTAATGGTGAACAGTGGTTCAGTGGAGTCTCTTGTGGAGAAGCCATATATGTGCATATTAGAGTGCATCAAAATTTGATTTTTCAGCCCTAAGTTATTGCACATACATAGTGCTGGACAAGATGAGCAGAGCCAAAAAGTCATGAGGCAGAGTAACCCTTCTCTTAGCATAATTTTATTTTGTGTAAGGAAAAAATGTCATGAGTTGGGATCAGTCTTTTAGGGAGTAAGAGGAAATATATGACTTTTTGAGGAGTTTTTGAAATAGCATTTTTATTCTCCTTAAGTATAGTATACTGAAATAGTTGTCCTGGATCAGGAAGAATTATTCTCATTAACCCTTAAGACTCTTGGTGTGACTTGCATTATTGAATCTCAAGAGATATGTAGAACAGGATATACTGTCCTAAAATATATAATTGATTGTAGCCTTGTGCAAAGAAGAAACTGGTATGTAAAAACTCTGTCCTTTATATACTAACTGATGACTTGAAGTTGATTTTCAAGTCAAAGTGATTATCTTTGTTGAACCATGCTGTTTTCCCCAGTTTTCCAATGCTCCTACAATTTGCTTGTAAAGAGGTAGCCTTGGTTTGAAGTTTTGTTTCAAAATGAGAATAATACTGAAATCTGAGAGATTATCAAAATTGAAAATCACGTGTTAATTTAGCTTTAGCTCTGCACTGAGCAATAGCAATGCTTTCCTCAGTCTCAGTTTCGAAGGGTAAATTAATATGAAGAAACATCCTTCTGAAAATACTCTGTTATTCTCTCAGCAGACAGAGAGAAAGGATATTTTGTCTCTTAGACTCTGCACACATTTTTTTTATTATTATTTATTTTTCTATTCAAGAGAGGTAGAAATTCTGAATTTATCAGAATCCCAGACTCTGGGTTTGAGAGAGCTGTATCATATCTCAATCCATCCTTACCTTCAGAAGTAACAGCTTCAAAACATGACAGTGGCAGCTTTCAGTTGCTTCACTGCACTGCAGTATCAGCTCCTTTCCAAGCAACAGCTGATCACTGCACCCTGCTCAGTGCGTGGTGGAAAAATCCATGTGCTTGCGTAGGTGTAAACATGTGTCAGCCTATTGTGCCACTATCCAGTTCTAATAGTAATATATGAGACTTTGCTGCTCATTTATTAGTAAGTGCTGAGTTATGGAGAAATATTAAGAATCAATGATCCATCAAATGAAAGACCTGAGTTTCCTAGAAGACTGTTTGTTAGTTTGCTTACTGCTTATTCATACTGATAGGTTTTCCTGTGTTCATTTATTTCTATGCATTAACTGCTTTTTGGCTCCCCATGTTGGAACAATTTTTTTACTTATTAACTTGTGAAATGCTTGAATTGTCAATTCCAGAACTTTTTCATTCAGTCATTACAGAATGCATCATTTGTAGTCATTTTGAAATGCTTAACGCAGAAATCTTTGAATCCTCCTCTCTGATTTAGCAAGTAAACAGGTTTGCTTTGAGAGGAAGGGTCTGAAGGTGACTGCCAAAGATCAGTGTCTATGAACTGTTCTTAAGCAATTATTTCTACTGTTGATTGAGTTGACTTATGTTTTGCCATGAATATGAGCTGGGGTGTTTGGTTTCCATTTGGCTTATGCATAGTAGAACCGGCAGAATGTATTTGCATCTATTTTTGATACTGCCAAGCTTCAGTTACCCACCTATAAATGCATTTTTTCAGTGAGTCTTTTATTCCAAAAGAAGTGGATTGTATGACTCTGTATACCTCGTGACACTGTTGAGGGCACATCATGAAACAGGAATATTCTGCTGTAGGTGTTGATATTAGTGCCAGTCTTCAGAAAATACTTGGAAAAGTGTAGAGGAAGGATAATATCATAGATGATGAAGAGAGTTGGGGTTTGAAATAGTTTCATCCTGTTGTAGTTATTGTGTGAGACTGGACAAGGCACACTGTCTGTTAATCCATTTGTAAAGTGGTACAAATGATAGTTACCTTGAAAGATTTAGTAAAAATAAATGAATCATATTTGAATGGAGTTTTGGGAGATTTGAACCAAAAATTCTATCATTTTCTGTAAGCGTTGCATAAGATTTAGCGTGTAGGAATGTTTATTGCAGTATACTGCACTCATTGGAAAGACAGCATTTTGGGATATTTATATGCATTCTTTTTTTATTTGTTCTACTTATCTGTTCATCCTTACTCTGTGCAGTTCAAAAATATTTTAACGTACCTTTTATACAGTTAAATTTCTTTCTCCATTTTTTACACCTCACTTTTTCCTGCTGACCTTCCTGGATCAACATTCCCTTTCTTGGAGATGATGTGGTTGACAGTTGTCTTTCATGAATTATCTCCTTCTGTCCCTATCTCCTCTTCTATCCCTCCTCTGCCTGAAGCTGTACCATTATGAAAGAAACAAGGCTGTGCAAAATAATCATTTACACTTTTTTCTCTTTAAAATGTTTTTCCTTAATATGAAAAGCCTTATCTAGCTAATGTTTTTTTTCAGAAATTATGTGCTGATTTCATGTCTATATATTTTTAAGTATTTATTTGAAAATCTGAAGGTAGTACAGTTTTCCCAGAATCTACTTTGGAGGTTGTATTGATGTCTAATTCTGGATTTGGTGGAAGATTTGTAGAATTTCCTGTGTACAGGTGCTGTTTGTTTCATTTTGGTATTTTTTTCTACAGATTTTTGTCTTTATCAGGGATTGTTTGTCAGTTTTTGATTTGCAGTGGGTTTCTATGTTGTAGAAAGTCATAGCAGTTTCTTTTCTTTGTCATAATCTGTGCTTTCTGAGTTAGTTTTTTCCTTCTTCTTTACAAACTTTTTTCTTTTTATACTGAATTATCTTTATTTTTAAAGTTTTTAATATCAGCCCTCTTTCCAGTGCTGTGTGAACACTTTTGCTAAGAGATTGAATATATGCACCATATTTAGAAACTGTATGTTCCACGAACTCAACAGTGATTACAAAGTTCATTAAACCTAGAGAACTGTATATTCCATTTGATCCACGAGTACAATAAGATGCAACTAGAGAATGGTAAAAAGATCCTTTATTTACAATAGAAAGCAATTTTATTGTTTTGTGGATAGCATGGAGATGCTCAGAGTGCTGAGCACTTAGTCTTAGATCAAAATGAGTGATAAATTGGGGGAATATTTTTCAGTCAGTAAGATGAAGATCAGTAAAGATAAATGCTAACTACTAAAACGTAGAAATGAGGAATCAAGTGTTTATGTACAAAATAGGAAATCAATGTGTAGGCAGCAGTAGTGTATAAATATATCTGGGTGTTAGAATAATTACAAATTGAAATTAATTAGTGATGTGATTCTTTTGCATAAAAAAGAGCAAATAGCCCTGAGACATGCAGACAGGAATGTCATTTGCAACACATGGGAGTTGCTGCTGAGCCTTTTTTTCCATTGAGTGGGATATCACAGAAGCATTTTGCCTGGTCTTGGGCATTAGGCTTAAAGGAAGAAACAGATGAATTGGATGGCCTCCAGAAGAGACAAACAATAATCAGCACCAGATATTAGAAGGACAAAAGAACATTTCTTAGTTCTCAGCAGAAAGATTGAGAGGTATGTATGTCAATATTATTGCAAAATAAGTTTGTCTTCTAATGTAGGAAAGATTGGCATGAACAATGATGGTTCTGTTTCCCAAACAATAACAAACAGAACAAAACTAATCAGCGTGCTCCATAACACCAAGAATCTGGGACAAGAAAACTCTTTATGTAAGAGTTTTTGGAAAAACTTTAGGGCATCTCTGTCTCTGGAGGCTTAAAATAGGTAAGGCAAATCTGTATTAAGAATATTCAAAGGGTGCGGTGCCCTCCTGGAGAGTAAGGGGGATGCATAAGTTTAATGTGTTTGACCCTGTCTGGAGGCCAGGTAGGCAGAAAAGCCACTCTATCACTCTCCTCCACAACTGGACAGAAGAGAGAAAATATAACAAAAGGCTTATGAGTTGATATAGACGAGGAAAGATCAATCATCAGTTCCTGTCACAGACAAAACAGACTCAGCTTGGGGAAATTAATTAAATTTATTGCCAGTGAAAATCAAAGCAGGATAATAAGAAGTAAAACAAATCTTGAAAACACCTTCCCCCCTGCTCCTCCTTCCTTCTTGGGCTATACTTTCCTCCTGCAGCAGCACAAGGAGATGGGGAATGGGGGTTATGGTCGGTTCATCACAAGTTGTTTCTGCTGCTGTTCAGAGAGAGGAGTTCTTCCGCTGCTCCATCATGAGTCTGCCCCATGGGAGACAGTTCTCCACAAAACTCTTCAGTGTGAGTCATTCCCACAGGCTACAGTTCTTCATGCGCTGCTCCAGAGTGGGTGCATTTTCATGAGGTGCAGTCCTTCAAGGATAGGTTGCTCCAGCATGGATCCCCTACGAGGTCACAAATCTCACCAGAAAACCTGCTCTAGTGTGGGCTCCTGTCTCCACCCCTCTGCAGGTCCCTGGCAGGAGTCTGCTCCAGTGCAGGCTTCCTACGGGGTCATAGCCTCCTGTTGAGCATCCACTTGTTCTGGCATGGGTCTTCTCCACAGGCTGCAGGTGGATCTCTGCATCCCCAGGGACCTGCGTGGGCTGCAGGGGCACAGCTGCTTCACCATGGCCTGCAGAGGAATCCCAGCTCTGGTGCCTGGAGCACCTCATCTCCCTCCTTCTCTACTGATCTTGGTGTCTGCATTGTTGTTCATCTCACATGTTCTCACCCTGTTCTTCTCTGGCCACAATTACAACTGAGCAATAACTGTATTTTTACCTTAAATGTGTTATCAGACATAACAGAGGCATTACCATCATTCCTGACTGGACTGGCCTTGGCCAGCAGTGGGTCCATCCTGGAGCCGGCTGGCATTGACTCTGCTGGACATGGAGGAAGCTTCCAGCAGCTTCTCACAGAAGCCCTTGCTGTAGCCACCTTACTGCCAAAACCTAGCCACACAAGCCCAATGAAATGAGATCAGGCCATTATTATTTACAGTTCTAATTTTTTGATGATTTTTATTTTTTCTCGCCTACTTAAGTCAGGATGTGTTTCTGAGATGAGATAATATAACCCTTGAAAATATTTTAATGATTTTATAAGATAAGGTTTTTATGAAGATATAATAAGAAGTTTTACACATATATATATTAAAATACATAAATATGCATGTACACACCTGCATTATAATGGTAAATATATATTTTTAAGTTTTCATTATATATGGTTGGATAGATATGTGTGTGTGTGGGCATGTGCATTTGAGTTTTATAAGCAAGAGATGCTGGAAAAATAAGCCAGTTCCTGGATACAAAACCATCTCTTCAAAACTGAAATAAAACACTACATGTTGAAAAGAGTTGCTCTGTTTAATTTAATTACGTTAATTTAATATACAGTTTGAGAAACAATGGAAAGGGTTTTTTTTACCTGTGGGACAGTAGAAGCTGTTAGCAGGGCTGGAGGTATTCAAGTTGTTAGCTCTGTGGGATGCAAAAGACAGGTAATTATTACCTGTGGAACATGGAGAAGTTATCTAGGGAGAGTATGTGAGTGAAATAATAATGTGTCATTGTTAAGTCTGTGATTTTTAGTATCCGGCAAAGCTATAAGTTTTAGTCCCAAAGCTTATCTTTTCAAGGTATTTTGTATCTCTCTGTTGAGAAAGAGGTTGAATGATCAGAAATATTTTGTGAAAACTGTTCTTCCATTAAGTGCATGTCTTGTCTTTACAGTTTCATATAAGAGTTCTGCTGGTATAGGAAGGTGTCTTCAGTTTGCCCTACATAGTTTTATACCAGTATTGGTGCCTTCCATTTGTGCATGCACGGGTTCCATGCATTTGATGGCTCTTTTATGTGAGGTGTTTATGCCAGTTGTGAAAGGGCACATTTTCTATTTTTCATTCTGGTGAAGATTTGTTTGCTGCAGCATATGTTGATGGCAATTTCGATGATAAGTATGCTAGGGTGGAGGATTGTTTTAAAATTAGGCATATGAGAGGAGGATTGGGTTCCCGATTTGTTCTTCAGTTACAGTGAACCTTTTGCACTGAGGTAATTCTTTCAATTTTTGAAAATTAGACCATAGGTTCTTAGGTATGCCATCTTTAAATCAAGTTCAGTTCTTATTGAAATTACTAATGCATTGTGATTTTTCCAGCAGTTTAGTAACAGAAGTGGTTTAAGCCTTCTCATCTTCTGAAAGAATGTTTTTTTACAATAGTAAATATTAGCTCTTGCACGTATTTTAATACAGCAAAAATAAAAGCAATCCTAGCCTAAGTATATATACAATACAAAGTAAATTTCTAAGTAGTGATTTAAAAATGTAGCTGTAATCTGTTGCAGAAGGTATTTTATGCATTGATTAGGAGCCTTTGGTCTGTGGAGCATAGAAGTTGTGATTATTTGCTCTTCTAGTCATAATAAATGGAAAAGACATTCTGACTAAATGGCTGAAGGATATTGCTTTCAAAATACTATAAGTCATTATAATGTTAATAGGAGAAAGATACAAATATGATTGGTCCTGTAATGGCTTTCTGTATGAACATTGGAAAATGATTGTCAGTTCTGAGAGTCGGTGTGTCGCTGTGTTGCCAGAAGCATGTCTGAAAATGAAGGATGTAGAGAGAGAGAGAAAAGGTATTTCTCTATGCTCTGCTGCAAGGACAAGAGCTACCACTGTCAGCTGTAAATGCTACAGCAGCTCTGCTTCAGTCAAAGGGGCCTGTTGGAGTTCCTAATGGAATACCACATTGAGACAAAAGGATTTCTTGTCTTAGCCCAGTGCTAGTAGCCATCACTGCATATAAAAAGTGGTCTCTGCTTTATCTGAGCAGGATTGGCCTTTCTGAAGACCTTGAAGTGAGCAAACAACCCCTTGTGATATTTCTACAGAAGTTCGAACTGAATCATTTATATTGCCATAACGCAAAGGAAAGCTTATATAACACAGGCTGTATTGAAGTATAAGATTAAGAAGCTTAGGTAAGCATGTAGGCTTCTTTGTTATTTTAAATTAATTTGCTATAATGTTTTTTCTGATTTAGCAAAAAAAAAAAAAAGCATCTAGATTCACTTGCTGACTGGCTTTAAAAAGGCTACTTTTCTATGTCATGACCACCTAAAGGAGAGAAGGGTTTGCACTTAAGCCTTTGTGGTAATACGTGCTTTGATAGACAAGTTAAAGTAAATGTGTCTGCAGCCTTGTAAAATGTTATAGCTCTCAGGTATTAAAAGCCTTCTTTTGGAAGTTACTGTTTGTTGCATCAGAACTGGTGGTGCAGAACACAGACCAATCACACCAATGCTGTGTTTCAGCTATGCCAGCAACTTCCTTGGCATTTTAGCTTAAAACATCAGACAAAAGGCAAGCTTGCATTAAGGTGTGTTGTGGTCTGGAAGGGTGGGCATGTCCACTCACATTCTAAGTTTGCTGTGGCCAGTGTACCTGCTGGCAGAGCAGGCTGGGTGCAATTCTATACTGTCCCAGCAAAATTTCTGGGTGTTTTAATGTGAAAACTGTAAAAACTAGTTTAAGGGCAAGTGCTGCAGTTACCTGTCTGCACAGCCACATGCAATTTAAATGCCATGCTAAGCACATTTTAAAGACAAGCTGAAGTATGACATCCACACTACTTCTGCACTCATGTTAGGCTGTTGAATTTTGGGTATTGTAACCACTAGTTCATACTCCTAATTATCTTGTTGGAATTAGACAGCCATTCAGGGCATGGGCAGGAAATTTCAGGGAAAAAAATTTCCTACTAACATGTTAATCAACTATCTGAGGAGGTCTGCCTATACCCCAGAATGGCCTGCTGAGAATAGGTATTTTACCATCTTTGTTCCAGGTACTGTTGGATGAGTACAAACAACACTGGCAATGCAGCTAAGCAGCAGCCAGATGTACCCCTGCAATGGAAATAAACCCTAAGAATTATTGATTTGAAAACACTCAAATGGAGGGAGTGGAACAGACCCCTGAAACGCTTACACAGAGAGTGAAAATAGGACTGCACTGCTTACCAATTAAGCATTTTAGTGGAAGTTTATTCTTCAGTTATGTGATCTTGACTCTTCCATGAGTTTCCATTTCTTAGAACTGATTTTTAGGCATCATATTTATATATAGTATAGTGCACAAACGTTGCAAAATTTTGCAGATTTTATACATAGACAGTTGTGGTGAGTTTGTGGTTTTGCCCATCATAGGTATACATGGCACAAATGTGTGTGTAATTCACATGCTGTGCATATGGCAGCTACACTCCTGATTGTGAAATTTATGAAAGAAGTGCAGGAAGAATGGCTGACTTAGCCTGTGTTGTGCCATGACTCACAGGAGTCTTCCCGTTTGCCTTAGTGAATGTCTGTAGGGAGAGGATGCTGGGTGCATCTTCTGAATTGCGGAGCCAAGTATTGGAAGAGAGGATCTTTTCTAGAGCTGCTCATGCCTGTGAGGTTTAGAGACAGCTGTTTAAGAAGCAAAACAAAACAAAAAATACTGGCAGCATAAAATGTAAGGATTCAGAAAGGAAATTGCCTAGTGTTCAGTTTGATAATAACTGCCATCAATTTTGGATGTTCACAGGATTATGTTCTGTGTCTCTACAATTAAAAAGAAAATAAGAAAGAGAATCATAGAACATTAGCATAATTTTCATAGTGCAAAGGCTTTGCATGCAGTCTATTAGTATCTTCCTATCTGTCTTGACTTGTGTTAATTAGCACAGGAGGAATTTCTACAAGATTTCTTAGATAAGTGCTGCTTTTCAAAACCTATATTTGCAGAAATAAGGCCAGAGGCTCTCCAGCTTATGAAAGGAAAAAAAACCTCCTTGAATTTACTGTAATATAAGTACATGAGTGAAAGTAGTTATTAGTGAAAGATAACAAATTGATTTGAGAGATAACTGGAAAGATGATTGTCTTAGAATCATAAAATCATAGAATCATTTAGTTTGGAAATAAACTTTAAAATCATTGAGTTTAACCATGAACCTAACACTGTCAAGTCCACCACCAAACCATGTCCTTAAGCCCCACATCAGCATGTCTGTTAAATACCTCCAGGGATGCTGACTCAACCACTTCCCTATGCAGACTATTCCAATGCTTGACAACTCTTTCAGTGAAGAAATTTTTCCCAATACCCAATCTTCACACACTCCTTCCCAGCAAACTTGAGGCCATTTCCTCTTGTCCTGTTTCTTCTGACTTGGCAAAAGAGACTAACCCCTGGCTATAGCCTCTTTTCAGGTAGTTGTAACATAGTTGTAGAGAGTGATAAGCCTCCTTTTGTCCAGGCTGAACAATCCCAGCTCCCTCAGCTGCTCCTCATAAGACTTGTGCTCCAGACCCTTCACCACGTCCACTGCCCTTCTCTGGACACTCTCCAGCACCTCAATGTCATTCTTGTATTAAGGGTGTGGCCTCACACTGTCAAGTAGAGGGAGACAGTCATCCCTGGTCCTGCTGGTTACACTGGTTCTGATACAGGCCAGGATGCTGCTGGCCTTTGTGACCACCTGGGCACACACCGGCTCATGTCCAGTCGGTGTCAACCAGCACTCCCAGATCCTTTTCTCCAGGCAGCTTTCCAGCTGCTCTGCTCACAGCCTGTAGCATTCCATGGAGTTGTTGTGACCCAAGTGCAGGATGTGGCCTGATCAGGCCTGATCCAGCCTGATCCCTCTGCAGAGCCTTCCTACCCTACAGCAGATCAATGCTCCTGCCCATCTTGGTGTCGTCTGTAAACTGACTGAGGGAGCACATGATCCCCTTGTCCAGATCATGATACACATGAGATTCTAAGGCCTCTCAAATCTTATGCTCAAACTGATTTTGAGTATTCATACAGCTGGTATGAGTACTGATAAAAGTGTAACCATAGCAGCAGGCAGCTTGGCTTTCAGCAGGCACAAAAGTATTTATCTGAACCTAAAAGCTTTGAAGCCTGAACTGGACTTCCCCTTAGCTGTCATACTATATTTTTGAGTTTGGTGCTATCAGCACTGCCTGCTTCTGTCTACAGGAACCGTAATGTCTAGGGACTGTTATAACTGGATGCTGGAGTGTCCAAAGTAAGTGAAAACACAGATGGTACTAATCTGAAAATATACTCCCCAATGGGTCATTTTCTAAACTGAATATTGAGGCTGTTTTAGGTCTGTCCCAAAGATACCTACTGATACTATAACACTGTCACATGTTATGCATCTTTGGCCATACTCCCTCTATTTACACAGATGAAGATGAGTATATGTGGGTATTTTGATACATTTTTTTTGCTGTTATTTTGTTGATGTCTGAAATATTTTTATTTACATGACAAAACCAAACATTATGATCCAGTTGGGAGAGAGAGATAGTAAATATAGAGGGATGTCAGCATGCATTGTTGGCTTGAACACCCCAACGCAGTGTCATTAAATCTCCTTCTGGTTGGAGATGATTCCCATTCAGCTGTTGTGCAGTGCAGTCAGAATGAGTTCAGTGTCTGTTCACATCTGTGCAGATATTCAAATTGCCAAAAAGAGTGAAAGAGAAGGAAGGCAAAGGAGGAGGAGGGAAATATGCCTAAGGTTACAGACTGAATTACCGGTGAAGCTACTGTATTAGTTTAGTCCTTTTCCAGGGATGCCACATTGCCTTCTACTGCCTTTTAACTCTCCTGACCTTTATACAAAACTCAGTCATGGGATATCCTTAGGGGTGGTTAGCTCTTTGATTGCTGTATTGTTATACACCTATATTACACTGTTTTCTAGTACCTCTAGGTTTTGTATTGCAGTATTTGAGTTACTTTGTAAGACAAAATCACTTGTAAATCAGCCTTACAGCTGTATTCATTTTTTCTTTTCTAGTTTTAATATCCTTATCTTGCCCAGGTTTTTTTACTGCTTAATACAATTTTCTTGAATAATTTTGACAGTATCATCCAAAAAAAATAATAGTTTTTATTCTTTTTTTTTTACTTATTCTTATTTTACTTATTATTTACTATACATAGTGTATTTTTCCTGAAAAAAAGTTCTTAAAAAGTCATATTTAAAGACAAATGGTTACTCTTTTCAATTCTGCCAAGTATTGGCTGTGTTGCTATGTGCATGTTTATTACCTAGATAATACAATGATAATCTAATAAATCCTAGTAAATCTAATCAAATAAATGTAATATTTTACTGGATGCTTTCTTCTGAACAGTAAAATTCTTGAATCCATAGTAGGAAATGTATGCATATCAATACATATGTATTTCTCTAAAATCATACTTCAGCTCAAACTCAGACATTAAATTTTATTCCTGAATAACAGGATTTGTGTTGTAATGCCATATTCCTAGTGCCCAGTCTTGAACTCAGATCTCTTTGTGCTGTGCAAAATAAGAACAGAAAGAAAGAACTCCTGCCCCAAAAAGCTGACAGTCTCAGGTCTGAGCAGCAAAAGAGTTGAAGGAGGCAGGATGGCGTTACAGCACTTTGGCATCCTACCCACTCTCGTTGAGTACTTTGTTGAAAGAAGGAAAAGTATCTCTTACTCGAGGAACTGATACACTTGGAAAAATCCTCCAGAATTTCACACCCATGGTGGGTCTAAAACACGCTCTAAATACATGCTGAAATAATTTGCTCTGGAGTTGACTAATTCATCAGATGATTTGAGAAGCAACAGTAGGTATTCCTGTTGAGCACTGTTTTACGTTAGCAAGAGGAAGAGAGGGCATTCTAGCAAGAAAGTTGTAAGCCTATGTTTCAAGGAACATAATGAAGTTTTGGAATGAAAACTCCTGCCAGCTGTCGTGAGGGTCAGCAAGGTGTATGTTTGAATCTTTGGGCTTGCTGAAGTCATGTAAAACAGCCAGAGTTCCTATTTTAATTTGAAAACTTGGTCTTACCTTTACTTTGAGTTGCCTGATATTTGCAAAATAGTATGTGAAGAGTTACAGTAGGCACTCTGGAATGTTTAGAAGGGCTTTAATGGGATATTTAGGAGATACTTTGTTCTGAGACAGACAGCATGTGGCCTCCTCTGTGCTTTCTGAAGCCAGTAGAGTTGTTTCTGCCTGAATAGGTTGAGGCTGGATTACCTTGAGGGAACAAGGTGCACAAAAATTTATGTGGTTTGATTATGATATATGATTTTCTCTCTCTTCATTTCTGGTTTCTATAATTTATTTTATCTGTGAATTTTTGGGTTTTGTTTGTTCTGTCAGTTTTTTCCCCTGGATTTTTTTGTTTGGGTGTTGTTTTTTCAAGTTGTTTGGGTTTTGTGTTTTGTTGGGGTTTTTTTGGTCATTTTGTTTTACTAAATTATTTTGTTGAGTGTTGCTGGAATATTGGATGCAGTTTCATGTCCATGTTAACCCTTTAACTTCATTTTTTTTACCACCTCAGACTAGGGTAGAAACAGAAAAGACAAATCTTTTTGCCAGTCTGAATGGCTGCCAGAGCTGCTTCTCAGGCGTTCTTGGGGCCTTGGTGCCTGGGAGAAGCAGTGTAAGTGTCCATGTTGTTGGCCAAGGGCTGGTTGCCTAAAAGAAGAGCTGGCCCAATATTCAGGTAGGTGATTCAGGAACAGAGTCAGCTGTGTCCTTGTTCAACATGTATTTGCTGAGGAGGAAAACAGTCTTGTTGGAGGTCTGGCTGCCCTCTTCCTTACTGAGCCAGAAACCTCAGGAGCTCTGCTCCATATCAGTACTTTTGGCAGCCTTGTGCAGGAAAAGGAAACTCTGGACAGACAGACCAGCTGCCAGCAATACTGGTGGAAACAGTCCTGGTACTGGCCTTAGACTTTAAAATATAAATAGATTTATTTGGAAAATTTCGCTTATATTGGACCATTCTTTGCTGGAAAAAAGCTCACACAGAAGATTAATGGACATTTCCAGTTAGAATACGGAATCAAAGAAAGTAATTGCCATCTCTCTTTAGAATATGGAGAACTTCCCATGGCGCAGTGCTACATTTGGAAAGGAAATTAATGAAGATTTGATATTCATGTTTATTTTTTTTGTGCAACCATTTCTCTTTATTTCATGATCACTCTAAATTATATTATTTATCATGCTCTTCTACTTGTATGTCTACTGGAGCTACATTTTTATGCTAAGAATGAATGAATGGATCCTTATTTTACCTTATTTTCATTTTAGCAGTCAGTAGAACACCTCTGAGAGGTGCATATACAGTAAAACAGACTAAAAATTCCATGTTGTCTTTTTTATTTTTCTTTTTTTTGTTTTTTTGGTTTTTTTTGTTTTGTTTTGTTTTGTTTTGTTTGTTTTGTTTTGTTTTGGTTTTTTTTTGTTTTTTTTTTCTTTTTTTTCTTTTTTTCCTTTCTTTTTTACTTTTTTTTTTCCTTTATTTTTTTACAGATGCAGAGTTCATGGAAATTACTAGTTACAACACAAAGGGATTGAGTGTTTTTCAGTTTTCTGAGGTCTTATTCTTGCCTTGAGTATAGGAAAATGCCTGATTTATTGGACTGAGAATTCCAAATGTAACTATAGATAGGGAAGCTGGTTTTATATCATACAGTAGTCTAGGATCTATGTGGGTTCCCTTTTTTTTGTAGAGATTCTAAAATTGTAAGATTGTTGAATTATTATGATTTTTTAAATAACTTCTGAAAGTTTTTGGGTTTTTATATTGATCTTTTGAAAGTTAAAAACCCCCCAGCATTAAATATTTTCTGAAGAGCAACACATAACTTTTATCTGACATGCTGATTCAAGTCAATAAGACTTTATGTTAGCAGAACTACTGTTTTCCGATATATACATATAATATCTATATATAAAGAATAGAAATTATAGGAAATCCTACAGTATTGAAGATGTAATGAATAATCAGCAATCATAGAATCATAGAATTGTTAAGGTCGAAAAAGACCTTTAGCATCATCAAGTCCAACCATCAAGCCAGCACCACCATGATGTTCACCACGTCCTCAAGTTCCAATGAATGATTTGGAAAAAATAGACCTAATATTTTATATTTGGACTTGAAATTTACTGAATTTCTAATGGAGTGAGTTAAACAGGTAGTCTTTTGACATGAATAGTAAAATATACTAAGTCAGTAAGACTCAAGTAATTCTTCTAATCAACTAATTCAATGACATTTTATTAAACTACTCAAATTATACTGTCTTTAGATAACAAAAACAAAAAGAAGTTTCTTAGGAGTGTTCCACATGTCACAATGAAATCCATTGACATGTTTTGAATCTGGCTATGAATGTTCACATACTATAACTCACTGCATAATTCTATGTGTTCCATAAATAGAATGAATATTTTGAAATGGTACATGTGTGGATTTGGAAGAAAAACTGAGCTGTCACTAATGGAAAATTCGTGCTGGCAACTATGATAAAGTATCACATTTAAAAGGAGTTGGGGGGAGGATGTTTTGTTATTTTGACTTAGAGATTGTGTGATGATGAGAGCCATTGAAGCATATTGCACTGATTAAATGTAGTATTTGGGAGTCTCAAATGTCACAAAACATATGGAATACCAGAAACATTCATCACTGTTTGAAGGGACCATCTAAAGCCTTGATAGCCTGGTCCAACCATAGTGCCAGTAAAATAGTGAATGAAAAGAAGATCTGGTAGCATGAAAACAAGTGAAATAATATTAGAAGCAAGAGACTTAGACTGCTACAAAATTGCGGATCCTTCTTCCTTCTGCATATCATCCTCCTCCTCTTCTGAAGGAAGAACTAAGACTGTGGTTAGGAAAAGCCATACCAATGCTATTAGCCTTACCCTAGCAATAAACAGACATTGAATCAACATGTATATATATTTAAGATTTAAAAAAAAAACCAAACTTTGTATGCAAGAGGGGATGGCCACAAATTTTATTTAACTTGAACATGTGAATTTTGCTAAATCAGATGTGTTTTTGTTCTCAGTAAGTGGTAACAGTGACCAGTCTAATTTTGATGGAGAAGGGAAAGACCGTTATGATAACTTGATTTTTAAAACATCTGTAAGATAGTGTTAAGGGAGAGGAGAAGGTAGCTTCCTGGAATCAGTCCACAAATCTAAATAGGTTGCTCACTCACTTGCAAGACCACATTTTAAAAGCATTTTAGATAGAATGGAAATTGGGTGGGTATTAACTGTCAAATGTCAAAAGTCCTTACAAGAGTCAGTTTCTTAAAAGTGTCCTTATTCCTCTTCCTTCTGGTATCCCACATTGAAGCTTTATGTGATGTAAAGGCAAACCTAATTTACCATTCTGGGAGACAGACCTAGACTTACTGTTTAATGTAAAAAATAACTTTTACAAAAAAAAAAGTATGAGAAAATCTCACTGTTACAAGACAATATATGAAGAATTTAAAAAGTAATATAACTAGCAAGTTTCAATGCTTAATCATGTCATGTTTCTCAGAGCTATCTGACAAAGAAGCAGGGCTCTATCAGACATTAGGGGTTACTTGAGAAGACGAGTGTCACAACTCCAAATGTCCTCCCCTTCCTCCTTCTTCCCCCAGCTTTTATTGCTGAACACAAATGCCATATGGTCTGGAACATCCCTTTGGTCAGTTGGGGTCAGCTCTACCAGCTGTGTCCCCTCCCAGCTTCTTGTGCACCCCCGCCTACTTGCTGGCAGGGCAGTCTGAGAAGCAGAAAAGTCCTTGATGGTGTGTGTGCCCTGCTCAGCAGTAACAAATCATCCCTGTGTTATCAGCACTGTTCATCACAAATCTAAAACATATCCCTGTACCAGCTACTATGATGAAATTTAAGTGACCCAGCCAAAGCCAGTATGACTTTTATTTAATCTCTAAGATTTACAAATTAAAACTTCTGTGCAGGAATACTCTTCAATGGAAATATGTGTCATTAATAATTCCCCTGGTGCTATTTTGTTTGTGATATTCATTGTGGTTGATTTTTTTTTTATTCTAAGAGACAATGCTACCTTATCTTTTTGTGGTAAAGTTTCTATTGAAAAAAAACTCTTCAGATTAAATAGCATTAGCTTTAGTATACTCAAAGAAGCAAAAATGCATTTTGATTACTGAAATGTCAGGGATTCAAGAAGACATGATTATTGCATGTCAGTTCCATAGCAAACATAAATAAGTAGTAAGAATATCTGTAGCTTTAAGAAATTTAATTCAGATGGAAACCAAGCACCTTTATAAGTTAAAATTATGTTTTGATCAAGAATAAGATATAATTGTCTATTTTGGTTTCCCCATATTATATAGGCGTAGCACAAAACTTCTTATATTCACTTATGAAGTGTTCTAAATTTAAATTACAGTTCAAAGATGTTTCATAAAAATAGAAAAGTGCAATTTGAATTAAAATAATTTCTAAATCCAGTATATTTATTGACTTCATCCTAACATGCAATTTAACAAAAAATGTTGTGCATAGTTAATGGAAGCCTCTTTAATCTTCCCATAAAGAAGCCAACTTTCTGCCTTCTTTTTCTGGAAATATATCTTTGCATTTTTCTGTGTCTGGAGCTAGCTAATGCTTCTTTGAGTTATGGAGAAGTAAAAATCAGAAAATAGTGTTTTACATAATTATTAAACAATTTAGAAAAAAATTTGCCAATTACATGTCTGTGTTGGATATGTACAGGCATTATTTGAAGATCTAGACATAGTTCTTGAATATTTAGAGGTTCGAAATATTATTCTGATTTATGTAACGTAAGTTATTGTCATCTACACTTCGAATAAACCAAAGCACCAAGTGATATACTGATTATTTTGAGCCTTATAATCAAGTCTTGTCTACACACTGAACCTGTTGCAAAATAGGCTGGCATATGAAATTTAAACATGGTGAGTATTCCATGCTGTCTTCAGTTAAACTAAAGTGAACTAAATTACCTGAACATAGAAATTTTTGGACTAATGGAATAAGAGTGTCTGTAGGAGAAGCTATTATAGGTTGTTTTCCCTGGGTAGATAAGCCCAGAGGCAGTAGAGGAGCTGGGTTGAATCTGGGTCATCTGATTCCTGCTTGTATAGCCAGTTCTCCCCGCTAAAAGCTTCATCTTGTGGAATTACGTGGTGATGTTTTCTACATTTGCACAGTGTTGTTAAAGATTATTATGGGATATCTGTTGTTATGATTTTATAGTGTCCTACTGAGACATCTACTGAGTGAATAAGTTGCAGTTTCTAAAAAACAAATTACTGTTCCACTGTTGTTTTGTGCTTTTAGTAATACGTGTTCTATATTTTCATTGTTTGACATAGGCAAAAAAATTTCTATTTTTTTTCTAGTATCTTTATTATCATTTAGAGTAAGATAAGTCACTTGCACATTTCCATTTTGAAAGCTGGGTAACAATCCTATTTTGTGGCAGTTCAAGACTGAACAGATGATGTGGACTTTGGGAGACAAAATACACTTGTGAAATCTGTGACTAGGTTATGTGGATCTTGTTACAGATTTTGGACATGACAATTGCCAGGTAAATTAATTTAAAAAAAAAAAAAAAGCAATGTAAAATTTACAGTTGACCATTAGTGGATACCAGTTTCAAGGTATGGGAAAAGATTCAGGTAGATAAATAAGAAACCTACATTATAATTTTTTGACTTCTTGTATGTTTTTGGGGAAAAATAGGTACCTTGGATGAGGTCTAAAGGAAACTGATAACTACCTGCCTAGCATGCCTGGTGCTATCTGCAAGAAGCCTGTAGGAAATGATAAACACAGCTGGTTTGTCTGAAACTCCTATTCTCCCTGGAGATCATGCTTCTTTTTCATATTATCACAGTATGTTCAGGATGGCACCTTCCTCCATTTGCCATCTGCAACCTGATAGGTACAACACAACTTCTGCAACCCTGATCAATTCTTATTGTTGCTCTTAACTGGAAGGAGATATGTTTGTATGTTAGCGTGAGATCGTGAGTGGTGCTTACATTTTCTGTTTTGGAGATTATGGCTTTTCCATACGAGCTTCTTTCTCACCTTGAGGGGTTCAGTTGCAGCTCTGGCGATGGAGGCTGGCACCTGGGTGTCGTGTGTGCTGTGGTGGGCAGTCCCAGCACCTGTGCAGCTCTGCGAAGGCAGTTGCTCCTCTGCACAGCCGGGAACTGCCAGTTTGAGGAGCAAAGAAGGGTGAGAAGCATCATGAGTCAGTGTCTGCTGATCAAGGTTTTCACCCGGGCTGTGGGAGGTCTGGCTTCAATTCCCATTCTAGCAGTGACAGCTTAGGTGTAGTCTCTGGAGGAATTAATGTAAGGAAGAAACGTTCTGACTGAAGCAGTGGTAGATAAAAAAAGAGAAAACTCTAGGTATCCATAGGTTATTGGTAACGATAGAGGAAAAATCCCATGTGCCCAGAGAGCATTACACTGAAAAATAAGAAGCTGAGGCATATAGAGCCTTTTGACATGTACATTTGGGAACCAAATTCCTGACCTACTACCTAGTTTAAATGCATCCTTGTATCAAACCATTTTTTTTTTTTTTTCATTGTATAAATACATATCAAAATTTCCTTAATGACTAGTTAGTTCTGACAAAATCATGTAAAACACTTCCTTGGTCACTCAGGGTTATTGAATTTAGACAGACTTCTAGAAGTTCTGGACTTTTGTTACTAATTCTTGTTTTTCTTCCGAGTTTTTATCAGAAGGGCCAGGTATTGCAGATAAAGGAAAAAAAAAAATCCACTGATTGTTCCTTGAGCTCTCTTCTGAGTCACTGTAAGCTTTCTGTGACAAAGTTTTCACTTCTTCTATATGATATATGAAAGACAAAGACTTTGTTCTTTTGAGCTTACTGCAACCAATCTGTTAAACTACACAGACACTCACATTAATTTTAACAGGGAAAAAGAATACTTTTAAAAACACAGTAACAACAAGAGAGAAGAAAAAATGTTGAGGAAGAGTTTATATAGTTGCATAACTCTGCTATGAAACAGCAGTAGTATCTAGGAGTGCATAAGGTTTTGACATCCAAACGTATAACATTTATTTGGACACTAGGCAACTTTCCTTCATTATATGCATTTCAAATTTATTATATATTGCCATTATAGTTTTTTGAGATTATAAGCACTATTATATTTTAGATAACTTCTTCTAATGCTGACTTTATGCATTAAAATAATCTATTCTGGCTTAAGATACAATTAAACAATTTCATTACTGTGTCATGAGCGATACTTGGGGTTTTTTAAAGCATTGTATCTTTTTTTGGACTGATCTTACCATCTGGGATAGGATTTAATAAGAAAAACTGTATAAAAGTGGTTCTTTGGTTAATATACTGAAAATAAACTTGTGCCTGACTACTGAGAGGCAATGTTGAGAACTATAAAACCAAAAATGATCTTAGACTCACAGAATTGTGTAGGCTGGAAGGAAACTCCATATGCCAGGTACTCCAGCTACTTGTACGAAACCAATGCAGTAAGATCAAGTTACTCAGGGCTGTGTCCAGAATTTGAATATCTACAAGCAGTGGAGATCCTGCAGTGTCTGGGGGTCGTGTTCCACCATTTGACCTTTTGCAGGATAATCTTTTCCTCCTTGTGTCTAATTGGAGCTTCCAAAGTCCATTGACTCTTGCTCTGCACACTTTTTTTTCTGTGTCCTCCAACTTGGTAGTTGTAGACTCCCAAGCCTTCTCTTTGCCAGGCTAGACAGATGCAGCTCTCGGTCTCTCCTGTGTGGTCCTATGTTCCACCTCCACGACCAGCTTGGTGACTCCCAGTGGATTCATTTCAGTACATCTTTGTTGTACCGGGGTGCCCAAAACTGGGCTCAGCACACCAGATGGAGTCTTACAAACGGTAAATAGGGTGGAAGGATCATTTCCTTTTATCTGTTGGTTATGCTCATACAGCTCAGGAAGCTGCTGGCCATCTTTGCTCCAAGAGTACGCTTCTGATTCATATTCATTTTGTTGTCTAGCAGGACCCCACATCTTTGTATACAAAGTTGCTTGCTAGACAATCAGCCCTTCATCTGTAATATTGTATGGAATTATTTCTGCCTAGGTAAAAGACATTTGCCTAGGACTTCTCTATATCTGTCAAGGAATTGTAGAATAGTTTGGGTTGGAAGACACCTTTAAAAGCCATCTAATCCAGTCCCTGTGCAATGAGCAGGGACATCTTCAACTACATCACGTTTTCAGAGCCCCATCCAAACTTACCTTGACTGTTTCCATGGATGGGGCATGTACCACTTTTTTGGGCAACCTGTTTCAGTCTTTCGCTATCCTCATCATAAAAAAATTTCTTCCTAATATGTAGTCTAAATCTACCATCCTTTAGTTTGAAACCATTAACCCTGGTCCTGTTGACAAGAGGCCCTACAAAAAGTCTGTCCCCATCTTTCTTATAAGCCTCCTTTAAGTGTTGAAAAGCCACAGTAATATCTCCCCAGAGCCTTCTCTTCTGAACAATCCCAATTTTCTCAGCTTGTCTTTGTAGGAGAGGTGTTGCAGCCCTCTGATCATTTTTGTGACCCTTCTGTGGACTCCAGCAAGTCCATGTTTTTCTTGTACTGAGGACTCCAGCAATAGATGCAGCACTCCAGGCAGACTGTTGTGAGAGCAGACTAGAAGGGGCAGAATCACCTCACTCGACCTGCTGGCCACATTTCTTTTGATGCCGCCCAGAGTAAGGTTGGCTCTCTGGGCTGCAAGTGAACATTGCCAGGTCATGTCCAGCTTTTCACCCACTTGCACTACCAAGCCCTTCTTAGCAGGGCTGCTCTCAATTCCTCCTTCCCCCAGCCTGTGTTGATACCAGAGACTGCCCCAGTCCAGTACTTTGTACTTGACCTTGTTGAACTTCATGGGATTTGCATGGGCCCACTACTCCAGCTTGTAGAGCAGCATGTGATATTTCAAAGTAATGCTGCTGACAGATAAACCTGTTTGTATCTTAAAAACTCACTAGCACTTTCTTGTTTTTATATAATAAATGATAGCACAAGGAGTGTTCTCTGGACATTGTTTGCAAAGAAAATGAGGTTAATTGCCTGTTTGTGCTTCTGTATTTATTGCACTCATTAAAGCTTGCAGTATGCTTACAATATTCAATAGTTAGCAAATTAGTAGTGCCCTATCAGAATCTTATTTTGAAGACAGGTTCATGGTGACAGTTTTCTGCTCTCAGTGGCAGTAGTTTTCCAGAAAAAGTAATATTTTTGGGCTCGGAAAACAACAACTTGGAATGTTGTTTAAATCACTTGAAAACTTTACAAGCATTCGGTTGACAGAATTAGGATAGTCCTCAAATACCTGTGTTCCCTAACTGCTTGTTTTGTTTGAAAAGAAAAGAAAATAGAAAGACATTTTATTATGTTAGACTTACAAAGAAAACAGACATTTTTGATGACAGATTTTCTGAAAGACTGCTGTTTAGATCAAGTGTGATCAAAAATAATTTTATTTTGTTTATTGACTTAGATGACAGAGGTTTGTTTTTATCTCTTGCTTAGTAAACTGAAGCAGTTGAAAACCACATTGAATTCGATTTTGAATAAGCTCTGTTTTTAAGTAACTTGAGAAGCCCGGAATTACCTTCTTCATGACAGGTTTGTACATATGGTGTTCTGGGTGCCCATTTCTAGTTACACAATTAGTTACCATATAGCAACACAGAAGATGCCACACATACTTTTGTAATATGCACATTAAATAGTAAACAAAATAGATTTTTTTAATTGGAACATCTCTGTTCAAATCAGGAGATAGATGCTGAAATAGTGGAATTACTAAGGTATGAATTGAGGTATATTTCAATACAGGTTGATAAAGTGATGCTGTAGAGCTGCATTGCACATTAGAGTCTTCTTTGAGAGGTAATCTAGAAATATAGCTAAGCAGGAAAGTTGCTACATGAGACCTTTTTATATGATTCAAGTTTCTGTTTTAAAATATGCCAGTCAAATGTTTGTAAAATTTACACTTTCTTTCCTACTATAAAGAAAGTTTTCATAGCCCAATTGGTTTACACTATTCGTCTGCTGGTAAATCTTACAGTAGGGGATAGACTAGGGTCACTCACTAAATTTTACAGAGGTTGGCCCCTGTAAAATAGTGCTACAATCCTAAATGTATTTGGCCAGCAAAGCTGGGAATAAGGAGGCAATTGTTCACTGGCTGGTGCTATGTGGAAGGCCAGGAGAACACAGAGAAAGGTTGGCTCTCCTCAGGTCTTTAGTGTGCATTGCATGGTTGGAAAACAAATTATTTCTCTGCATGGGTGTGGATTTTCATCAATTTAGCTGTTTATTGACACATTTTCCATGGGTTTTGGTATACTTTGTAGTTGTGGACCAAAAATGCTACATCACTGTTGTTCACTGCAGGATGAACAACTTGTGTAATCATAGCTTTGATTATTCAGTAGATTCACTGAATTACTTCCTAGCCCTGCTGAGCCTTGTTTTGCAGAATGTTCCTTAGGTCAGTTCTGCTGCAGGCTTCAAGCACAGAGCCTCTACGTGCAGTACGTGAAGGCAACTTACAGGGGCCAATATTTTATGTCACTGTGTGGTTTTTGTTATCTCATTGGTTTTATGTAGTACCTTATAAAGAAGGTGCCCTTATTGTTTTCACAAGTTTGTAACCTTTCAAAATGTTTTGCTTTATTATTGAAAACAGTAGTTGATCTTGCTTCCCTTCTCAAGGTTTTCTGGGTTAACCTGTAGTAAATTGTTTAAAAATATTTTTTATTTTCTTTCCCAATGAAAGAAAGTGTGTGCTTGTGTCTGCATGTGTGTGTGCCTGCAGGTTTGTGTGCTAAAAAGGAGCAAAATGTGTGATGCCTATTACAAACTGAAATTGAATACAGCTTTGCTGGATTTAAAAAAAAAAAAAAATGTTTCAAGCAGTTAATAGTCACTCCTGGGGATTCTTGGTAAATACTTGCAGTACTTTAGGCTGTGGCTTTCCACTAAAATCAGTGTTTCCTTCATGAATTTCCTATCTCAATTTGAAAATTATGTAGTTGAGCAAAACAGGAATAATTGTTGCTCTCCTCTTAGCTGAGGTCAGTGCAACTACTCACATACCTCATAGCTTTCACTTTTTCTGATCCTTTGGAGAGCTTCACATTGAGATATTTTAATGTGAAAATAGCTTAATTTTGTGGACAGGGCCTAACCACTATCAGTACTTTTTCCTCAGTATTCTGCTTATGCCAGGGAAACTTTTTGTGAACAATTTTAGTTTCTGAGTGACAGGACTAGCACATTTTTACTAACCCTTCTTGTAGAACAATAGAACAATGATGTTTACAAAATGTTGAATCATTTAATCTTAGCATGTGTTTGAGACTTGTTCCATTATACAGCACTGGCTACATTCTGAACTTGTGAGAAAACAAAAATAACTATTCCCCATGTAGTGATAAGGAGAAGTGGCATCTGCTGCTTGCCCGAGTAGGCCAGATTCAGGAAACACAGTATAAACAAAAGTAGCAGCAGAAGGGAGAAATGTCCTTTCTTCAGTTTCATTTAGCATGACAAGACTTGCAATTGGAAGGTGAATAAAACCTGTTTTAATGTTTCTGTCATTAGGTAAAGGAAATTTATCCATTTCTTCTTATAGAAAGAAGAGAAGGAGAAAATTAACATAGAAGTAATACAGAAGTTAAGGAAAAAATTGATTTCCTGTTAAGACCTGTGCAGCACTTACAGGCATTCAAGAGATATGACTAAAGGAAGATACATATGTAAACCAACCTTTCTTTTCAATGAATACCACAACAAATGCAATCACAAAATGCTATCAGAGCACACATTTGCAAACAATCTTTTGTGCAGATTTATAAAAAAAAAAAAATTCCTGTTGAGGCTTTCCTTGGATTTCAAATGATTACACTTTAACTGTTTCACAACCTGAGTCACACTCAAATGGAGAATGGGTTTACAAGTCTGTGATCACATCTTGCTTCACTTTTTTCTTCAAAGAAGGGCAGGTGCTAAATATGCAAGACCCAGCTTTTCTAAATTCTCCAACTACCTGAATTCTTCTGCATTTTTGTGTTTTGCCTACTCACTGTTCACTGACTGGAAGTCTACAGTGGTAATACAATTGTCATGCATATATCCAGGCTGCAAAGAGTGTAAGCAAGATCTTATTGCATCTCATCTCTTAGGGTCAGGTGAGGATGAGGTGGGAAAAATTTCACTGTTGTTTTAATTAGGAGTTCAAGAAAATTAATAGTTTCTTAATCCCCCTGGCTTCCCCTCAGATATTAAATAGTTAAAATTAGGTAGGGTATCTTTTAATTTTTTCACTCTGATAATGTCTTCATATGAATATTGGAACTGTTATCTTGAAGTATTAGTCTCTGCACTTGAAAAATTACAGTCTATTGCATTAGAACATACTTATGAGGAAACTAGGAAAGATTTAACACAAGAGGTGCATGGTAATGGATAAAATTAGAGAACTGCATAATGCATGTGATAAATAGCAATTTTCTGCTGTAAAAATACTCATGTAAAATTCACATATTCTTCTCAGAGCAACAATATGCTTACTCCTAGTGCAGTAACTAGACATATCTTCCATTGGGAGGATATTTTGAAATATGATTTCCTTATACCATAGTAATTTCCTGATTACAGGCTGGGATTTTTTTCTCCTCTCAGTAACATTGTGAAGGAGCAATCTGCTGAAGTCTCAGTTGCACCTTCATAAAGCAGTAAAGCTGAGGACCAGCCTCTTGTCCCATTTCTGTCCCCAAAGCTCACCTATTATTCCTAATGCCTTGAAAAATAAATTCTTGTTATTTTCTGCCAGCATGAGTTAGTGGAATGACCTTCATCTAAAAAGGGGCAAAAAACGTCAAGGTAATTGCATGGTGCAGAATTTTTATTCAAGTTGTAGTAGTCAAGGATACTTCCTGCAAAGTGTTTCCCTTCCTGTGGCCTGGGGCAATGTCCCCTTCATCCCTGGTGACTGATAGCAGCATGTGTTGATATTACTTAATACTCTGCCCACAACCTGCAACACAGATGTTCTCATGGTATCTCAAGTGGTAACTTAGAGGATGTATTCAGATTGGAAATCTTCATTTGAAACAATACAGCATGTTTTGCCACATATCTTATTTTCTGTCATTTAACAGTATTCTCATTTCCTGAATGAACTTCATAGGTCTGCGATTATCTATTTTCAGGCATAGAAAACTCCATGGTTGCATCAAAGGGAAATCTGCTGCAGAAGTACCTTTGTGTTTTGGGGGTATTCTTTTTTTCATATATCTTCTTTTCCAAAAAACAACATTGATGTCGTGTGTTGATTTACTGTGGGGAATATTTGCATAATAACTTAAATAACCAAATGAAAGTGATCCTCAGTACTGACCAGGCACAATATTAATAGTTTTAGTCCATGTATTTTTAATGTATTTATTACTTCTTGAATCTTCTTCTCTAGAATAGGATTATGTCTTTACTAAAATAAATAGCATGTTGCAAGTTGCTTTTATTGAATTCTGTTTTAATTTTAATGAACCAAAATATAATTAGAAGTGTTTGTTATATTATGCCAACAAAGTACCAATCATGAAGTGAAGACTGACATTGGAGTGGACAGTTTGTGATTATAACTGTATGTCAAGATCTTTATTAAGATGCACATTAACTAAACATAATTGACTGTAAGGCAGCTGGACAGGGCTAAAATATTTAGTAATGAACCTCTTCACTGCAGTATTTTCTGCCTCAAGGAGAACAATAAAAGTGTCCATATTTTCTTTTTAATACCCTTTAGTAAATGCTGCCATATTAGCAAGCAAAATTATATGATCACATGAGGGCTTCATTTTTTTCTGCTTCTCCAGTTTTCTAGGGCTATTAATTCCAATACTGAAAATTTATGAAGGAAATAGAGCAAAGAGTTCCCTGTAGGAGAGGTTACTTATGTCTGTTTCACTTGTAATCAGAATTTCAAAGCAAACAAAAAATAATAGCTGATTTTATTCCATTAAAAGTTGAACTCAAACAGCAGTTTTCAATTTGTTACAAGCAACAGTGCATCTTTTCAGGAAATAACTGCTATCCATCTTAAGAGAAGCTTCATTTGGTCAGCATTTTTTAAAAGAAAAATTAAATCAGGGAAAATATCTCATACATTGTTTTTCATTATTTTTGTAAGTATTTCAAAGGTAAGTGATCTCACACTAATGTTTCTGAGATATTTGATGGTGTTTAGCCGCCAAACTTTTTTCATTTTTTCTTACTAAATGTATGAATCCACCTTTTAGTGGTGAGGTACTTAAAAATATATCAACAATAACATCTTAAATTTATGGTGTGTCATCCAGTAGCTGTGGCAGAGGTATCTTCAAAGTGATGTATTTTTGAAATCTGAATTTGTATGAACTTTTCATCACATCATATCTATAGAATGTAATGGATTAGAAACAACGAATATATGATTATTGGCTTTTTGGCTTATGTAAGACTTAAACCTCTAAATAGCAAAGGAATGAAGATCTCAATTTTCTTTAGGAATCATAATTACATAATTGCACATAAAAAGTCTGTTGCAACAAATGATAAACAATGTAATACTGTTGTGTTTATTATCACCAATTTGTGCCATAATCTCCCTTATGCACTTTCATTATAAAGTGTTAACAGCTTAATATACGAGAGCATAGGAATGGCCGTAGTCAGATAAAGCATTTGGTGTTATTGCCTCTAGTTCTTTTTCCATAGATCTGTTGAGGCCTTTGCTTCCCACAGGCTTATAATATTTCAGTTAAATACAGAACAAGTGAATTTCAGCTGGTGAAGTGATTTTAGGACACATAATCCAATTCGGCACTCTGATATTTGAGTGGATTTTGTTGGACTTAATGACTTGATGTATTTTGGAACTTGATAGGCAGAATTTGTTTCTTTAGATGCAGTTATCAGTAATTTGTTTATTATTCTGTGAGTTGTGTTCTATGGCTTCAGAAAAAAAACATATTACTTCCTTTAATTTAGATTTTTTGAGAATAGATATATCTCCTGAAAAAGATTTTTCCTGGTATTTCATGCAGCTTGATGTAAATATTTCTATTTAATAGAAAAAAAAACAAAAAAACAAAAAAACCAAAACAAACCAAAAAGGGGTTGGTTTTCTTCATGCTTTGTTATTCCTTGAGTTCAGAAGCAACAGATGTACCATCTGTTGGGTATTTTCCACCTTCTTTTTTTTCAGTTAGAGGAAAAATCTAACCTTTAATATTTTCTGATTTGGGTTTACTTTCAGTAAAAAAGCCAGATCCATTTTCTCCAGTTCACTTCAGGAGTTAGCAGCAAAAGAACCCAGAATACTCTTACTTTATTTTTTTGTCTGGGTTTTTTTTTTGGCCTTTTGTTGACAATCAGAACAGTCTTTCTGACGTATCCAGCAACGTTTTGTGAGAGCCGTCATGCTCAGCTATCCTCTCTTTCACAAATGCATTGTGATATGACTGCACATTATTACTGTCATTATGTCATCAACATAAGTAGTCAGGTCTTGAAGAATTCAAAGTAGTTTTCTTAACCCGTAGAAACAATGATTAGATGTATATATACATATATATATCTTGGATTCTGTATGGTCATATATTATGTCTTTTTTTTTTTTTTTTTTTAAGAGTACATTGTGACAGTTAGGTATTGAGTTCTTAGAAGATGTTTTTCTCATAACAAAATTCTAGTTTTTTAATAGCTTTTTATCTCTGGCTTGCATTAGACAACATTAGTCAGCAGTTACATGAGACAACTTTGTAGCAATGAAAAAGGTTTTATTTCTTATCAGTTTTTATGGTAAATGTCCTCACTGCTTGCATGGAAGTCAGAGGAGCTGACTTCTCCTATCCCCAAGGAAGCATATGAAGGATTATGTAAAGCTCTTCTTCCTCTGTTTCTATCAACTCTTCTCTGTGAAGACATGGTATGATACATTTCCCATCACTGCTTCAGCACAAGGACTCTCCACAGGAGGCACAGACAGCACCAGGTTCTTTGATAGGAGTATTCAGTCCGTGTTGTATCCGTCTAAACCAGCAGCAAAAGCTGAGTGATGTGAATCAAAAGGAGTAGTTGCATTTGAAAAAGAAAAAATATAGTAGAAGTTACCCTAGCACTTCAATTTTCATAGCTCCCAGACAAATGCCTCCTTAAAATACATTGTTTTCTTGTGCTCATGTTAGAGTGGTACCCTTCAAAACACTGTATGACCTCGCCTTGAAGAGAGAACCAAAATATGAGCATTTGTTTTAAAGGAACAACCTAATTTCTACTCATATTGTTTGAATAACTAAAGGAGGGTGTGAAAACCTTGCTTATCTGTGCCATGGAGAAAAAAGTGGGCTTTTCATCTGCTATCTCCTACTAATTCCATGAGTAGCTGTCCTGATTCCATACACGAAAGGCTGGCCTTTTCCTCAGGTAGACATATTCTATCTATATGAACAAATTAAAGAGCCCCAGAACACAAACAAATTTGTGTTGCAGAAAGCAACAGGAATTTCCAAAAATAGCTTATATCATGACCTTAATGCTACTTCACTCGTGTCTGTCAATTGTCCAGTGTTTATATGTTGTGTTCACTATGATTCTTTTTTTTTTCTGATAATGTTTTTACTGTACCAATATTATGATAATCTCTTTAAACAGTTGACAGTTGATTCTGAATGACCTAATTTTTAAACTGCTGAGCATTCATTTCTCATACTGAAGAAAATCTGGTTAAGAAAATGTCCGTTCTGCAACTCAGTGGGGTGAGGATGTTTCTGTTTTGGTATGTGTATCTGACTGTCCCATGTAAATGCTCCCTTGTACATTTCTACTGAGACTTGGGCTCATAATGTTGTATTTTCTTTTCTTCTTTTTCTTGTGAGAAGTAGGGTCGTTGTGCTTTTGTTCTGAAAAGCGTAACATCATTTTAGGAAGAAAAAGAAACAACTTTTCAAACTGTTGATTGATAATTTAATTTCTACTGACTTATTTTCATAGAATCATAGAATCATTTCTCTTGGAAAATACTATTAAGTTCATTGAGTCCAACTGTTAACCCAGAACTGCCAAGCCCACCACTGAACCATGTTCCTATGTGCCACACCTACACATCTTTTAAATACTTCCAGGGGTGATCACTGCACCACTTCCCTGAGCAGCCTTCTTCCTGCAGCTTTGTTGCTTCCTACCTGAAAAGTAATAGTTAATAATCCAGGGCTGTACCTGGATAGGAAACTTTCACTTCACAGCTTAAAACCAGACTCCCGGAACACAGCAGAACTCCCTAAAAAGTGGGTCAAAGCTTCATATTGAACCTTCTGTTCCCTTCGGAAGGGTGTCTCCTATCATGATGACCCACCCTTTTCTTTATGGAAATAGTTTTGATGCAGGGCATAGGCTATCTTAACCCTGATGACAGTTTCAAGCTAAATGGATCATCATCCTCATTATTGTTCAGTTCTACCTGCAGAGCCTCGTACCTATAATGCCAGGACAGCGGGGTAGTGATGCCAAGATGCACCTGCTGCACCAGGTAGGAACTCGCCACCATTGCCCTATCCCTTAGGTCAGTGTGTTCAGGCAGGTGGAGAGAGGATAGGGAATCCTCCCTGCCATGCATCCTGTCTGCATGTTGAACCTGTCCCAGGGAAGGCAGGGTGTGATTCCAGTATTATCTCTCTCAAACTCCCTGATACTCCTCAACCTGCTCACCTCCTGCTTGAGCTCTGGCTATAAGAGGAGGAGTTCCTTGGCCCAGGCAGGGGCAGTACGCCTCCCACTCCTGTGCTCACTGCTGCTGTCCTGGCGTAAGAGCAGGGCAATCCTGCGGCCTGGCACTGGCGCTGAGCTGGCAGCACGTTCCCACTGGAGCTCTGGGCAACTGCAGAGTCATCTTGGGGGCAGAGCATAGAGAGGTCATGGCTTTCTGCTGGGTGTGGACACCATTGCTCCCTGGTTGAGCTGCCAGGGCTTCACTGGCTTTTCTTTAATTATTCTTTTCTTGTAGTTATTTATTACAGTGAAGAATTGAAATAAATATGATTTAAACACCGCCTTTTTTGTTGTTATATAATTTGTGGCACATGTTTTTAAGAATATGTGAAAGGCATCTATCAGTATTGTATTTGCATTATATTTGCATGTTTTAATAATGTGTTTCATATGAACACGTATTTGCAGTTTTATGTTGGTGCCATGAAGTGGGCTTTAGACAACAAAACCTGTTCTGTTAATGGGTGTTTTAAGATGACATTCTTATATCCTGTTGGAATGGAGTGTGGGAGGTAATACTTACTGCTGTTAAATTTATCTGGCAATGTAGATAATGCTTGCATTAAAAGTCTCTTTTTTGTAAAGCTGTAGGGCAGTAGCTCTTGGGAGAAAAATACAGGTTTTTTGTTAATTGTGGCACAATTTATAGAGAAAATCTTGCACTTTTCTGTCAAGTTGGTTCATAGACTATGAATCTTTCTTATGAGAATTACAGCTCTTTCCAAATAACCAATACAGTCAGTAAGCACTGGTTAGTGTTAAGACATTATGGTAATATATAGAGAATTCTCTTCTCAACTTGTGTTTCTAGGTACAATTTAAGTACTTAAACCATTACTACAACTACTTTTGCATGGTTCCATGCACAGCACTAAGTATATCTAATGGTTGTTTAATAAAAATATAAAACTTCTATCATGGGCACATTTTTCATCACCTTGCCATGCTTAATAACCAACTACTAAATCATTTATAAATCATTAAAAGTAAACCAGCAAACCAGAATCAACACCATAGAATTATTAGTAGCTTATTCAAGGAAACAAAACTACTTTTTTTTCCTTCCATGGAAAATTAATTTCACCTATGCCTGATTTTTAATTTTTTTTTTTTTTCAAAAACTAGATTTGTACGAAGAAACTATTTTTTCTTTTCATAGGGAGTATCTGTGGATGAGAGGCGTGAACAATCGACAATCATTTCTGGACTCAGATATCATATTGTATGATTTCTCTTCCATCAGTTTCCATATGAGGATGACCACAGCTGCAGTGCATACAATATAACAAATCTAGGTCAAGCAGCCAGATTAATGATGTCTGCCACATAATCATGAACATTACAGAAATATTTTATTTGCTTTCTTTACATGTTTTCTATACATAATATTACATAGTTTACAGAAAAGTAATGTTATTTTATGGTGTAATTTTGCATCCAGGAAATGCTATGATCATAAAGCTCTTCTGTGATATCATGAAAAAAATTGCCATGTAGTCTGCATAATCCTTCAGATTATAGACAGAAGTGTTCACTTAGTTAATGTTTGTCTAAACAGTTCCTCCTCCATCTCAGTTTAAAAGAAAATAAGTTAATCTTTCACTGGAGATAATTTTAAAAGTATTTAAAGGAAAAAATTATGAACAAAACTAATCATATGTGTAGGGCTCTTTACACATTAAACACAGCTGTGTTATATTTAAGAGTATACTGTATTTAACAGAAATACTTGCCATATCTGTGTTACTATCTTCCTGTCTTGAGGATGATGTATCTGAGGAATACATGCCTTAAAATTTATGGATAGTTACCAGCCATGATGCTTCAATTATCTGGGTGTCTCCAGCCTCATGACTTTCTTGCTTGATAGATCCCAGGGCACCAGAAGACAGAAGGACTCTACGTTTCTGGATATTTTAAGTGAGAGGTAGTTTCATGATTGATTAATTTGTTATCAGTTATGTGCAAAATAACAGTCTCTGTAATAAGAGATGGAAACAGAGAGTTAAGAGGAAAGATGTATTTAAGAAAGAGTAGCAGACTTTTCTAGGCAGTTAACATTTCAGCAATGAATTTGATTTTCATGAAACAAGAAGCTGGGTTGATATATGGCAATGCAAATGTAGCATAGTTTAGCCTTTGTAAAATATTTGATTTCATGCCAGCCAAAATCAATTGCTGATCAAATACAGATTTTAAAATGCAGAATCAATTGCTCAATGAGGGACTAAACATTTTGGGGAGGGAAATTTGAAACAAAGGAAAGTTATCAGTGGTAAGCCTTTAAATTAGGTTACTTCTTTGTAATTTCAAATTAGTTCAGAATGAACTTCAACCGTGACAACAGAGTAATTGATTTATCTGAATAAATAGAGCTAAGTAATAAATAATTATTATAGAGATATTTTACCTAGGTGTAAAGCACTGGCAGAACTAATACTCTGTTGTGGTTGTTCTTTTTCATATTGAAAATAAAGAGTAAAGGAAAGAAACCTAAAACTGAGCTTTTGATGGGAGAAAATTATGGACAATTTCAGATGCATCAGAATACGTTTAGCTTATCACCGATATGATTGAGAGGTGGTTTGCTAACTGTGTCTAAAACACTTAGTAATAAAAGGCTTTTTAATTTAGCAAAGCAAGTTAGTAGAAGCTGAAGCCAAAATTCAAATTAAATATGTGGCAAACACTTTCAGTAGGGAGGTGATTAACTGCTGGGACAAATTGCCAAGAGAAACAAGTGATTTTTCCATCACATGAGGTTGTCAAATTAGAACTAAATAACTCTCAGGAAATTATTTGACTCTTGCCAAGAACAAATTATTGGTCTCAGTTCATTGTTAACCAGATGAAATTTTAAAGCAGGTGGTTGAGATAGTGGAGCAAATAATTCCTTAGTTTTGTAATGTAAAATCGTAAGGAATACTTTACTTAACTTGCATTTGTTGAATTATCATCAACATCAGGAATTTCATTGCAACATGGTACAATTTCAAGTTGATAGAGTGTTGTTATTTCATGGCATATTCCCATTCATGCTATAACATTCAGGAGATGCTCGCTTGTTATCTACTTCAACACATCTGGTTTCAATGATGAACTTTTTTTTGTTGTTCTTTACTTAGAAGCAAGTGTTTGGAAAGAGTCAATAACTCTGTCAGTAGGACTAAGTAATTTACACCAGAGCAAAATATTAAATTCTGTCTTAGTGGTGCAGAATCTCTGAGTATCACCAAAATTTATTTAGTGGGTCAAATGGGAAGGACATGCCTTTAAAGTTAGGGAACTGGCTTGGTTACTATGTGTGGCACGCACACATCTTACTGCAATATGCAAGCACATGATGCAGAAATAATTGAGAGAATTAGTGCAGAAATCCTGCAGTCCCCATTCAACTCTCCTTTTGTGGTTAGATGTGTATTTCAGTTGACTATCATTGGATTTTCTTCAGTACTTCCACCTAAATGCTGCAGTGTAAGTAAAGAATACTTAACTGCCTGAAAGATTAATTGAAGGAGTCTTTATTAAGTGCATGAGAATATTTAAATGGCAGGTGATGGTATTGTATTAGCGATCACTTGGGAAATTCCATATTGAATTAGTCTGTTGAGAAGTGTGTGTGATTTAGTAGATGCCTCATGTCTGCAGTCTGTGAACATCCAGTGGGAGTGCCCTGAGCAGGACACTGTGGAGGTTGATCTTAGTGATGCTTCAGTAGGCATTGTAAAACTATTTTGAGTCTCAGTTTCACTGTAAGGGTTTTAATAACAGGGCTTAATTTCTCCACCATTTAAGTTCAGTGCATAATTTCAAATACAGTTTTATGTTTCAAAGATGCAACATTATTGTGCCATGTTGAAGGCAAAGTGATGCAAAGTGAACTGGATTGATCTGCCAGCCTTAGCACACATGCCTATGCTTTCCAAGCTATTAGAAAAATTAATAAACTCACTCCTTGAATTAATGGATGGGCTTGCAGGACACCATCAGACATAAATTTTGAAGCTGAATTATATTTACATTGCTATTTGTACTGTAAAATTAGTAAAGGTTATTAATTCTATCTGGTCTTGATATTATCAGTTTATACCATAATTACATGCAGAGACACACACAGCCTCTTGAGAGGAGTGTTGAAACGCAGGCACTTAAAAGTACATGAAGGGCCGAAGCAAATGTTCACAAGTTACCCTATCTGTCAGTTTTATATTTTTTGTCTTTACCTGTTGGTCCTGCTGATCATCTTGATTGCATGATGTGATCACTACATTTTTTGTGATTATGCAGTACCACTCAGAGTGTAGGGAGTTTCTGTCCCAGCATTTTAAAGGCAGAATCTGACAGTGACAAAATCAGACTCACTGCTGTGGCTCTCGATCTCTGCTGCAAAGATTTCAGGCTGCCCAAGGGTCTTTAAATACCACGTTTTCTTAGCATATAAGAAGATGGGAGTGATGGTGCAGTTCTTCTCTCACCAGTGATGACATCATGATGGACAAGATAGGAAATGTTGTGAACAGTGCCATCATGAGCACGTCTGATATTATTATGAGCGAAGAGGTGTGTATGGAAACAGTGGAATGGAACAGCAACTGTAGGACGTACCTATTCTGAATGTGTTTTCACAATCTATTTTCTTTTTGTTTGTTTGTTTGGTTTTTGGTTTGTTTGTTTGTTTGTTTTATAGGGGTTTTTTTTAGAATCTAGTGGAGATTTTTTTGCTCAGCTTTAAAACCTCTGTGTGTATGTTCCTTTACTTTTTGGCTTTTCTGTTGGGTTAGAAGAGTTTTCCAGCCTCCTACTCACTGCCAAAATATTTTTTTAATAACTATTTATTTTTAATAACCCATTTCATGGGCTTTGAGATCACTTGTAGAGAATGATGCTCCTCAGATTGAAGACAATGCAGGAAAATTAAATTTGAACATACCTTTCTGTCATTGAGTTCACATTTTAGAAATCTCTTCCTGTTTGAATCATAGTCCTTCCTATTGCTTCACTTACAGTGTGGTAGGTATATTTACTGATCTTTAAAGGATCTGCTTTGTGCAGAGTGGCTATCAGGACAGTGTCTCAAATTTGGAATATCCAGTCTTTCATCACTTGATGTGTCCTTATTATTATAAGAGGTGCACTGAAGAACTGAAGAAAGATCTGAATTTGCAATTCTGGTTTCTTTTTTTGGCATTTACACCAGGGTAACTGAAAGTAGATCATACCCTGCAGAAACTAAAGATGAAAGTTACTAGATTTTTCAGTTCACTTCCCACCACATATTTTCTCCTTTTCAATCCCCCCAGGGAAGATGCTTCTGCTGCCTGTGTCATGAAATTATAGCATAAAGTTTATTAGTGATCTTGAACAATGAATCTTTGTAACATTATACTATTTTTATAGCATCATACTGTATTTCAAGCATAATATTATTGTTAATTCTTTTCTGTGTTACTGTAGATCTTCATTCTTCCAACCTTGGGCTTATTTGCTCTCATTTTACCTCATTGCCATCACCATTGTATCCAGTTCTGTACCTGACATATGACAAAGGAGCACAGATACAGTAAACACCTGTTATTTTTCAAATCTTGTTTTCAGATAAGATGGGCATGTTTTTTGTAGATTGTATTTTCATAGGTTTTTATCCCATGGCAAATAGCAGTATGGCTCAAAGTCTGTGCAGCTACCATCAGTGTACATAGTTTGCAAGTCTTTAATGTGGCTAATTCCTAGCCAGAAAATGTCCTACATTTTCAATGAATCATAATTGAAAAATTATTATGGTGACAGGAAATTTAAACAAAAATGTTATTTCATATTGCTGTAGAAAAGCCAGTTTCAGTGACATTTTTAGAATTATCAGTGAGAAGACATCAATCTGTGGTGACAAGAATTGAACAGAAGTGTAATCATGAAAGTGTTTTGGGTTATTTGTTTAACAGCAGGGGTTGTTAGGATGATCTATAGATGCAAAATGTTGAAAAAATGTATTTATTAGTAATAAATATTTGTTTGATGACAATGAGACTTGGTGATACATGGTACAAGCAGTTTCCAGTGGAAGCATCGTGGAAAACACAGTTAAAAAGTTTTTTTTTTTTAGTGAGCATAGAAGGCTTTCTTTTCCCTCAGAAATACCCAGACTACATTTGAAGTCCTAGACACCAGTGTCTTTTACCCATTAGTGGAAATGAATGTGCATAACACATCTCCAGTTCTTTTCAACTGCCTCATTAAGATTGTACAGAGTGTAAAGTACTAGTAATACAGACTTAATCTATCACTTCTTCCACTGCTCCTGAAACTGTACTCACAGTAATTGCTTATTCTGCCTTAGAGAGTGGTGTGATTCAATCAAATCCCACCATTTAGGTTGGCTTTAAATTTTGGACAGTACAGAGACTGAGAATTTCTACTGAGAAAACATGCAAAAAACTGTGATGAAATTCAGTAACTGGGGAAGTTCTGCTTCAGTTCCCAGATCTTACAAGTAGCCTTTATGTAAGTAGTGTCTGCAAGAACACACTAATAGGGGAAAATGCTCCCCAAATCACTGTTCAAATGGGTGGGCATCCTGCTCCCCACAGCTTCCCGGTACGGATGGGGTAGTGAAGAACTCTGCAAGATTTCCCTGTGGGTAGCACATAGTGGATATAAGGATCAGTTCCAATTACTTTTTTCAAGTTAATAGTAATTAATTCTGCCTTCCTTGGATGGGTATTTCACTTCAGTGATCTCAGAGATCGGAGCCTGCAGTTGACCTTGAAGTTCAGTATATACATCGCTGTCTTGAAGCTCATGCTAACGAGATGTGTCAGGCTTTCGCTCTCTGTATAGAAAGGAGTTCAGCTACAAATAATGTAGACCAAATGCATATTTTGCAACTTGCCCTACAGAAAGAAAAATAGCATGCACTTCTTTTTGGTGGAGTGGCTCACTACAAACTGCCGTCAGATTTCAGTCACTGAATAACTGAATCAGGAGTTTATAAACACAGTAAAGTAGCTGTAAACTCTGTAAGCTACTACAAACAGGAACATAAAGGAAAGGTGAAGAAGGTGGAGGCACATGTTGAAGTCAGTAGTTTTAGCTAGACTACCAAAAGGAAATGAAATGAGCCAGACCAGCTTCAGGGGTCCTGCAAAACATACTTGTGAATCTTCAATCAGAGAAACTAATATTAGTTTGTCCAGTATACGTAGTCCATATCTTAACCTATTGTTAGATTAGTGGTAGGTCAGTGCTTTGAGCCTTCAAACAACTTCAGCCTCTCTCATCTTTCCTTATGGATATTCCTTTCAAACCAAGAGAGGGAGAAAAATCTGGATCTCTGTGGTTGATTCTTTATAATCCAGTATGGTGTATATACATATTTACAGCCTCCTCCTCTTCATTTTTCTGTGATATGTTATCCTCAGAAAACACCCTTTAATTTTAAGGCACTGGATTTTATTTAAGCCAAGGCTTCCTATCTTTGCCCCAGTGTATGTGCTAGTTCTTCTTACACTTTTCCCAGGCAAGCTGTCTCTTTTTATATTGCCAGGATGAGGCCTTTCAGGAAGAATCCTTGTTTGTCCGTATGACAACAAAGTGAGCTAGAAATCAGCTGTTTCAACAGATTGTCTTACTGGATAGCTAAGCATGTGGGAAGCAGTTTGTCTGCTGAACTGGAGCCACCTTAGATTAACATAACTGTCTTATTTTCTTCAGATGCCTCCATCCCTAGCATATGCAGTCTGCACATCTAGTTGCCACCTGGAGCTTCGTTCTGAAATCCACTGACCTTGCAACAAATACCCCTACCTGGTGTGGCACTGCTTTTGTAGAAGACCTTATTCAGTCCTTATTCAGCTTTGGATCCTAAGAGTTTTTCAAATGTATGGTGTTTTGTGGGGACTGCTGCTCAGAGTAAGAGCAGCATGAGAGAAAGAAGGATCCCTTGTCTCTAGCAGTCCTTCCTCAGGAATTTATCTGACTGCAAATTTACGACTTTCCTCCTTCTGCTTGGATGTTTCAAACCTAAGACTGGGACAGAGTTCTGATTCATAGCCAGTACTGTGGAGAGGTGGAGATATGTACTTCTGAAGCAACACGGACTCTACACTGTGAATACACACTTAGAAAATAATACTTTGAAGCAGGAATTACAGAGTGACTTACCTTTATTTTACTTTGCTGCAGGATTATAAGTGAGAAATAAAGGGAATATATATACATATATTTCTCCCAAGTTAGAAAAGGTCCTCTGGGCTGTATTATTTTATCTCATCTCGTGTGTGGTAGAAGAATGGAGTGATGTTAACTGAAAGAGGTCAGCATATGCTCCAGCTAATCATGGGTGTCAGTAGAGCTCTTATAATGCTGTTATAAAGTACTTTGATATCTCTAAGATGCGTTCTGTTTCTCTGTAGGACATGTAAGCTGAGTCAGTTCAGAATATGTGTTTAAACAATTCCTGTTCCTTCCTACAACTAAGCAGAGTCAGGATAGAGATTAATTATGCTTTGGTTCACAATTTAACGTTGTGTCCGAAGTAATTTATTTCTTTCAAAATAGATTATTCAAAGGCAAGTGACGAGGGCAAGATTGTTCTCTTCCACATAAATCCCTTTAATTCGTCCCATAACATATAAAGCATGTATTGAATTTTGTATTAAAGAGCAAACAGAATACATTTGAATCTTTACTTAAAGTTTATGATATCAGGGGTGTACATATAACATTCATATTTACGAACATTATCCGTTTATTTTGTGACACATTATGTGTAGATACAATAATTAAATCTTTAGTCTGACAAAGAAAAGTTTGTGTTTCACCATAGCAGTTTCTCTTGTACAATTAACAAAGAACCTCCAGAATTTTATAAAATATAGTGTAGATTAGGTCTTTATTGAGTTATGAAAGCGTAGTATCTTTCTACTGTCTAATGCGGCTGGGGGAGGAGTCTGAAATTCATTACATTTTTGGACTGAAGGCTACTTTTCTTTTCTTGTTGTTGGGTTGGGGATTTTTTTCCCCTTTACTTTTAGCTTGAGCAAGGTGGACAGATTCAAATGGTAGCTCTCAGAACACTGACTAGCCCAAAGGCATATTTCCTACTGAAATAAACTCATGTTCAGCAATAGCCTTACATTTCGAAAATCTTAAACAAAGCTCAAAATGCAGGCATTCATGTATAAATCAATGTCTCTATTTATTTATTGTTCACACCACCTTTTCCTGAGCATTGCCTGTTACTTGCCATGCAAACCTACATAGGTAACTGTAGAGGTGTGCAGGTTGTCTTACTTCTCAAACCTGTGTTGAATTAGTGCATAAATTTGTGGTCAAAATGTTTAATTTCACTGTTTTGTTTGCCTAGGCTATGCATTATAATAGTTAAACCCCAAAGTAATTTTTAAAATATAATTAAATGATACATGGTTAAGAAAATATGATTCCATTATTTGAAAATGTTCAAGATAAATGAATTACATGGACAAAAAACCTGCAAGTTGAATCTGAGCATAATCATCCTAGGGAATGGACTGATGTGATAGAAAATCAAGAAAAGGAAATTTGTTCAAGACAAATTAGTGAGTAGGAGCTCAAAATAAATGCGCTAGAGGCCTTCGGAGCCCAGATGCTAGAATTATCAGAGAAAAGTAAATAACAAGTAGGCAAAAAAATTGCCAAAAGTGATAGCTACTTTTCCAAAGATTGTAATTACGCATTTTTAAAACAGAATTATAAACTAATATAACCTTTCAATGCTGTTGGAAAGAAAGATGTATTTTCAATTCAGAATTTTTAAAGTGCTGTTTTTGTTAGTCAGAAGTGATTGACATGTAAATGCAACAAGTATTAAAGAAGGTCAAGAAAATATAAACCATATCTTTACAAAGATGGGATTAATACTGAGGCACATACATATATTTTCAGATGAATTGAACCTTTCAAAGGACTAGGTTATTAGTTTTTGTAATTTTATTTTATTTTAGTTAAATGACACTAACACCAGATGGAATCTGTCACAATTTCCTGTAGTAATCTTCAAAATCTGCTGTAAATCTTTAAGTAACATGGAGAAAGATGAAGTTTCCAAAATATTCTTGTCTAATATATTGCCCAGTAGAGAAGACTAGGATTATTAGTTAAATGATCTTATTGTTGAGAATCTTTTTATTTTCTGTGTTCAGGGAATACATAAAATATATTCACTTAGTGCTTTCATGAAAAGTATAGGTTTCTCCTCATGGTAATAATAACTGAATTTGTCATAAAATAATAAATAAGAGATCAAGATTTCTTCTGATCTCCTTGATTTAAAGCTTCATTCTATAAAAACCTTTAAAGGATAGTAGTGATGGGATTAGCCCCATTTAGTATATATTTGAAATATAGACTTTTATGTAAGAATGGCTAATGTATATATGTTATTAAATTGCTGTTGGGAAATAGAAAAAAAAAAACACAAGAAAGTGACTGATGCAAAATTTTATATGCCTTATGTCTCATGAAACAGTAAAGTATTTACAAGATTGGTACTCTGTGACTTTTGAATAAATTTGGAGAGCAGTACTCAGTGAGATCCATACTAGCACTCTGTGGTTTTATGGCAAACATGTAGCTGGATTTGCAGCTGCAATGCCCTTCAAGCATGTTGTAAAATTTTATTTTATTTTAGTGACTGTTGTTTCTGAAAAGTATTTGCAATGGTTTTTGTTGATGAAAGTATGGTTCATTGATGATATTAACAGTTTTAAAGTCTGTCACTCCACAGCGCATTTTTTTTTTTCTAAAAAGTAGTTCTGTTTGCTGTGATGCAGTGATCCTGGGCGGCCTTTAGGAAGTGCACAATTCATATGGGCTATTTCACTGTGATGAGAAATTGCTTGTGTAAGGCATCATGCCATGTATTTTGAATATTTTTTCTACATTAGGCATGTATAAATGTTGCCACATCATCGGTTCTTTGCCTAAGGAATTTCCTCAACATCAGCTAATTTCTGAAACTGAACACCACATTTAATAACTCAGCAATATAATATTCTGTATTATTATTTCACAGCAAAGATATTTGCTCTTTTATGTAAAATTCTACAAAATCTGACCTATATTCTAAATAAACTTGTGGTAGGCCGCATAAGCCAAATTTCATCTGCCAGCTCTCAGTGGTCCACAATCTGCAGCAGGTATGTGCAACCACACTACAGTAGAATTTACCATTTACCTCTCTCTAGCTGTACTGGGTGTTTGCAGACAATTTTGCAGAGTGCAATGAGAAATTAGTCCACACAGCCTGGAAATTTCTGGTTTAGGTTCTTCAGTAGAGCTGTTTCAGTGTCACAGATGAAAGGTAGATATGTTGCTTGCTTTGCCTTTCACAAACAGTGGAACACACAGTTTGAGGAGTCAGTTTTCATACTTCTTTGTCTGCACTTGTACAGCATTGTGAATAATAAGGGTAACAGTATGTGGTTTGAACTACTGTGCCAAGTTGTGATGTATCTTGTTTCACTGAGACCTAGAGATTGCAAAGTTTTCTGAAAGCAGAGTATCAGTGGTGTGCATTGATGTTAGGAAGGACAACTGATCTTCCTTTATTAAATTAGTGTAGACAAGTTGCATTAGGGGATGCTTATATTTGCATGTAATATAGTCATTGCCTTATGCATACCTGGTTTCTCCAAGGAGTGTCGCAAATGCACTTACTGTTCCATAATGTTATATTTTGCACTTGGATCTGTGATGTAGATGACAAATGTGGAAAAGCACATGTTGCCAGAGAACTTTCAAGAGACAAGCTGTGAAGTCTAAAGAACACAGGTTATTCCAGCTAAGGCTGGCAGTGGCTTCTGCTTAAAAGTTTTTCTCCTACAATGTGGTTTTCAAACTTATACCTGCAGAATATAGGCTAGCATTTGACTGATACAGATTGTTATTTTCCGGTTTATTACATAGAGGTGGAAGCTTTATTTTCACTCTTCCTCTTCTGGTCAAGCACTGGAGCAGTTGAGAGCAGTCCAAACAGCTGCAGAACAAGATCACTTTTAAATTCTACCATTTTGGTGATTTTTCAAACTCCGATTATGGGGACATATAAATTAGTACCATAGAAGGATGTGTTAAAAATTACACTAAACCATTTGTGCTGGCGGTATGGATCTCTCAACACTGAATTTGGACTAGTGTGTATGAGCAGACAATAGTATCGTACAGGGCCTTACAGTTCTTACTGAAGTCAGTGGAAAAGCCCTGCTGTGTTCCCAAGCAATACTGTGGAGCATTCTGCTCTCTGAATTCTTACTCGCCCAATCTCATTATATGTCATCTGATTTGATTGTCCTCTGATAAGCATGTGGCGTTGTTGTGCTGTGTCTTACACTAATTCGTTACTTAGCTTTGTGTAGCTAAGATTTAGCAATTGACAGTTGCAATACCAGTTGAAATCCATACTGATGTCATTTGCAGCCCTTGACATCCCAAAAGAGAACGTGACAAATAAGACCACATGCCTGAAGTGTATTTAAATGGGGAAAAAATGTTCTACAGTACACTTGCTACTTTTTCTTGATGAGTTACTTTTTTTTAAAGTCAGAATAGGTGTCTAAATTTCAGTGGAGCAATGATGTATATTTTAGAAAAAACACACCATCTTCCTAAAACATTAAATAAAACCAACAGAAGAGCGGTAAAAACCCCCAAAACTTCCCAGCTAAAATCAAAAGAAACATTTCAGACTCCAACAATCATCAGTTGCTTCTGAAGTCCGGTAAGTTTACCCACAGTGTTACTGACTTACTGTTCTGTTGTCTTAATTCATAATTTCTGAAGTCAACATAAAAAAAATGGAATTAAATACTGCAGATGAAAGGAATAATGCCTCATTGGGCCAATTTCTATTAGCTTTGTTTAAGCAGCTTCAGTGAGATTGAGAATAGCAAGTGCAAAATGCTGAATAAAATTTATTCCATGCCTCCTCATAAGGTACAAGGCAAAATGTAGACATTATTACATTTTTATTCAAGCTACACCTCCAAGGACATTTCTTCAAATCCTCATTAAACTCATTCAGAGTGATTTCCTTTTTAACCAAGGTCAGGATGGTTGTCTTGCAAATCTTTGGACACTGTGAATGGGAATTCATAAATCTGACACTGGGAAGCAAGGTTGCTCTTGCCCTACATTTAATGAGGAAAAGAAATAAGATAAAAAAAAAAAAAAAAAGAGCAAGCTTCTTTGCCTGTTGGTGCTAAAAGGAAGACCTAACTTTTCTGGAATCAAAAAAATAACACTTTTTCTTTTTTTAAGCAGGCCACAATGCACTGATGATGTCTCCTGTGATATTCATCATTTATATTTCCAGTAAGCTGCTATGTTGCCTGCAATCACTTGTCAGCTTTCCTTTTCTATGGTCTGTTTAGTTTGTTAGCCCACCAGTTAAAATATATCCTGAAAAACTTCTACATTAAAAATAAGAACAGTTGATAGAATGGTTACTTTAGGAGACATATGTTTCACAAACGGAATGGGTTTCTTTTCATAGCTGTTGTAAATAAATCAGATTTTGCACCCTGTTGCATAGCTATGGTTTGTTTTTTCTGCTTTTGTTTGTTTTTTATTTGTTTGTTTGCTTTTGTTCCCTTTTGGTGATACATTAAACTTCTTGGCAGGAAACCTGTTGTTTTTAATTAAGAAGAAATTATTTGAATTAAGCAGCCAGTATGAACATTTTGAAGTTTACTCTGGAACTTGTTGCATTTTTGTACCAGTGACATTCTGTTTTTAAATAAATAATAAAAAAATCATAATTTGGGCTGATTTAGTCAAATCACTCAATATTGCTGACCAATTGCTACTAGTGAATGGCTGTTTTCAGGAAAGATAGAACAGCCACAGCAGGAAGGTGTTGAATAAATGTATTGGTATCAGTCTTTGGCTGACAATTCAATGTATTTGCACCGCAGCATAGATGTAGTCATCCTAACTCCCTTTTCCATAATGACATACAGGTAGTGAGATTAATCTGTCTCACTGTGTGTTGTGTTCCTTTGCTGTTGCTTTTGTTTAGAAGATTTTCGTCTTTCACAGTCAATGGGTCAACTTTTTTTCATATTCAAGGGTTTGTTTTTTTCTGATTGAAGTAGATAACTAATGAAACCTGATCCTTAAAGGTGCATAGTATGGTAACAGTGCTTAGGAATGGAAGGTGCTGGAGTGTTTGCTGCTACTTAAGTACAATGCAGAATTTGCCTTGTTTTCTTGGGATGGATTTTAGGTCTCATTCTTTAGGTGGCATTGTAGTTAACTGAATATTTTTTCTTTAAAAGATTTATTTTAGCTATCCCAAGGATATTTCTGCATTTCCCTGGGAACGTGCAGAGTTCATCTTTTTTATCTCCTTCGCTCAGTCATCTGTTTGCTGTCTCCAGATTTCAATACAGCGTATCAATTGCTCTTTACTTAGTTGAGAAAGATGGTGTTGAATGTTGCATGGTTTGTTTTTTTCCTCACTCTCTTTCTCTCTTTCTTCATTTTCATTGTGTTGTCTGCTCAGTAACTCTTTAGCAGCAGAAAAACTTAGTGTTAGAGAAATGGCAGCTTCATATCAGTAACAGGCACTCTAGAGCCAATCCTCTGCAGACCTCTGTCCCACTTACCTCTGGACATTAAGGAATGGCCATATGCCTTCAGTCAGCAAAACTGCAAATACTTACCCATCTTGGAGTGGAGAGTAGTAAGTAGGTTCTTTATAGTGTCTTGTTTGTCATAAGAGTATCTTTTTGATTAGATTACAACTGTTGTAGTGATCAAACAGCATCAATTTCAGTACAAAATGAGTGAAAAGCTCTGATAGTTTTGTGTAGCGGACTTGTGAATTCAGGGAGTCTGGCATACTGAGCAGAAGAAGTCAGCCAGACTTCTGGAAGGAGACTAGGCAGATTTTCCCAAAACTCTTAGGTATTTTAATATGAGGAAGGAGTAATATAAAATAGAAGTTGTTCGACACCAGTGTCACTCCAGTGTAATAGTTGCTTACCCAGTTGCAGAGGTTGCTTGTGCTTACTGGCTTTACATATAATTCCATTAACTTTGCCATAAGATGTTTAAGGTACCAATTAGGCCCTGAGGTATTCAGGACCTTTAGAACCCAGTGGCTGCAAAGCCAAGGCAGATCCAAGGAACAGGTGATACGGAAGTGCACATGAGCTCTTTTTGTCAAAATAAGTGATGTACAACAAAAAAAAAAAAGAAAAAATGGAAAAAAAACAACTCAAACAAGCAGAAAAGAAACCAAACAAAAGCCCCATTACTGACTAATGAACTGTATTCTCTTTAACATCAAAATTTTTTTTAGCACCAATAATGTTAAAATTCTATATAATGCCATTTTAAGCCAGTTATACTTTATTATAAACATATACATTCACTATATAGATGTGATTTTGCACAGAAGGTAATAGGAAGAATTAGTATTAATTGTGAGTTCAGCTTTTATTTTTTTTAATTTGTCTTCAGAGGCAAAGTGAACATGACTTAGTTTCCCTGCAACAAAATAATGGTATTTTGATAGTAAAAATTGTAAGCCTAGAGATTACCCATACCCAGACATTTACTGGTTTTTTTCTTTTTTTTTTTTTTGGGGGGGGGGGGTGGATGGGGGAGAAGGGAGGTGGAACCAAAACCATTAAGAAAGAAAAAACAAAGGTGATGATCTAAAATACATAGCAAACATACACACAGAAATCATGGGATTCCAAGGGAGGGTGGGCAAGGAAGAAATGTCGGAGTGTTTATCATACAGCTGTGCCAAAAGTAAAGGCTGAATGAATGAGATGGAGATTAAAGCCAGTAGTTCTGAGCCTGTATTCAATCACTGCAGTCACTCTGTTTGCCTCCTGCATGCTGATGAAGTATCATGAATGGTCCCATGTACTTTCATTCCAATATATTTCAGGCAGTAGTGATTATTGCTTGTACTCAGCTAAAGCTTGAAATAACGGGCAAACTCTTGCTTAGCAACAGAAGGCCTCATCTTCTCTCTCTTGGGACCACTAACTCAAAAATGTGCTACTTCTTTTAAAAGTTAAAGTTAGAAGGGGTAGATGCTTTATATTCATTTCTTCCCATGATAATTTAAAGGAGAAATCACAAACTAAAGCCAGCAAATGCCTTTGTTCCATAAATAATTATTGACTAGTTTATGAAATCTGAATCCAATTTCCTTTATAACACATTCAACTGTCCTGTAGTTGGACAATTTTTATACAGGTATTGCTTTTATATGTGCTGAGAGAATAGAATCACTTTACTTCCTTTAAACAAAAGATCTCACAGTGTATTTTGATAAAAGTCTTTGGAAGTCATTCATGCAACATTAAATCATTTAATGTTTGTGATTATTTTTAATGTTTATACTAGAGTTAGTATTTTTCAGTGATCTCTCTTAAAAGGAAAATGACTGCACATTTGTTAAATAAATGACAAAATGCAGAACATGGTTTGAGTTGTAGATTTCCAGCAAATGCACTGAAGAATTCATTAAAAGATACAGCAGCATTATTCTAGTGTGAATTATATGCTGCTCTGTAGGTTTCTATTTTTGGTTACCACAAGATGGCAAAGCAATGAGCACACAAATGCAAGGACGAGTGCGTTTCATAATAATGCGTTCTACATTCACACTTTATGCACATCAAGAGAGAATCCAAGCACAGCAGGGGTGACAATCACTCCAACAGTCTTTTGAAATCAAAGTACTTCCTCAAGAATGTCTTTCCAGCGCTAATTACACTCTTCTATTGTGGTTCTTGTATTGTGCAATATAAAATGTTTACACTGTCTCTGGGTACAGCCCCATCACTGGAAAAATGGAAGGTAAAAATTAATCAGACTATTAAATAGATTTGTTTTCTTTTATGTTTTGCTGGTTCTAATTTGTGTTTAGGGCTTAAGTATCAAAATTTGTTTCCTTTGTCACCAAGGGACTTTGGCAAAGATTCTAATTTTTCACCAACTCCAAGAAAGTCTCTTTACTTGAGAGTTGTTGCAATGTGGAAAGGATTGGTTGCCTAGACAGCTTGAGGGTTTTCTCTTTTTTACTGTTTCTTTTTTTTTCTTTCTTTCCCAGTTGCATACTGATTATACAGTAACTATTATCAGTGGATCTTCTAATAAGAGGAAGGCAAAAAACTTGAGACATGGCTTATCCTAGGATGGGATAGGGTGTGATATGTATCTGTGGTCGTATGTATAGCCATGCATTTATGTGTGTAGGAATGCATATACAATCTCAGTAACCACTATGAAACTCTCTCTGTGTAGGAGAGGATAAAAGATATCTGTTGTGTAATGTTTAAAAGAGAGGAGAAGGAGTGTTTAGACTTTATAACCTTTGCCTGACAATACATAAATTTATGTGAAAGGTTAAGCAAGCAATCCAGTCTTGACTTTTATTCTTGTCTTTACTGCTAGGGTTGGTAAAAAGGATAATTAGTAGGGAGGAGTATCAGATGAAAGTGGAAAAGGGAACCATTAAATGCCATTTTCCATGGCTTTTTGGAAAAGTTGGTATCTCACATCTTGGACAGGTGGACCCTTTACAGGGTTGAGAACTGTCTGGATGGTCAGTCCCAGAGAGTGGTGGTGAATGGTGTTGCATCCAGTTGTCATCACTAGTGGTGTCCTCCAGGTATCAGTGCTGGGCCCAGCTCTGTTCAATATCTTTATTAATGATCTGGATGATGGGATCAAGTGTAAAGTCACAGATTACACCAAGCTCAGTGGAAGTATCTGTTTGCTGGCGGGTAGGAAGATTCTACAGAGGGATCAGGACAGACTAAATCTGGATCTGTACATCTCTCAATTTTTTCAGTATGGAATATACCCCTACAATTTCTAAGTATTCACAATTCATATTCTGCATTATACATACAGATACTACATATATACAATATTTATATCATTAATGCATGTAGTTCTATATTCTCTTACGGAGTTTAGCATTGTCCGAAATAGTTTATTGGTACACCTTACTCTTTTTAAGTCTTTGGATCTATTACCGTGTTTGCTTCTCCAACAGTGACCAGCTTCATTTGATTGAAGATACCAGAAATCACGTATTAAGTGTAATGACTTTGGAATAAGCTTCTCTCATATCAACAGAGGAGTTTTGTTACAGAAAATTGATACTAATATCTGCAATTGGGAAACAGTGGAAAATAGAAACTGTCTCCTTGAAATTGCTAGAATAGATATGGTGCGTCTAATGTGTTTTAAAGACTAAAATGTCAAAAGCCATAAGGAAGAAGCTATGCATACAAGAGTATAGACACCGTGTGTACTTATTTATACCCACAGTGTACACTAGTGTATTCTGGAACATTATTTTCATCGTTTAATCATAGAATGATTTAGGTTGGAATGGTGCCTGGCGGTTATCTACTCCAAAAAAAATAGAGAGACTATAGAGTTGCCATACAGTGCATAGCCAAGTGCAATGCTGAAGCAGTGTGCCTCTGGTTTTACATGTACCTCTACCTCCTGATCTCAGGGCAACTTTGTTCCGAGGTGCTGCCATGGCTTGTGGTACGTACAAAGTCATACAAAGCGAATGGTTCTTAAAATAGAGCTTTCAGTTGGCTTAAGAATTCATTTGACGTATGTCCTTGGTTAGAATGACAGTTATTTAAGATGCAATACAAATTTGCTAAAGGACTGGTGCTGGGAGTGTGGAGACTTTTATGCCATTGGGTTTTTTTTGTCCATGTAGTTAGTGGTAAGACTTCCATTGATTTTATTGGGAACGGGGTTAGTCATTATGAAAAGATTCATGTTGTACAGAAAATGTACTACTGTTTTCACTTAAGAGTAGGGAAGGATTGTAGTTCTTTAATCCATTAGGTTTCAGCAGATTAGAAGAACTGAATTTTGATTAATACCACATCCTTATGGCTTCAGCTCTGGGCTACTGTGAGTTTGATGGTGTAGTTTCACTGCAAATGGTGTTCTAAGCTCCTGTTAACAAGAACAAAATGGTTAGCTAGTACAGAAGATATATGACAATGTCAGAAACGGAATCCTAATCTTTTGATTGCCATAACTGTTTAGAACCAAGACAATGTAATGATTATTTAATACATTCCTTAAGTTCAATGATAACACAGTCACTGCTTTCTGTATATAACTAGGCTCAGATATCTCTTGCAGTGGGGTTGTGATGTTCTCTTTATTACAAAATTACCGTGCCCCTCTGCTGCTACCCACCCCAGCATCAGACCAAAATACCCATGTGTGCGCATCAACATACACACAAATAATGTGAAGCGTAGTGCAGCTGTGGTTAATCATTCAGTTCACTACGCTTACTTGCCCCTTAGGTAATACATACTTGTGTTGGCCTATTTTCTGTAGAGATACCCTGCCCAGTCTTTGATCTGAATGATTGGATTTGTCTTAGTGTCATAATCACTCTCACTTTAGCTGTTGCTGTATAAATTCTGATTACCTATACTTAATTAAAATAACTTTATTTTGTTTAAACCTAATACATTTTGGATTTGAGGCATTTAGACAAAAGGTTATATGGCCTTTCAAAAACCCTTTTTAATGAAATATTTATTGCTAGCTTTTCTGTTCTGATTCCTATCAGCTTACCCTCAGTTTTCATTCAGGTTTTTATATTGCCATTGGGAAAATTAAAATAAGAAGGGCAGGCTGTAAGTGGTCAACATGGCCATGTATATCTCATATATGTACATTAGTTGCTTGATATCATTCAAGTTTTATTACATCTGGTGAGTGCAAACACTCATTCAATAAATCTTGCTCTGCTGCTGTTTTACTCATCCCTGTGGGATCATTCTCCTCTCGGTGAGTTTTATACTTTCTCCCGCTTACATACCATTACCACAGAAACACAATGTCAGTATCACTGATCTAAACAACTGAAATATATTCACCAATAGGAAGGCAGAAAATGTTAATACTTCTCCATAATGTTAACAGTTTTCCTTCAGCTTTTCCTCTGTTTGAGGAGCAGCATTTAGTTATGCTCCGTGCTCTTTACCTTGACAGCTTCCTTCTTGTCCTCTGCACCAGAAAATTCTGGTCAGTGCTACTTCAGTATGACCCATAGAGCTGATCAAATTTCACATCTTAGCTTTTCTTATTAGACTCTTTGCTGATGAAAGGTGGAATATAGCTTATAATGGTTTATGATGCACTTTATCCCAAATTAAAGAGGAAAATCTAGTGTCATACACCAGATGCAGTCAGAACACTGAAACATTGTTTACAATCAATTGTCTACTTGTGGTTTTAAAGTTCTAGCAGGTAGGTGAGAACAAACAATGCGAAGTATAGCAAATGCCAGCCTCAGACCTGACTTTTTTTATTGCATGGGGCATTCCCTTAGAAATAAGTGGGAATTCTTACACAGGTAGTTTCTGCTTTGAAATTTTTCTCTAGGTTGGACTAAAAGTTGTAAATTGTGAAGTAAAGATATTGAATCCATTGCCTATGGTATGATAAAGAGCAGACTTAGTGATTCACTCTGTGTTATTAGTATAATATTATTTTGTGAGGAACCGTAGCAACTTGCTTATATCTTATGGCCAATATGAGAAGCAATGCATTCTGCATAATCTTCAACACATCCCTCTGTGAAAAATATCTGTATGTGTATATGTGTGTGAGTTTATCCAAGTACATATTTTGTTGTGTTTAGAAAACTTAACTGCAGTCTATTCTACGTCTTAGAAAACATATTTCATGATGGTACACCATGAGTAATAGCAAATTTAGTTCATCAGAATGCTGAGGAAAATGGTGTCAGGCCTCATTTTTGTTCCTTTTTATTAAGGACCTTGAACTAAGGAAGTATTATTTATTAGGCATTCGTTGGAAAATTGATGGCGTAATTTAACTTTTTATTAGCTAGTAAAACTGATAAGCAGTACATAAAAAGATGGACCTTGTAACAGGGGGAATAATAATAATAATAATAAAGGTTCATTTAAAGTTTTTTAAAAGGTCATCAGTGTAAAGTCTTTTTGACATTACCTTCTACGGTATGAACACATACCATACCACATAATTTTTTGTTCTGTTGATAGATTTGTTTATGTTTATTTTGCAGCCACTGAGTCCAGCAGAAAATGGATTTGTACACTTAAAATATTTTCAGGTTTTCAGTAACGAGATTAATTCTACATCTAGTACATGGCAGACTTTCTTTGAGCAGAAGCCCCTCTATATATTGTAGAGTTGAAATAATGGAGTTGTGAGTGTGCAATGGTTGAGCCCTTAGTTGTGTAAATAGAAGGCATTGTTCCTGGTTAATGGGACACAGGCAGAGATGTTGTGTGTGTCTCTAATCTCAAGCCCTTTACTGATTGGTAAAGGTGGGTGGTATGACTGCCATCCTCGTTCGCTGCTCTCTCTTTGGGTAGCCTTGGATACATGAGCAACTTAAAACCTCTTTTTCTGACACCCTCCTCTGAGTTGTGCAGAAGAGAATCTTATCCCATAAATGGTTATCTTCTTGGAGGACTAGAAATAAGGATATAAAAATCATGGATTTTATCCATGAAAACTTTTCATTTCAGCATGCACCTGTTTCATAAGTCATTTTGAGCAAAACAGATAAAAATGGAAAATGCAGCAGTGAAGCTGGCCCAGATAGAAAATCACTCCTCCAAGTCTGCAGAACATCTGAGAATAATAGCCAGCATACTCATGCTTCTCTGTCACACTTGCGTAAAACCCTGTTCCCAGACAAACCTTTAAAACGAAAGCCATCACTCAAAATCATCAGTTAAGGAGCCTGTCAAGTTCACTTCTTCTGGCTGGTGCTGAAGTTTAGTATTAGTCTAACAGAAAGGATATATTTCTTTTGCATACTATATCTGTATTTTTAACCTCTTACCTTGGTGCTGTACCTGCAGTAGTGGGGCTTGTGTGCTGAGTGTAGCCATGTGTTCAGCATAGCACCTGAATGAGGTGCACCCTGCATTAAACACAGAGGAACTGCTCTTGTGGGATCAGCGATGAAACTGAGAGCAAAGCAAGAAGAAAGAGCAGACACAGCAGGTACTAGCTGTTCTGTTCCGGCCCTGATGATGTGCTTGATTTGGGCACTCATGCTAGCATCCAGATTAGTCGAACATATGCACCATAAACTTCCTTTATGATCACTGCAGACACACTACAAGAGATGCAAATTCTTCCTGTTAAAGCTTTGGGTTTAAGGATCCTTTGTCTTCTCAAGATTCTCAGCATCAGACTCTGATTTAGATTCATACATAGTACTTCTAATTAATGCCATATATTTTTCAGTGGGAATATTTCTTCTCAGGTATAGTAAGACATTCAAAATTGTTAAAATTTGTTTCCTTCTTGGATATGGATACTGTTCTGCTTCAGAGCTTCCTTTTCTTTTCCCAGTGTTTACTTTTGGTGTGTTTCTAAGATGAGTTTATATTTCCCTGTGGTTATGTGTGAGCTGTTGTACCTATATGTTCACAGCAAGTGCAGCATAACAAAGTCTTGAGAGACTTTATTTTAAACGGAGAATGTTTATGGACTTTTTCTGTAAACAAAAAAGATGGCAAAATAATTGCCCTAGCTACTTGAACATTTTCTCTGCTGTCTAGTGACTTCAAGGTAAGCCTGCCATCTAGATTACCAGAAAAACAACTGCATTACGGTGCCATTACTAGAAAGAAAATGTTTTAGGTTTTTTTTGTCATAGTCTTTTGTGAAAAGGGAAGATTAGCATTACAGGCAGTAGAGAAAATAAACAGCCTTATTTTAAAGAAGTTATGTAGCTATACTAACAGGACACTAGGCTATTTAGTGTGATCATATTTGTCCTACAAAAATGACAGAAAATTTTCTTGATTTGAATTTCTTATTCATAAATAGGTATGAGTTAGCATATGGCATGTTAACAAGGCTGGATAGTGTTAGGTAGTTGTTGTCTTCAGCTGCCTACTTTGGCCTCCAGGTTTTGAAACCTGCTGCAGGCACGGAATAATGACACAGTTTTTGTTGCATGGGATATAACTTAGTTCCTGGTGGAGGGTAATTGGACTTTGGGGTTATTATTTCTGCAGTTTAAGGACTGAGACATATCAACAGGATTCAACAAAACAAAATTTCAGCATGTTATTTCTTTCCTGCATGACCCATACTGGACCAAATTTTACCCAAAATCTGCTGTTGAACCCCAAATCTTGCAGGGCATATCTTTGTACAAGTAGGATGGGCACTTGTATGATGACTTTTTAAAGGCTGTGTTTCATTTGTAAGTAGTTTTCAAGTCCTTCTAGAATAACAGCTAATCCTAGGACAGTGGGTTGATAGTACAAAGGAAAGCCTGAGAAGTCGAAAACTGTTTACCTGAGCTGCTACATTATATCTGCTTCTGATATATGACTTTATCTGCATGTTCTTTCAAACTGATTTCATGCTCCCTGCAGTGACATATTTTGCTAACACAACAGACTTGTTCCTTCCCGACATACAGCTTCTGGCTCCAACAAATGTCAGTAGCTTTTTAGACAAACCTGTGCTTTTTATTCCTGTCTTTCTCAAGAGGAAGATCAGCATCTCTTCAATAACATTTTTTCCCCTATGGCTATTCTGTTTGTTTTATAAACAGACTAGGTTTATTTTACATGTAGAGGCTGGTAAAGACATAGAAAGAATTTTTTTCTTACTTTTTCTTTTTCTTTTTTTTCATTTTCTGTTTCCTTTTTCTCTTTTTCTCTTTTTTTTTTTTTCCCCTTCTTTTTTATTTTAATATCTTTTAATGTTTTTAGGAAAGTGATAGAATGACAACCACTTCCTGACTTATGCAAATAAGCAAAGCTTTGTTCAATCCTGAATTCCTGCAGTTATTTCCTTTCTGTAACCAATTGAGGCCTCCAGAAGCAATTAACTAACCCTGCATGAAGAGGAGTGAACAGGAGGCCCTCAGAATTGCAGGTCCTCCTTGGGGGAGCTCTGAGGAGCTGAGTTTTGTGGTTCACACTGACTTACACAGAGGCAGAAATTACTTAAAAAAAAAGGACTCAAACACCTTGTCATTTCTACATACTCAGTATGAATTGCTTTTTAAAATAGTAAAGGAGGAAAAATTAGTTAGAACTAGGTTCCTGTGTACAAATTATTTGCTTCCACATTTATTCATACATCCTTGACTTTTTGAGTTTTTTCTGGTCTGGACTTCCCTTTTGTGTACCAATTCTGATTGACAATCGCATTTGGAATATGAAATCTTGCAGTTTGTTCTTACTGAATTTGGTTTTACATTTATTTTTATTTCTCTTGTGTATTTAACAGTCAGATATAGGGGAAATTATTCTTAATTATACAACAAAACATTAAGCAATTACATGCAATAGCCGTATCAGGTGCAATAAGTTAGGACATTACTCTTATCTGGGAAAAAATGAAATCTTCAAATGGGCCCTGAATGTATCTTGAATCTCCACAGACTTCATTTTCTTTCCTGTGCAACTACTTAGAAGAGTAGGATCTATCTTAATTAAAATTTACTGCTTATTTCAGAATGGAAGAGCTGAAAACTATTTTCCTGTGCTCCTAATGTCTGTGCTGTTTATGTGCTTGAGATGGCTAAGTGGTAGTCTGAAAATTGCAGTAAGATTAGTAATTACTAGGGGGATATAATGTACTGTTTCATTTCAGTGGAACTCTGAAAAATATTTAAACTAAGTATTTAAAGGAGAAGGCATTAATCATATTTTTCTCATTATTCATAATTTTTACCTAATCAAGTTTTACAGTGAGTTTTTCTTCATAAAATGGGCACTCAAGCTACACCTTTTAAGACCAATATTCTTCTTTAATGCCACTAAAATTCAAAATCACTTCTTTTAAGATAGAGAAGCTACGAAGGTAACATTGTAATGTTGACTCTCATCAAATATAGCTCTGAACCTATAATGAAGTAAATGTAAGGAAACTTCTGAAAAAATTGTATTGCTTTTTACTCTACTGGGCACCTTTGCATAACACCAATAGATAAAGATTATCCAAATTAGTTAGTTTTTGTTTCAGTGACATTGGTCCTTTCTTCTACTGACAGCATAATCATACCCTCAAGAAAAACTGGTAAAGACTATTTTAAATACATTATCTATCTCTACTAGCATGAAGACTTATTTTGTGTAGTTTTGTAACTTAAATAGCCACAACATTTGTTTCAATAAAAAGATATAAAGTCCAATATGATATATGAAACATCTTGGAAACAAATGCTTTTAATGTCATTGACTTTGAAAAGAGGAAAGGGAAATAGTGTATTTCCTTGAACATATTCTGTTGAAAAATTGAAATGCCGTTGTATCACATGAGTTAAAAATTGAAACAATGTTCTTATTTGATAGTTATTCTCAAATTGTGCTGATTAATTTGAAAAAGTTTTCCCCATACTGGCTGAGCAAATTCTGCTCTCTTACTTTATTTTAAATACTTTTTTTTTTCAGAAGCTTTGTGAGAGTTGTTCTTTCTTATTTAGTGCTAGTTGGATTTCCACAAATTTTACTATTTTAGCTTAAATGTGAGTGTGGTTCTTTGAGACAAACCAATTCCTTGCCATAATCTCCTTCATTAAGAACTAAATGTGAAAAAGAAAAGGTAATTCAACTGTCTGGAACTGGATCATGTTCAGTGTAAGAGATCTTTCAGAACATTCTCTTTGAGGAAGGATATGTGACAAAGCAATTGAAATTCCACTTAAACATATGCTTTTTATATTTTTAATTGTATTATGTTTAAATATTTGTTACTCAGGTTAATGTTGAACTGCAGATAATGAGTGACAATAAGTACTTCAGTTCCCCCTTATTTCGGTAGGAATTGTTGATCCTCAGCTCTGCTCAGGAGTTGGCATGGCTCTGTTGTCAGAAAGACTTCAATATTGTAATAGAAAACTACTGAATGTATTCCTATGATCTGATTTTGAAACAACTCCTGCATTGTGTTCACTGACAAAAGCATATCTGAATCTCGCCAAGAATTTTAATACCATCTAACTTAATGCATTTTGAACTAAAAGAGCTTGTGTTGCTAGGCATCAAATTGGTGATGCATGGAAAAATTGTTCACTGAAAATATAATATAAGCCTGCATGTACAAATCACAAGTAGGTTTTCTGGATGAGACTGAAATCTAAACCCCTGGAAAAATCTGTATATTTAGATCAAGCCTTATTTTCATTGTACCCACAGATTCCATTAGTTCATAATTTGATTTTATTTCTTTAAATGAATTTTGGGTAAAGTCTTCAGCTTCTTGATAAGCATACATTTGAAAAAAAAATCTGTAACTTGGTCGCTGTAGTTAATGTGGATTATATAGATTTTTATTTCCTATGGGAGAAGTGAAATGTTTTTAGCCACCGAAAATTAAAATATTATCCCAAGTACCCTCCATGTAATACAAATATATTTACTATTTAAGGCTTTTACCTATTGCAGAAAATACAGACCTTTCAAAATCTTTGTTCTTTCAACAATGACATATAGTTCACAGACGAGTCTTGGTATTAAACAGGAAAAATGCCATTTGCTTTTAAACTTTTCAGTAACAAATTCTTTTATTTCAAGAACGCAAGTACTAAAGATCTAGTAAAAACATGCTCATTTTACCTTGAGACATTTCCCACATATTTGCTAAATTTATGTACCTGTACTCATTGATTCCTACACACTTTCATGAAAGTCTCATTCTCAGACTACTCAAAGAGCAGTTTGAGGACTGATCACAATTGGACTTCATTTAGAAAAACAGTAAAAGAAGTACTGTATACATTAGTTACTGTAAACAAATCCAAGATACAAGCCAAAAGCCCAATCCTGTTTTATTTAAAATTCTAGCAGTTGTGCATTTTTTTTAAATTTTTGTTTACTTTGACTTTCATTTTTAATTCAGAAACCTGTGCTTTTTCCCTTTTCCTGAATTAATTTCAGATAGAAGCATTTGTGTTTGTGGTGGGAGAGAGAGGGCAGAGATCAACTGGCATTTTAAGAATGCAGTGCAACATTATAGAAAAGCATTAAAGAACCTGAAACTTTTCTCTGCTTAGTAATCACATGGTGACAACACAAAATCAAATAAATTGCCAATGAGGTCTTAATTACTGGATTAAAATTATAAAATAAATATTAAAAAATATTTACATCTATATAATAACAGTAGCCAAAACAAAGAAATATCTACTAATTAACTTGGAAAACTGTATTATGGTACTTCTGAAATAATCTTCATGCTTGGCTCATAAAATAGTTAAACCCAAAATTTTCTTGGAAAATAACTTTTAGATAAGGCTAGAATGATTCTCTTCTTTAATGATGCTTGTCTTTTTTTTCCACCAAAATTATTTTGTTCAGGTTGGAGGGTGGTGAATTGCTTTGTGTGCTGCAAGAGCATAAAGAAAATATAATGAAACTATGGAGCCTTTATGACTGTTCATGGACTGTGGCTCTTATTCTCTCTGCTGGAAAAGCTCCAGTGAAACCCCACCCATTGCTGCCTTGAGATTTCTTCTCTGGTTTAGGAGTGAAGTGGAGCATGTTGAGAGGCTCACTGATGAACAGCCTTTTTTCATTAATATCTTTGAAACAGGTCACTATGTTAACTTCCCTGAAAATGGAAGGTATCCCAATTTTTGCAATTCAGTACTTGCGAGAAGTGTATTCATTTAGTTCCATTACTTTGTACCTTATGTTTCTAGATTAAATTGTTAAAAAGCCGAAGTAGCACACGTCATCTAAGTGAGGTACTCCTGCAGATTTACCCTCTACCCACCAGGATGACTCTCTCTCTGGAGATGGCCTTCCATAACCTTAACCAATACTTTTCATGCTTTACAGCCATCTAAAGCCAAGTAATGGTGGATGTACTCTGTGCTGCAGTGCTCAATATGCTTACAATCTTTCCAGCCTGTGACACAATCAGGAGAAAATATTTATGTCATGTATATAAGAGCTCCTATAGCTCTAGAATAACTTAAAATTTTCTTCAGCTATAGAAAAAAGAAAGGCAACAGACGAAATATCTGTGTATAGCAATTACTCTTGTGTAGGTATCCTAGTTTTCAAAATTCATAAAGAAATTAAGGTCACTATGCCTGGAAGAAATTATTGTTTCTGAAAACAATAATTATGAAAAAAAAAAAATGTCCCAGCTGGATCAAAAATGAATCAATGCAGAACAACAATTGTACAGGTCTAAAAGCAGAAAATACCATTAGGTGTTCTTATTGATACTCACTGCTTGCAGTCTCTGGAAAGCTCTTTGCCTTCGCAAATTATCTTGACATAGAGCTTCATTTTTTTTTCACTGAGTATAGTCATTATTTGCTTTCACTGCACTGTAAATCTGGTTCCTTTCCTCTGAAATGGGAGTTTATATATATAATTATTCACCTAGATTATATGATTTATCATATCTTTTAATGAAAGAAATAATAGTATAAATACTCATGGATAGTGGAGAGTATGGCAACCTATATAGTTACATGTGTCATACTTATGCTTCCACTTCTTGTGGCCTAAGGCATCAGGATCTAAATACACCTCTGATTATCTTTTTTTTCACATGATCTAGCAAGACAGCTGTATTCCTTAGGAGCAATACATCTTCTGCAACCCAGAATGAAATATATTAGCACGAGGGCAAAAAAATAATGCTCTTAAATTTTTTTTTTCAGTTCAACATGTTTGAGTGTAGCTGGATCTCCCTTGTCTTTTTCTAGAAAATTATGTGCCACTATAATTCTTGCTAAACCGTTGCATTCTAATCCAGTATTTTTGAGTGAACAAGGAAAAAAGCAACATATTACAGAGTAAAAGTCCTCTAATCAATATGTTTATTCTAAGATGTTTTTATTAATAGACTGGGTGGAAATGAGTAGAAACACAGGACTGACCATAGCTCATAAGTCTAAGTTGCCAACAGCCATTAAACCCTGTGGTGATAGTGCTCACTGTTGTGAATATAATACATGTGTTTGTAAGTGTCTACTATTGGTTGTACCAGAGGAACAGCATTGCTTTTAAAGTATAACATTAACTTCAGACTAATGCTCTTCTTAAAATAAGTTTTTTGAGCTTTTTGGTCTGCCTCTCATTGCATACTCCAAATTCAGAATTAGGTGGTGTGAATTTCTTTATTATTTAGGAAAAGCTACCTATATTGGAGAAGTCCGTAAAATAAGTAATTGCTGAGCTAAGGGTGTGGTGTCATTTAAGCCATTTGACAGTTACATAGTAAATTTAGTAAAAGAAATAAAAAGAAAATAACAGCTACATTAAATATTAGTCAGGAAGATAATTAATTACCTTTCAGTTTAGATGAAGCAAGAGCCAAAGGACTGACAGTTTGGCAAACATGGGCATGCTTTGTAAGACTTTTTCCTTCAAAACCAACACACAAAGCAGTTAAGACTTCATTGTACACACGGAAATTTGGGAAAGTTTTTATTTGCCATATACTTTATAATTTCTTTTCTGAAAGTATGTAAAGAGCATACCCTTTAAATTTCATTACCATAAAATATTGTTCCTTTACTTAGCCAACATAAGTAAAAGTAACCTTGTGTAACCTCAGCTCTCTGGCTTTTATGGAACAATAATCATTTTCTGACAGAACCAGTTTGCAGGGTTTTCATATGTCCATCACAAAGAAAAATTGTATGTCATCTCAGTTTTATTATATCCATCAGCTGGCTGCCCATTTGTTGTGGAGTGTCTGCTGTGACTTAGGGCCGTGACTCTATTCAGCTGTAATAGATTGCCTGTAGTGCATTCAGTGATCTGGTACCTGTTGCTGGTTTTTTTTGCAGGTCAACTGGCTGCAGGTACATGTGAGATTGTTACTTTGGACAGAGATAGCAGTCAGCCCCGAAGGACTATAGCCCGACAAACAGCTCGCTGTGCATGTAAAAAAGGACAGATTGCCGGTACAACAAGAGCAAGGCCAGCGTGTGTTGATGGTAAGCAAAAATCTATTCAGTCAGTTTCTGCCAATGCAAGAGTCCTGTCTCATAAATAAAAACAGAACAAAAAAAGTCTAGAGAAAAAATTTTCTTGTTGTCCCAACTACCAATGGCAATAGCATTGAAATTCACCCAAAGGGTAATACTGACTAATAGTATAGATATTTCAATTACATTTTTTTAAGTGGAAATTTCACTTTTGTTTTAGCTTGATGTGCAGCTGAATGTAAAGGGCATGGTACTGTTACTTATTCTGCATGTGATGATAGAATCAGCAGTGAAATGGCATTCTTTTTTCCCCTACTTTTTATTCCATAAAACATTAAAAAAAATGCAGCAAACAAGCCTCAAAGGTCTTATGCCACTGGCAGGCTAATGTGACTGTTATTGTGTTAAATTTAATGCTGTTGAAGAAAACACATGCTATAATTGGAATACAGTATCTGAATGTACCTCACATGTCCAGTATTTCTTCTCTATTTAAAATGATATTCTGTATGATTCACTGCAGATGCACTGATAGCATGTAGCTGGAAAACTGCTCACATACAGGGAGGTATGAAAATGTTTCACTTGAAATAATTTTTTGACACAATTAAATTCTCTGTTACGTTAACAGTGGGACAGTCTTCAAGGGAGGCCTGTCTTGCAAAGCTTCTAGCAAGCATTCATATTAAAAATGAAATTTGAGACAGAGTGAAAATAATTATATAAAATTATGTTTTGATCTAGTCTCCATTAACAAAAGTAAAAAAAAAAAGATGCTTATGTATAGAACTATAATAAATTCATGGATTGGCTTTGAATACTGGCTGGTTTGAGTCCTCAGATAAAAATATTGTGGAGAACACCCTACTGTTGCCTCAGAATTTGGTCGTACCAGTGATTATCAAAGAAAACAGCTCAAAGGAGATTTCAGAGCCAACCCACAAAGCTAAATATAGAACATCATGCACATTCTATTTTTGCATTTTTCTTTCACTCTTTTTAGTACTCTGTAAGACAGTTTCTTAGATGTCTCTTTCATAATATAGTACTACATCCAGCAGTTCTCCTTTCCTGTTTTATTGTAAGATCATAAGATTTAATTGCTCAAGAAAAGAATGATTTTATTGTGTCATTTATAGTTGTAACTTTAGGAAAAATGCTTACTACCAATTAAAAAGTTCAACATATGTTTCCTACTTTAAAACAACAAAGTTCTAAGGTAGAAAAAAAGAGTTTTGCACCAGCTGATGGGAACAAAACACAATTTTTCCTCAGTCAGTTTTGGCATATGGTTAGACTGATTTGCTGTAACTTGGGTATCTGAAGGTAGCTGTTAGTAACTCCAGTTTTTCTTTATACCCAATAGAGAGCAAAAGGCACCTTCTCAGAGTAATTTATCTCATCCTAAGTGCCTAAGATAAGTCAGGTGTATCACTCTCTGTTACACGCTGTTTGTCTGCCTTGCCTTAATACACCAGTGAATGTCTTAAGACGAAACTTAGATAGCTGGAACGTACATGTCACTAAGAAGACATGACTGCACCTCATCCTTCAATTATTACATTAGCTTGTTTCCCAAATGTGGAAGCTTTGAGTTAATTTGATATTTGAAAATATTTTTTCTTTCTTTACATATTTTTTTGGGGAAACTCACAAAGAAAGTCTGTTTCAAATTCTGCTTGTGCTTTCAATGTGCTTGATCATCATCTTATGAAAACAGAGAACTGAATGACAGGACCCATGGTTAGAGATCATGTAGTCAGAGAAGGTTCTTTATGTAGTACTTCACGTTTGAAAAATAAGTGGGAAGTTCATTAATTGAAAAATAGAGCTTCCCTTTAACATTTGTGTCTAAGGGCTGTAATTATTTTTTTTTTAAGGCTGACAAGGAGTCACGTGGAAAAGATGAGGGGTAATGTGTACATGTTACTCCTGGGGATATTCCAATTAGACACAAAATGGTAATTTTTCAAAATGAGAAGAATCAGCTGTTGAAATACCCCAGGGAACTGGTGGATTCCCCAATATTGTACACTTAAGACTCAGTTGGACAGGATGCTGGGTCATTTTGTCTAGACTGGCATTTTGCCTAAAAGGGTTGGACCAGATGATCTTTGAGGTCCCCTTCCAACCTGGTATTCTTTGATTCTGTGACGTATTAAGATCAAATAACATGGTTCTTCATTATTTTGTGAAATGTTTATAATTTAGATGTTGAGCCTTTGCTAAGAATGGTAGCTACAAGATATGTAGGACATGCTACTTTGTTGTCCTCAACACTGTCAGGGATGTTTTGTAATCAGAGCTCAAAAAGGTTAATAATATCTATAACTGTATATCAAGTTTCCAGACTAAAATGAAGGCAAAATTCAAACCTTTAATCTGTAGGTTTTTGTCATAAATGGAGTTTAAAAAATAGTTTTACATACCATCAACACCATTATATAGGAAAGAGTAAACAAGCACTTTATCTTGTCTCTAGTCTGCTTGCAAGTAAAGCTGGCAGATAAATGGGCCACTGACTGACAAGTATCCATCTGTGAATTCACCAGGTTCATAGTTTAAAGAATATGTACTGAATTCTTCCATATTTTTATACGCATTTCTAGAATAATTTTTTTCAAACACAACTACTTTATGCTTTATTCTGAACATGACATGAACACTACATAAAATTATGTATGAGAAAGCCAGTTTTGTCTCTGATAAGTCAAACACTGCCAGTTTAGGAATGTAACAATCAAACTTAATTGCTGGTTTTTTTTTTACAATAAGGAATCCCATTTTTCAAACAAACAAATAAATCCTCCTCTGAGTTTTCTTAAATAGGATGTGGAATGTACCTTTGCAACTTTTTCTGTATTTATATTATAATTGATGTTAAGAATATAATTGCTATTTGAGATTTCATTTCTGCTATCAATAAGAAAAAACCCTCAAAAAAATTGGTTCATTTTATTCTTTATATAGTCTTGATTTTAATAAGATTATTTCTAAAGCGAAGGTAGACCATAGACCTTTAATGAGAAGTTATTTGTGAAGGAAGCAGGCATAATAAGTGTGACCTGCTAACCTACTAGTGAGAAAATATTAGCTAAAAATTTTGTTGCAGCTTCTGGCAAGAGACTGGTTTAAGAATTCAGTATCAAAGCTGGGAAATTTAACAACCTTAAAATGCATCGTGTTGTACCTGGCTGCCATTTGTACAATGTTTAATGGAGAGAAGTACCTTAGAATATATTCAGTTGTGTAGTGTATTTCCTGGAGCTTTGAAATGCAAGTGTCAATTCTTGCAGCAAAAGGAGTAAGTAATTTAAGAGCTCTTAAATCTTACAAACATTGGCTGAGATTGCGCTTGTCAACATAGTTCTTAGAATAAGTCCTGAGTTGATTATCAAAATCCACTCTGCTTTCCACTGCTGCATCACCTAAGGTCTTTTCCTAAGAAAAGAAAGACAGTGAATGTCAGATAGATAAAAATGGAATTCTTAGAGGAAATACAGTGTTTAGGACTTGGTCTGAGCAGAATGCAAAGAACAGAGATTTTAATGAAATATTTCCATGTGATGGAGAGGGTTGATTTACTTTGTATTTTTTTCTAGAAATTTTTAACTATGGCAGATTGCTAATGTATTCTGAAAAAATGGCATCAATATTCACACTGATTTAAAGCTTGATTTAGTGCTGATTGCTTCATTTCTACACCCACAGAGTCATAATATATATTTGGTGTGTTTGGCTATGATGTAATTTTTATTAATGAATGTAGGGTTTGTGATATTATGACAGTGTTTTGCCTGCACTTTTCATTATAATATTTTTATTTGCAACTAGTGTTCCCTAGTCCCATTTTTGAGATCAAATTCCATAGCAATGGCCTCAGTTGCATTAGTTTGATAAGATATTTTATTTCAACATAGCATCTGGTTTATCACCAGAGCAGTTTCCCTGTGTGTCAGTTAAGCTTCATCAGTTTTTAAGCTGGAACCAGTGAGAGATTGGAAGATAACAATTATTCTTTGGTTTTGTACAGTACTTTGCCAATTTAAATTTGTTTTAAAGCAAGTGATGAAAAGTCTTTGATAAAAGTTTGTGTACAGATGCACCCATGATTTTTGTTCTTCCACAAGAATTGTATATATGTGAAAATAAGATTTGTTATGTCAAAAGTCTTTCTTAGAACACAAGTATAGTATCCTGAGAAGTGTGCAATGAACTTTTAAATGTTCAATAAGTCCAGTACTTCTGTCCAATACAAATTTATAGATAAAAAACCCCTGCAATTTTGTTCAGAAAATAGAAACAGCTGATGAGAGGAAAAGTGATATGAGAGAATTAGTTTATTTGCTTGAGAAAATTAGGATGGCAATCATTAATTTGCTTAGCTGAACTCTGCGATTAGAAGATTCTTATGCTCTGGATTTGAGTACTGGTTACTTTTCCCTTAGTGCTATGAGAAATGCCAGGAGATCGATCCCAATATCCAAAAAACTTAAACTTGGACTAGTTATATCTCAGATAACTGAATTCAAAATGTTCAGACAACTTTTGTTACAAGTCAAAGTGTGGTTTTTGTTTGGGTTTTTTTTTTTCCTTTTTAAAGTTGTAGTAATATTTAATTGCTGTTGCAAGCATTGTAGCAATACTGTTTTCTGTAAGATGTTAGTGGATATAACTTGTTCATGTGTTATGATTAACATGCTTTTCAGTTGCCATTGATTGATTTTGTTTAACACAGACACTCAGGATCTACAAGGAAGACGCATTAGTTTCAATCAATAATTCCTTGCTCTTCTCATTATCTCTAGGACTCTATAGGGAGGTGTAGGGGTCAGAACTGATCATTAATAGAATCCTAGGTCATGCACTTCAAACAAAACTGCTTAATAACTGGAGAGCTTCATCATTCTAGAGAATCTTTTGCATATTGCAGGGAGCAAAAAAAGACAAAAAGAGAACTATAATTATTTTCAGAAATGGGAGTTTTTGCTTTTACTTTTAGAATATTTAATATGTTTGCTATTGTGTTATTTATGTTATTTTATCATGATTTTATTACTGATATTTCAAATCTTCCTTCACTGTAATTATTATACATTTTACTTTGTTGCATTTCAGAAATGTATCTTTAAAACAAATAAAACGAAAAGGAAAACTAATATGGATATTAAACTTAGTTTTCAACATGACTTGAAGAAATAATAATTCTTTTCTTCCTTTCGTCATCGTGACTCCCACATACGCAGTCACAAATGCATCTGTACTCATTCACCAGAGCATGTACAAGGCTTTATTTTCTTTCAACTACCTCTAGACAATTCCATCAGAACTGCAGATTTTCCTAGTTACTGATATGAAAGTAAAATTGTTTCTGTTACTCACAAGCTTCCCTTTCCTATGCATGGTACAGACACACTCTGACAACTTCCACCATGCAGGTCACTTTTAATTTAGAAACGCACAGGAAGTTAAGTTTCATTCCAGTTGCTTTGCTTTCTGCTCCAAACTGAGGATAATATGTGACATTCCAAAAGAAGTTGAGCGAAATTTCGTGTCTAAATAATATCACAAACTTTGTAAAATCATGTAAACAGGTTCACATTGAATACCTTTGTTCTCTTGGATCATGAATGTCAAGTGTCAGTTAGAGATTGAAGGATTGCTGGGAAAGAAATGGCACTGTTCCACCCTGAGACAGAAATTGAGCGGTATAAAATGGAACATCTCAGTAGCTGCACCATCAATGGCAAAATAGATGTGTCTATAAGAAATACAGGGAGGTAAGTTAGGCTTCTCTCTTGACTGAGAATCCATAAAAGGAATAACCAAACACATGACATAAAAAGCAAGCAACCAATGAAAAAGAAAATCAAAACCCTGCTTAGAAAGGTAGCACACAGATTGATAACTACCCTAAAGGAATACTTTGAAGAAGAAGGCCAGATAAGGGCTTCACTATGTTCTGAAGTATTTGGTACCTAAACTCAAACAACTGAGCCCCCATCTTGAGTACCGTGGCAGTTTTGGGTGCCTCAGTCTAAGACAGACATCGGACTGTTACAGTTGTCCAGAGAAGAGTGACCAAGATAATGAAATGTCTTAAGGGCAAGACTTACTGGAAGCAACTGAGATCACTGTTTGTTCAGCTTGGAGAAGTCTGAGGGGTGGCCTCATCTCAGTCTACAACTTCATCAAGATGGGCAGCAGAGGGGGAGATCCCGATCTCCCGTCTCTTTGGTGACTAGTGATAGGACCCAAGGAAATGGAATGAAACAGCATCGAGGGAAGGACACATTGGACAGGCAATGAAATAGGTTTCCCTGGGAAATGGTCACAGCACCAAGGTGGTCAGAGTTCAGGGAGCATCTGGACAACACTCTTGGTTATAGGGTTTTCTTGTCATTAGTCCTGAGAGGAGCAGGGATTTGGACTTCCTGATCCTTAGGGGTCCCTTCCAGCTTGAGATATTCAATGGTTTTATGATTCTGTGTCTGGATCTGGCATAAAGATGCAGACCAGAATTTTGCATGATGTTTTTGCACAGAACAATTCTTTTTTCAGCAGTCAAGTAGCAGGGAGTGAGTACTGATCACAGCTTAAAAGTCGGGCACAGTATAGGTTTGTGGGTTCTCAGACTGAGAATTTGGGTTTTTTTTCTTTTTTTTTTGTTTTAGATCCTGATTTTTTTTTTTCTTCCTAATGGTTTGTTGATCAATATATCTCCTTCCATGATCTAAGACTGTTTATTGAGTAACAAATCAGGGATGCAGCAGAATTAGGTTTAAATAATTATGGCACAAAGACGCAGATTATTTTCTAGAAGCTTCTGAAGGATTATACACCACAGATTAAGAGGAAGCACATTATATATATATGGGGGAAATAATGCCAGGATAAGAGTGAATAAAATGTAATTGGTAATAAAATACTTTTTGTACCTATAACAAAGATCTGGAAATACTTTTCACTTATAAGCATCCTACTTCGAGGTTAAACCTGGCATCAGTATACTATTTCAAGTCAAGAGATGGCTGTCTTTCTAAATTATAGGGCAGGGAAATATTTAGGAAAGCAGAATTATTTATGTGATTTGGAAGGTGGCCAGGAGCCAGGGGTTAGCACTGATACTGTGCAAAGAGTGCTGAGAGAACTTTAATTGCTTCTAATGCTTAGTGCCTTGCTTTCACATTTCATCTGAAAGACAACACCTTCAACCCCCTGGTGTTTGATTGGATGCATTAGTTCATCAATTCTAACAGCTTACTTTCTTTTACTTACTTGACGTTCCTATGCAGTCACCCATGTAGTCTAATCCCCTTTCATCTACGTGCTCTGATGGCAGTTTCAGCACAGAAAAATGGTTAGCGGTTATGTGACATTAGATTGTGGAACAATTTTCTGAGGAAGTGACTACAAGCCTAATTACTACAGACATTTTAAATTGAACTGGACAAAATAACTAGAGAACATATTATGCATTAGCATAAACATGCACTGAATCACTGGCTAGAGTTTTCTGTGTTTGATATCTTGCAGCAGGGCACTATCAACAACCACAGCAGTCTGATTGCAGTCTGATTCATTACCGAACTTTGGGCGATAGGTCAACATGACATTCCTAAACTCAGGAGTTTGGTCACTGTAAGCTCCCTCTGCATCTCCCTCTGCAGACAGGGGGATGAGATGGACATTTCAGAAATCACTTAGTGTCAATATCGGAATCACTTCTGAAATCTTGTCTCTTTTTCTTTTGTGGCATTAAAGAGAAAACAGGATGACTAGCAGATAGGTTTTCTGCTTGAATGTAATATGTGTAAACATTTCAGGCCATCAGCTGCTCAGATTGCCTTCTGGAAAAGCCACTGTCTTCACTGATTAGAGGCAGTTTAAAGAAAAAATGTAACATGTTTATATTACCGCCTCTGGTTGTCATCCTACCTTCCAGTTATCCCCAGAAGAGTGGGAAAAGAGAAACTTTCAAAACTATTCATGTGTGAAGGTGGGCTTCTGTCAGGGCAACATGCTTGTCTCCAGTGGGTGTAAGAGAATATAGAGAGATGAATGTTTGTAAATACCCCTACCATCAATGGGTGAGATATAACTAGAGCTAAATGGCATTTCAGGCACTATGTGAAAGTAGCATGGTAAAGGAATATACCCACCCCTGGCCGGTTATCCCATTAAGGACAGAGAACTATAAAAAATAAAAAAAAATATTTCATAAAGGTGAATCAAGAAAGGCTATAACATGGTTAGAAATGGCATTTTAAAGCTATGTACCACTTTGTTTTTAACTTACCTTAAGTTTAGTATCTGTGATGATAGATGATGTGTCAGAAGAGTCCTAGAAAATGTTAAAATTGATTGCTAATTTAGTGACAGCAATAATAGCACGAGTATACCCAACACCTGGAACAGAGCAGTTAGTGTTAGGCATTTTCATATCTCTTTCAGAATAGCCTGCACAGTGCTGATTCAGGAAAAATATCTTTTCTGAAGGCAGAACCTTAGAAAGGCACATATTTATGGTGATACAAAGGAGTTGTGCTTCCCCTGCAGTTATGGGATGAGGTCATATTGCAGGAAGAAAATATTTGTGCCATAAAAACTGGCATTTTCATATCAGAAATAAACCTTAACATGTCTTTAGTTTTTATTTCTCTAACTTGTTTAGCTTATGTTTAGCTGCTGTGTTATTTTTACAGTATCACAGCCATGCAATGCACTTCATAAGCCAGTTTCTCACAGTCCTAGATCTTGCAGTCTGATGATAGACCAAGTCATTGGTTGTACAGGATACATGGAAATAAGGATATGTATCTGCTTCTTTTTGTTCATTATCCAGATTCCAGGGAGTAGGATAAGGAGGAAAGCCCTCCAATCTTCTTTGTACTCTCAGGTAAGGTGGAAGTGGAAAAGTGGAATTCCCATCCACTTGTTTTAGACCATGTTTTTTGAGAGTTTTAGTGGCTCCTCTAGCATCCGTCCTAGTAGGGGCATACACAGAGAACTTCCACCCATGCTCATCCCTTTTGAGAGGGCAAGTTTCAGCCCCAGTTGAATGTGAAGGAAGATGTATCAGTCTACACTGTGCATCACAAAGAAGAAATAAATTCTTATTTGGGATAGAAAAAAAAATTTAGTATTTCAGATAAGGAATAGAAGTTTGACTTTTTTTTTAAAGAAGGAAAGGTCTATGAATTGGGTTTTTTCATTTGTATTAGGGTGTTTTGATGCACTGACTAGCACCAGCATTACAATGACAATAGCCAATGGAAATAATCACCTGTTTTCTCTCCAATTATGTCATTTAACAGTCTACAAAATTGGAACACTCTGTCCTCCTGACCTTGAGAATAACCATCTTTTTTTTTTTTAATATATTTTTAAAGCTTACTGTCTGGGGTATATGTAATACAGATTAAAATAATTTAAGAACAGGCTTTCTTTGGTAGGATAGATGTCTTCTGCACAAAGCAGCAAGCATATTTTAAATTTCAGGCTTCAGCTTTGCATGTATTACTGAATTTTTAATTTTGTTAAGCATAAAACATTGAGGGCTTGCTAAGAATACTGATGGATTCTGAGCATCATTTTAAAAGTAAGTAGTATCCTAGACTCAGTATTGACATTCTTGCTTTAGCAGCCTTAAGTCAGAATTTTGATGTAAGTTTTGGAAGTCTAATCATTATATATAAGTATGAAGCCAAGGGAAATGCCAGCCTTGGAACATGAAAAGGTAGGCTGCAGCGCTGAGTATAGGTCTCAGCATAGCCCTGCCCAAAATAGATATGAACCAGATTCAATTTCATCTGGTCACTTGCACTGACATGTCCTCCTTCTGGCTTGCTATTTGTTTATGTGGGGTGAAACCTGATGGGATCTCTCTAGGAGGGCCTGTTGCCTGTCTGAAGAGCATCAGCAATTTTTTCCCAGCTGGAGTTCAGTCTTCCTTCAGAAGACAAATCATGCTATCCACAAAGTGCCTGGAACCCAATTTTATTGTGATCTGACTTTGTGAAACTGGATCAGGAATGTATCATGTTTTAGCTAATATCAAGGTTTTTTCTGTGCATTCCATCTCAGAGAAGTTCAGAAACTCCCACAGATGTCTGTCTCTTTTAATCTGTATTTTGGTATAGATTCTATTTGAATTTTTATTTTCAACTGTGGACAGCCTGCTTAGTAACTTCACTCTGAATGTTAGAAGCTCCTTGTTGAAGTAGTGGGCAGCAGGCAGATAAACTGCCTCACAGTCATGGGGCAGGAGGACATTTGGGTTTAAAATAGCTGAGTAGGTCTTCGCTGTTAGAAAATACTTCTGGGCTTTTAGTACCAGATTTCCTGAAGAGCAATTCTTAGACTCTTTATGCAAATGAACTGGGTTTTGCAATTTTGCATTTGTCACATGTCAGAAGTGGAAGGAAGTCTTGGTCTATATGAATATTTTAAGTACTTGACCTCTGTTCATTTGGATTCACATTACACTTTAATTTTTGTGATTTCACCATCCTACACTAAAAAGTGCTGAGTTAGTGTTGTGTTCCTTTACCAGTGATATGAACTGCATTATCTGCATGTTGGTGTAAAGCTCCAGACTTGCTCGATGGGTTTCTTAAAGGGGTTAAGCTTTTTTTATACCCTGAGGCAGGGGCACGGGAGAAACACATTCTCAGGAGGTTACACAAAAAACTTTTACTTTAGAAAACTCAAACTTTACTCAAACTTTAGAAAATAACTGTACTTGGCAAATTTTAAAGCAAATATTCAATCGAAATAAAGCATTTCACATGGCATTGACTTAGAAACCTCTAACCCATCTAACTTTAAGTTACCCAGATTTCAGGAGGAGGAAATTAGGAGAAGGGAGAGCAGGGTGGGAGTGACAGAAAAGATTAGTAATCACTGCTTGATTTCCAGTGCAATTACAGCTGCTATAAAATCCAAATGCTGGGCTGTGCCCATGTGTGTCTTTGTGCAACTGCTTTTATCTGCTTTGGTGTCCTGGGGCCCTCTCCTCCAGGTGGGGCCTCTGGTGTGCCAGTGGCTGACAGCCATTCAGGGCTGGACAAGACGCTCCAGGGAATGGGATGTGGAGCAGTGCATGCCCCGCTTTCCACAGAACTTGCCCTGCCTCCTGCTCTTTAAGGTAACCCGGAGTAAAGCTAATTTTGAACCTCTTTGCACAATTTAGGACCCTTTGGTTAATGGTTAATGTAGCTGGAAACAAAATATGTATGCTGAGTATCATGTTGCCTTCAGTTCTTTAGGCACTGTGAAAAGCATGAGATTTTATTTTCTGGTAATTGTATGGTGTTTTTCATATTTATCTCTGTTTTATAGTTTTATATATATATATATATGTATATAAATCTTGTTTCTGTATAAATATACGGTAAATATAAAATCGCTTTATATTTCTATTATTATGTGGCATTGGAGTGAACAAATTAGAAGCTGAAAGGCCAAAACACAAAACTCTTCCCCAACATGTAGTGCTTCTGCTCCAAAATTACTTTCCTGGTCAAGGATGACTTTGCAAGTGGAAAAGCCTCCCTGTTGTACAAAGTTACCTAGCAATTTTAATTGTCCTAAGCTGTTAATTATACCCATGGGAGTAGTTTCCGGGACAAGCCAGAGGACTCAAGTCAGGTTTAAACCAGTGTAAGAGCCCATCCATCTATTACTATGGCTAAACTAATTTATTATGAATTAAGTGGTGCCAGTTCTTTGTGTAGGAAATTCTAAAATGACATTGTGTTCAGTGTGCAAACAAAGATTATGGAAAGGTTTCTGTACTTGAAGTAGTTTTTGCCTCTCTTTCAGATGTTGATGACTATATCTGGAACATGAACATGAGTCTAGATCCTATTATAGAATTAATAAAAAAGCCTACCCAGACAGAGAGACATGATTCCTATCTTGATGTTCTTATAATTTAAGGTTCTCATACTTTAACCTCTTAGCCAAATTAAGAATGCTATTGAAGTTAATGAACCTGTTTCCTTGAATTTGAATTTACCGGATCAGTACTCTTTTGGATAGCTAGATATAATAAAAAAATAATGGGATCAGTGCGGTGACAAGCTTCCCGTTAGAAAGAAATTTGAAGAAGATGTTCAGATTCGTGTAAGAGTAATTTGAATTCTGAAGTTCTTTATATTAATGGTTTCCCTTTTTTCCCTAAGTTTTTATGTGACAATTGCTTTAAATAGTGTACTTTTCACTGTAATCTACTGATAATCTACTGCAGGATTTTATTTGGAATAAAAAGTTTTATATGAAAAAGACTAACTGCTTCTCAGTTTGAATTGGATTTTTTCTGTACTCTGAGGTTTTTTTAATTTTATTGTGGACAGTTAACATAAAGTGTTGTTTTTTGGTTTTTGGGAGTTTTTTGGGGGTTGTTTAGTTTAGTTTTGTTTTTTGTCTTTTTTGGGTTTTTTGGAGTATTTTTCAAAATCATGGAACTTCGCTTAAATGTTAATTTGCACAATATTTAAGATTCAAATTTTCAATTACTAAGACTACTGTGCCTTCGTATCATATTTTCTGTGCAGAAAATCTCCATTGCTTTTTATTTTTTTTTTCCCATAACATAAAATGTTCAGATTTTCTGTACTGAAAAACAGTTGATTAAGATATTTGAATGTAAATGAAAATTTTTTTAAAAGTTATGTATGATAATACAATATGCACAGGCTATCAATTATGAAAATTCATCAGAGTATACATACACACATAAGCATAAAGAAAAAAAGAGGTAAAGATTGAAATTAAAGCAGTATAAATTTCTTGTGATATCTGTGAAAGTGAGGTTTAAGAAAATTATGAGAATATTAGTAAGTATGCTCAAATATGTTAAAAAATGGATTATTAGCAGAATGCTTAAATTTGGATAAAGACATTTATTTTTTCCTTTCCTATATTGTACCCTTATGATGTAAAGCTGAATCCCCTTGAATGGTTTTCAAAAGATTTTACCATTTAAAAAAAAATTATTCATGAGAATGGAAATGGGGTAGACACTCCTTTCCCTCGCCTTACCATATCCCTCTCTTTTACGTATCCCTTACATGCCCTGATTTGAACAGAAAAAGCTTCCACTGAGTACTAGAGTATGCCTTCTACAAAGTTATTTGTGTCCCAGATTTGTTGACTCTAAATACTGTATGGTATCAGCTAGAAAATCAGCTACGGTCTTGGTGTTCAGCAATCTGCAGCCCTGATAGCATCTGTGTCCGTAATACTTTCATTAGTAGGATGTCCTATCATCACGCCAGAATTTCATTACGCTGCAGAGGCACAGCGGCTGAGTGAGGAGAGATAACCAGTAGCTTACAAGTGTTGCATTAAGAACAGTCATAGACATTTTGAGAAAAACAAGGCATAACTACCTCTGAAGGCCTTTCCTGTTTTCTTTAAGATTATCAGTAGCTACTGAAACCCATTTTTTGTGGGTTTTAAAATATATTTTATCCTTCTTTATCTACCAAAGTATTTAGTTATTGATCTCAATAGAGCATTACTGATATCTGTTTGAGGTATACATTGCATAGTTGCCATTTTCTGGTAGACATTCAATAGCAGAGTTGCAGATGTAATCATGAATAAAGATCTTTTCTGAAAATGGGCTGTTGCTTCTGGATTCATCAACATAAAAAGAAAACAACATTTTCCATGCCCTTACTGAAAAAAAGAAATGGTCTGTGATATTGTTCAGGAGCCTATTTACATTGGTTCTCATCAGGCTTTTTAGGAAGAATAATGATGTGTTCATAAATTAGTTTACCATTGCTATATTCTTTCATCACCAAAAGTATATCACATCCTGTATGGCAAAATGAGATTGGGCTCATGTCAGAGACTTTGAATTCTTAGGTCAGTCAAAATTAGTAAGGTTAGAAAAAAAAATTGATACATCTGTAAAAGCTGATTGGCAAGATTGCTGTTATTATTTCTCATCGCTGCCATGGTAGTGTGCAAGGACAATCACAGTCCTTTATTATGCTGGACACTGTAGAAACTCAAAATAATAGTTAATCCCCTTCCTGAAAAATTAAATAGAAATAGGATGGGAAAAGGGCCAAAACTTACTAGAAAAAATATGAGACCAAATAACCTTGTTCCATGCTTGTTCCATTTCGTTCATTTCTGTAGGGTGTAGAGGAATTAAGTTGTGCTGAGAGCTGATAGAGCCACATGAAAACAGTTTATGATGGAGATTGTGAAGGGGATACAACCATAGAAAAAACCCTGAGAGAGGTGTGGGTATGCGGACAAACATGCGTAAGAGAAGGAAGAGTGAAGGGCCAGAGCAAGTCAGCACAGAGTAGAGAAAGTCCTAGCATTTTAACAACATTTTTGAGCATCCAAAAATCTTTTCTTTTGCTGTTTATACATGTACTTATGTTAGTTTTAGGATATTATCTTACACTTTCGTTTTTGCATGATGTTTACTTTTTGGGGTTTGCTTTGTTTTTATTGTTTTTTGGTTGGTTGGTTGGTGTTTTTTTCTTTTTGTTTTGTTATTTTAGTAGTGTAATTGGGTGCTGGACTACTGCACTTATAAAAAGAAGCAGAAGCTTAGAAGAAAGAAAGAATACATAGAGGGACATAGAGGATGAGGAGAGGGTGGAGTCAAGGACAAGAAGCTAAACACTGTGGCCTGGTTAAGTAAAATTAGAGGTTGGCTAATGAGGTGAATCAAAAGGCAACACAGAGGAACTGAATAATTGCAGTGGTAATAGCATGCCTTTCCAAGTGAGTAAAAGCTGTAATTAGCTCTGAATTTAGCTGAAATAAAAAGAACAGGTATAGATTCACCTGAAGATAGAAACAGAAACCCATTTTGTTCTCATATTTGTGAGGGATGGTAGAACCTGAACCAGGAAGGTGAAACAGGAGAAGTTAATATTGCTATATATCTCTGAATATATCCTTACTTTTGCCTTCTCCTGAGCTGCTTTTTAATTTTTTGGTATAAGAAAAATAGTGGTTTTTTTTACCAATAATGCATGCTTAATCAAATGGATTAATTAAACATCTAAAGGAAGACATTAGTAAACTAGTTGAGTTAGTCCTGTTGCTCACTTCCTCAGTCTTCATCACTTTTCTCACAAACTTATAGATATTAATTGATTATTCATTGATTATTCATTCTCTTGTGAAAGGACTTGGAAATACCAATATCATCTAAAACACAAGATAAATATGCCTGCTATCCAGAGTTACTTGACATCCAAATTGGTGTAGGACTTCTAATTGCATTCCTTTTCTTTTTGTGTTCAACGAAAAAGAATCGTAAACATTTCGGTGAGGAAACCTTTTCTTCTGCAGGTAACTGTTGTGCAGAGGTTTCTTCAGCTACTTTTTCTCTGCTGTTTATCTTGGGTAGACTTTTTAGACCAGGGTGCCCTTCTTCTTTTGTTGTAAAGCGGTTAATCATATTTCTAAATATAATGTGAATTAAAATATGAATAAATCTGTTCCTCATTGCTTGTGTTGTAGGACAAGGACAGTGCAGATAATGTTTTCATAGACATTCATCTTCTTGACCCGTTTTTATCCTCAGTGCATGCTTTATATATATGTATATAATTTTTTTGGTCTAAAAGATATGGATAATTCCTGAGGTTCATGAGACAAGATGAGTGGATGGAATGTTTAGAGTGGAGAAGACTGAAGTATGCTCAGTGTCAGGATGGGTAAAATAGAAGATGTGATACTAAATATCTCATATGGAGAGACAGATAATTTAATAGAAAATTATTTGCAGGTTTGCCATAATGAGAGAGGAGTTACATCTCGCATCTGCTTCAGAGTAAGCGTTTGTTTGCTGATAACTCCAGAATAGTTAATCAAATGCTAAAATCCATTATTCTTCATCCTTCTGCCCCTGTCATAATACTGACTAATGATCTTGTCAGGAGTTTGCAACTGAGTTCACAGAAGTTTTGTTGGTGAGGATTGAAGGGTGTCCAGTAATGGTCATATTACATTGGCTCACAAGGCAAAGTTAGAAGATGGCAGCTCTCCATAGTCCATTATCCTGTTGTGCAGGAAACAAGGAAGCTAACAAGGGCAGCAAGAATGTAGCAGTAATCTCTTAACACTGGTACTTTCAAACAACTTACTGGTCAAGACACTGCATCCTCTGCTGGCCTTCAGCCACTTGGTTGTCTCTTCAAAATCTTCAAAGTTTGTTGTGTCAGTAAATTTTGTATTAAGTCCTTAGTTCTTTTATTGTCTGTTGTTGTAAACAATTGCTCACTTTTCCTGTGGTGCTCATAATTGTGTATGTGTACATATATATACCTGTCCTCATGAGGTTTTGCAGTAATTAGACCTTATTTGTTCCTTTCTCTGAACACTTCTCTTTCAACTGCATCTTTTTAGTTTTAAAACTGCCTAGGTAGGTACTGTGGCTTATGTAGCTTTTCAATGGTGTGCTTTTTTTTCCCTGTTTTGTTCTCTGTTCTTTTCTTAGTAACGTGTATCATTCTGCTTCCAGTTCTGACAGTTACTGAGCCCTGGCTTGATGTTTCCTTTGAAACATTTCTGGTTTGATTTCCAGGTCTCTCTCTGAGATGATAATAGCTAATTTAGAGTACATTCCTGTATATCTATAGCTAGAACTATTTTTTTTTTCCATGTGCATTACTTTGTTTTTATTGACATTGGATTTCAGCTGCCAGTTTATCATCTGATTTCACAGCAGTATAAGATCTTTTTGCAGCTTTCACAATTTTCTTTCTACCACTCAGAATAATGTATGGACATCAGCATATACACCTCACAGTTCCAGCTCAGTAAAAGCTGCAGCATCACAGTTGCCTGGTTTTGGACATTATGATTCCTGTTCATCTGTATTTTGTGTTGTTTATAATCAAACTTAACAATAAACAAGTTTTACAATTTTGCAATTTTCTCCAAGTAAGACTATTAGACTTCAGGTTTTCCTTGGCTTTTTTTTTAATTTACTCCTTCTGATCCCCATGCCCCTTTATAGGGATGCAAAAAGCAGAGAGAACATGCCTATGATAAGAACATGTAACATAAAGAAATAATATTACTCGCTGTTGTTTGAAAAAGGAAATTTCTGTTGGGTTGGGAATTGTTAGTATATCGGGTCTTTTTTCCAGTCTGATGTCAGTAGTCAATTGCTTTTGGAAAATTTCTTTTTATTGTAGAATAATCAGTTGACTTTGCTGACCAGCACTTAACCTGATTGCTTTCCACATTATGATTTTTTAAAATTTTTCCTTATAATTTTTTTTTTTTCCATAATGAAAGCTGTAATTTATTGCAAGCTGAAATCTTGTTATGACTATTGAGTGGTTGGAAATGTAAATGAGGCTGCCTTTTGCATATAGTATTAGTAAATGCAAATTCGCAAAAAAAATGTGCACTGCTTGTTTACAAGAATCCTTTACCCTTAATAAAAGTATTATACCTGGCAATTTGTTAGTTACAACATGAGTCTTAGTTCAAACTCTTAGGAGTCAAGATTGTTTCTTTTCTCTTAGGCCAAAATACACTAAAACAGTAAGATATTTTACCATCAGCAATGTTATAAATAATCTCAAAATCTGTTAAGTGCCTTTGTAAAATAATTGACTGTAAATCTGAGCTTTTAGCCAAAATTACTTCTGACCTCATATATCTAATATGGTGTGTTGTCATGTTTGATACAAGCTGAAGAGAATAGTTATTTTGTCCACTTATTTACTTTGGGTTTTGTGTGTGACACATTAAAACAACTCTCTGGAGATCATCTATACAGAAAATAAGCAAAGTTTTTGGATTAGTCAAACATTAAAATATATTCTGGGATAAGAGTTAGAAGAAAGGTTCAGTTTGGGAATTCATATTCTTAAAAAATTGTCCCTCCTTGGCATCCTTAAACTTTTTTTGGTTTATTTTTAATTTTTTTTGCATTTTTTTTTAATCTAAGTTATACTTTTTTGGCATTTGTATTTTAGAAGAATATTCTTTTAATTCTATTAGAGTAAAATGCAAGTTTTATAGGTGTACAGGTGTTTCATTCTTCATTCTCATTGGATTTTTGTACTCCTTTTCCAGATGTTTAGGTGCTAAGTGCTTTTATCTTCAGTACTGAATTAGTGCTAGAACAAATTGGTTTAGTGTTGTTTGAAGCTTTGAAAGAGAATATAAAACCTATTACCTTTGAGGTATCTTCATTCACTGCTGTTGATTAGCAAAGATTAATAGTATTTTAAATTGTAATTTAATTAGATCTATCAAATAACTCAAACAGGAAATTAGTTCATATGTATGCAGTTAATGGAATTGAATGTCAAGCTCATTATATGGTATTAAAATTTTGCCACATTTAGGATAGCTTTAAGAAGAAATACTTGAAATAGTTGGGATTCACAGCACATATAGTATCTCTGCCTTTAGGCATAGCCTAAGGCTCTGAACATTTTTAGCAAGTGGAACTCTATTAGAATCCATTTTCATAAATAAAAACAGAATTTAAGTTATTCTTCCGAGGGATTAGCTATCTGGGACTATTCAGGAATGTATTTATATTAGTGTTAATTTCCTTAGCATGCTAATTTGATTTTATTTCACATTTGTATGCTCAAGTACAAACTCCTCCAGGACCATCCCTATGTCAATCAGCACATGCAAATCTTTCTTTTGGTTCCATTTAAGCCATGCTTGAAAGAAATTTACAGAAGTAGATCTATGAAGTATTTCCAAGGGATTTTATTTCTCAACAGTTCGCTTTACGTTTGCTATCCATATTAACAAAGTAACATAATCACATATCCCTATAAGCTTATCTTGAGTTTACATATGAGTTTAGAAAATATGAGTCTCTTAAGGCATTACTAGAATAGCTTACATTTTATAGCAGATAAGAAATATTAGTCCTATGAATTCTCTTCCAACTGTTGTGTCCTGATAGAAATCGCTTCACACTCCCATTTTTCCAGCAGTGAGGAGGATTTGTACAGGATACAGTTAAGTTTCTGCCTGAACATTAGTCTGGATTTCAAACATTTTTTTTCTTTAGTGGATATATTTCGTCTTTTTTTTTTTTTTTAAAGTTGACTAGAGCTATTTCTAGGTCTCCATTAGAGGAGTATGAATAGATGACAAATGTCTGTTGAGGGAGGTACAAGAAAAGCAGTAAAGGTGGAGAAAGTAAATTTTACAAAAGGTAGTAGTTAAATGATGGTGTTCAAAAAGCATGCAGTAAGGCACATACATGCACCAGGCTTGTTCTTTCTAGAGTGTTTGTGTTAGCATTCCTCAGATGCATATGAGCTCAGTGAGTATGCAAATAAGAAATGGACTGATGATGTATTAGAGCTAAAGGCATGACAATGTGAACACCGGTATTTTGTTTCTGTGAATTGCAAAATATATGGATTTAAAGGTGTGATCAAAAGGATTGGTAGTGAAGTTGTTTTTTCAAGATTTCCTTCAGTATTTCATAGTGCAATAACTTTTAGTACTTCTTGTTTTGCAACTAGACTTTACATAAATTTTCCAAAGACCATGTTTACTACATACAAGTCCCCTGTGTAGTTAGTCTTCTTCAGGAGTTGGTGGCATGCCTGTTTCTCTGGCTTCTGTTCCAACCTTGTGTCCAAGACAAGACCCATTTTCTGCATGGTCTCCTCTGAGTGTTCAGATAATCCAGTCATCCACAGAGTGAACTCCTGTGTGTGCACTGTTGAAGGTCAGTCAGAACTATCTTGTAGTTTTCTATATTATGACAAAAATCACTGCAGTTTCTTCTGTGCTGTAATGTATTATGTTTTCATGACACATTCTTGTCTGCTCTTTGGTAAAATCTCACCTGAAGGTTGACAGTCAGCACTTCAGGCAGTGGTACAGCAGAGTTTCCTCCCAATTAATTCTTTAATTCTCACATAATTTACGGCCTGGAAAATGTCCTCAAACTAAATTATTACTTTTAAGTTTTTTAGTGAAGCAGGGAAAACCCTTATCTAAAAATATTTTTAGTTCAGGGAGGAAAAAGGAAGTCCCATCTTCACATTATATTTAAAAATTCATAAATAGATTTTAAAGATTTCAATAGTTTTATTTCCTTCAAAGATCTTTTAACTTTTTCAGAATCAGAAGACTGGATAACAAATGTCTTCATCAGTAGAAGTCCAGTTCTGCCAGAATTTTTGTTACAGGAAACGTTTGTCAGAAGAAGTTAATGACACTTATTCATAAAATGAAAACATTGTCTTCAGTAATGCTTCTATCAGTTCTGTCACTTGAAGAAGACTTACAGCTGAAATTCTGGCTTCAGAATATTAGTCTGATTCCATAAGATAATAATCTTTGATCTTTGAAAATAATGAATGATGAAATTACTTTGCAGTATCTACCTAAGTATATGGTAAGCTTTCCTTATGGACTGTAATCCCGTTTCAAAAACTTTCAAAGCCAGGACAGGTCCTACACTCCAGCAAAGCATCCTTTTCAGGGATGTATGTAATTAAGAGATCCTTATGTGCAAATCCCGTTGCCTGTGCATAAATCTTTTTTTAAACCTGTAGACTCTAAAATTCATATGTAGGAATAATGGGGACTTGGTTCTGGTCACCACTTTTTAAAGAAATTCCTGAAATTTTTTGGCCTCTGGTTCAATTTTAGACTGGTGATTGTTGACCATATTCTACAAGATCATTAATTTCCATTTTATGAAAAACTAGGCTAAAAGATGCTGTTACAAATGCTAAATAATGCAAAAATATAGCATTTAAAGATTTGAGGCTTCTGTAAATTTTGCTCAGTTTGTAGGACTTTGCTGATTGAAGAGGCACCTGTAATGTTTTTTATATGAAGATGAATGCTGTGTTCTTTGAAGAATGGTAAGATCTGTATGGCTGTCAGCTGCAGGAATGTTATCATTTTCCCTTGAATCCCCACACAGAGTAAGTGTCTCAGATTGTGATTTGCCAATAATATTGATTACTGCAATCCCATTACCATGTTTGATTGTTTGTGAGATCATAACAACCTCTCAGTGAGTTATGAGGATTAATCAGTCAAAATGAACCAGAGCTTTTAGTCCATAAAATAATACTAGCTTAATTTTAAAAGCTACAGTTACTTTAATGTTTTTCATTTTTTATCTTTCTTTTACAGATTTAACATTTGTGCTTTTTTCTGAACAAATTAATTATGATTTGCTCTATATTGCATACTGAAGTATAAAAAAGAACTAAGTTTAGCACTCTAATAGAGGACAATCCCATATATTATTTGTTTCTGTGGGTAGAGTAGCTATATTTGCCGACTTTGTGCCTGAGTTCTTCACATAAAAATTACATCTGTACATGTGAAGCACTTACAGCCTTTATTCATGCTCCTACATTATGCTTTAGAATTGAAGATTTTAGGATTTGACAGTTTATAGGACATGAGAGTACAGAATGCAATAACTCCTTTTGATTAGTTACTTTCAGCAGCTGAGATGACAGCAGCTGAGATAAATGTGGGTGACTTGCAGCTGATGTTGTTCTGCTGGGGTTACCAGTGCTGGTATTACGATGCTGGAACAAAATATTTGACAACAGCAGATACCTCACTTCCGGAGCAGGAGGTGGAATGAATAGCAGCTAAAAACACTTGGCAGGAGTCATATATTACATTTTCATTTCTCTAAAGAGTTATTTAAGCAGGAGTGAAGGAATATGAACTATGTCTAGCAAGTCTCAGTGTCAGTGTAGAAGAACAAGAACACCTGTGTGCAGTTAGTAATGTATGCAGCGCTGGTGCTCAACACTGCCATAGCATGTGCTCTGCCTGCACAATTTGGGTTTGTTATCGAAAAAATAGTAGGTGTGTTTCATGTCCTGCCGTACTGTTTCAGCTCCTTAATGTCTAAATGGAGTATCAACACTTAGTGTATGTTAGAAAACAGGTGGCAGCAAGGGCAAGGATTTTTTTGTTGTCACAGCTAGTCATGAGTGATTAAAAATATCTCAGATTTCAATGCTGTATTTTGTTAGGTGGCATAGAGATAATTCTGTTAGTCAACTGAGTCATTGGGTAGATTGAAATGTCACTCTGAAACGTCACTGATTTTCAGAAATGTTGCTTGGGTTAAGAAGAAATCAAGGGAGGGCAGGGGCAAGCAAAGTTGCAGTAAATGCAGCCAAGTCCCCTAGTGCAACACGCTGCTGCCCTTCCTGGCATTGTCCAGACTAGCACACAACTCATCTCTTACCCTGCCTGAACACAGCAGAGTGCACCCTGCTGCTTCTTCTGCTGCAGACCATAATACCAGCAAAGGCAGCAAGTCAGCTGAAGCCATTTAATCAAACACATCTCATCTAACCTTTGCCAGAGGTGCTCCATAAACAGAATAGAATTGGGAAGAAAAGGAAAATGGAAAAATCCTATTTAAACAAATTCTTTCTGAAGTCTACAGCAATGTTATTATTTTAACACACCACTGACGGCATTAGCTACAAGGGATGAATGTAAAAATTGCTGTGCTTGTAAATGAGAGTAGGATTACTATAGATTTCATGAGAAAACAGCAATTTCATTGGACTTGTACAGTGCTATCTTTACTCATTTTAATATTGATTCTATTTAGTGTAATGCTTATGCCTAACATCTGCATTTTGTGATTGAAAACTAAAATATCTGAACAATTTTCTGACATAATACGTTACTGATAATATAATCGCTATTCAGAGGCATCATCAGATACAAAACTCAGTTAAAATAGGAATTCCTGTTATAAGAGTCAAAAAAAATTTCCTTCCATGTGCAATATACTGTAAGTATAAGGTAATTTTCATTCGTTGTGCTTATGAGAAAACAAATGAGCTTTTTTAAATATATATCTCAAGCTACAATGAAATATTTATTATTCGTGGGTTTTTCACATATTGTCCAGTGAAGCAACTATATATGCCATAACACCGCTGGTTTCTTAACCAGATTATTACAGACAAGTTGCAGAGAGACAGGTTTTATTACTGTAATTTATCTTGAATTTCATAGTTCCAAAAAGGAATGAAATAGCCCCTTGCATAATTTTATCAATACGTTCTCCATGGAATCACATTCCATGATGTGAACAGAAATTCAGTATTGGATTAAATAATTGTAATATTCTCATAGCTGCGTGGTAAACTCAGACTGAGGTAAAAGTATGCATTTAAGTATTGTTAGCTTCAACAAGTCAGGCTGAACCAGGCAAAACCTTAATCTGCTTTTTGTTTTATGACTTTTTGTTTGTGGAAACAGTATTTCCTGAAGAGCCTAATAATTTATGATCAGCTTGAGTAATTTCAAAGACGTAAAGCCAGAAAAATAATGGATAAGACAAGGCAAAAAATTCACGTGGCAAATCTTGCTAATGAAAGTCTCAGAAATCACTTCCTGTTAAAAGCTTTTCTGCGATATCTACAGTGTGAAAATAGCTAATATGGAAACTTTCTACATTTAATTGTCTACATTCCTCTGCCAGGGAAGGGCTGTAGCACACTGAGAATCACTACAGAGCTCTAGGACTGAAGGACCTGGGGCCCTAGATGTTCCCTCTTCAGTCCTGCTGGTACAAGAGAAAAGCTTAGTTGGGAGCAGATGAGTCTTGGTGGATAACACCTAGTTAAACAGCTTGTGTCAACAACAGGGATTTGGCTTTTAGGGCCATGAGATTCACTCTGAGCACTGAGGACTCCAGGGTAGAGGCAGGACCCACCTGAGAAAGTGGGGCGAGAACGTCCTTGTCAACATCCAACATCCTTGTCAACATCCTTGTCAACAGTCTGGCCAGCACGGTAACAAGATTCTTCTAAAGCAGGAATTTGGGAGACAAGTGAGGAAGAGGAGATCGAGAGTAGAAAGCAAATGCTTCTGAGTTATGTGAAGAAGAGGGAGCTCAGAAATTACAAAAAAATAGCAAATGGATGCCTGCCTCAGGTAAATGTACAGAAAAACATGCAACCTGGTGAACAGGCAGGAGGAAGCAGAGCACCAGGTGTGGTCACAAAATGCAGATGTGTGGGCAGTCTTGTTAACACCCTTGTTAATTATCTGGAGAAGCCAATAGTCAAGTTCGCAGATGCCACCAAATTGAGAGGATCAGTGGTAGAATCATAGAATTATTTAGGTTGGAAAAGACCTCTAAGATCATCAAGTCCAACCATTAATGTAATACTGCCAAATTCACCACTAAACCACTTCCTTGACTTCCACATCTACATGTCTTTTAAATACCTCAGGGGATGGCGACTCCACCACTTCCCTGGGCAGCCTCTTTCAATGTCTGGCAGCCCTTTCTGTGAAGAAATTTTTACCTAATATCCAATCTAAATCTGCCCTGTTGCAACCTGAGGACATTTCCTTTTATCCTGTTCCTTTTTACCTGAATGAAAAGACTAATCTGCACCAGTTTGAACACTGTTGAAAACTAAAGTTGCATTAAAAATTTTAAGTGACATTCTGAATAAGAATTTTTCTGTCCTGTATCATTTTATCTTATGAGGAAAGGGAAAGCAAAAGTCTGAGGTAATCTATTTAGAGCATTTTAAGATATTTTTTCTTTCTTTTTCTGTTAATACACATTAAAATATTTGTGATGCAGAAGTATGAAAACAGATTTTTAAACTCTGATAATTGCATATCTAATTGACAAATCTTTTGCTATGAAAACAGATTTTTAAACTCTGATTGTTGCACAGCTAAGTGACAAATATTTTTCTTTTATATCTGAACTCTGGCATTCAGAAAATGAAAGGATTAATATGAATATTTTTATTTTGAATGCATATAAGCAACATATTTTTCATTTTTTGTGATTATTATTTTTCCCCCATTAAGTAGCCTATAGATTTGAGGAAAATATCCTATGTGCATATACAAATATAAGTTCACAGACACTGAATTATGTAGGAATATATCCTGTGTAGTAGTAAGTTATTTTAAAGTTATTTTTAAAAAAGCAAAAAGTATAATAAATAAGATATTTAGAAATAGAAATGTTACTTCCCATCTTGCTTTTCATCTATGCGCAATTCCGTGTTTGAATTTTCTGGTGGTTTAACTCAGTGAAATTCACTGTGACTTCAGTGGATTAGAGCTACAGACATCTTTGAAATAATTTGTTAGTAAAGAGATTATACTAGTCACCCCATAGCTTTGATGAGAGCACTTCAGAGATGAAAACACTGATGGTGCTGACATTATACTAACATTCTCTTCTAAAAAAAAACCTGCCATACAGATTGTAGTCCTGTGTAAAAGGTTACAGAGGCCTTACACAAAAAATGTGTCATTTGTTAAAACAAGTTGCCATAGAATTTAAAAATAATAATTACTGAGAATCAGGTTGTTACCCAAGAAATGTCCTTGCTATATCCTACAGAAAGGTTTTAGGAGCACAAGTAATGCTTAATACAAAACCATTATAACCATTCCATTATAGGAATTAGGTAGGATAGCAGATCCAAAAATAGCGGGTTACAAAAGTTAGTCTGTTTTCTGTCACTTCTTTCTTTCCAGTTTACCACCTGGGCTTTAACAAAGTGTTCCCCAGAAAGCTCTCATTCTTTCAAGTTCCTCAACATCTTCATCAGAGCAGTTATACCGTAGAACATGACTGCTCACAAGTAGCCATGTAATGCATTTCTCAAAAGGTGAGAAGCTTATTTAAATGCACAAGTGAAACCATTTTTTCCTCTCTTCTTAACCTCACATTTTGAATCCAATTTCAGGACATAAGAAAAATGAGTCTGTTTGTCTCTTTTGTGGACAGTAGTCCACATCATAAAACATCATGAATTATTCAGTTAAAATGGCAGGCTTTTGGCAAGACAGTGTAAATCCCAGCCAGCAGACAAGCTGATTTACTTCATAGTGCATTCTGGACACCTGTGGAATTATGATATTAAGTGAATGGAAAAAGCTTATCCTTTCTTATATGCAGAAGAGAATATGGATAAATAAAAGATTCTGTGTCCAATATTCATAGCTTTTAAACCTTCATTAAAACTAAATTTTTAAGTTCCACTTCCTACTTAATATTTAGGATCATAAAGCAACAAAGTTCATTTGAAACCTGTGAGAGATTTCCTGTTTTAATTGTTGCCTGTAATGAATTAATTCTACAGATTATCAACTAAAAGAACATAAAAATCTTAAGCATACGTCAAAAGAGAGGGTTTTCTTAGTAAAGCAGTTAACTGCCTTGTTTGTTTCTCATCTTCAATTTGTCTTTACCCTGTCTTGCTAAAAGACACTGCCTTCATCCGTCTTTATAAGTGATGTAAGAGGTTTTGATCAAATCACCACTCTACATGTTACAGTTAAGGGATGAAAGGAAGCACTTAAGTCCATAAAAGCATTAGAAAAATCATTTGGACGCAAGAACGGGTTTTTTGTAAATCCTAAACAGCTTTTCTTTTTTAATATGTCACATTTAAATCTTAGAATAGTATGTATAATTGATAAAATATTTATAATATTTCTATTTCTGTGGTCTATTCCAAAGTTGAGAAGTAAGATAGAATAAAGAAATTAAAAGTAAATCAAAGCAAGGTCTGACTGGTGAGGCAGATTGAACCTGAGACGGAGTTATCCCTATAGAGTAGAATTGTCAGAGCGGATGTACACTGAACAGTCTAGAGTTCTATGGATGACATTTTTTAAGTGTCCAAAAGCATTTCTATCACTATTATTGTTAAGTACTACATTTAATAATATACTAATTATTTTTCTAGCTAACATGCAGAAAATTTGCTACCAAGATATTTAGAGATGTAAGCATGACTTATGCATTTTTTTGCCCTAAATTTCTTTTCCCTGTCAGATGTTATCCATAACTGGAAAACTGCTAAATACTTATGGAATCCAAATTTATTAGATCTCTTTAGAGAACTTCCAGGTTAAATGGATTTAACTCATCAAAGAGAATGCAATTAACAAGGTGGCTTATAATTAAAATAAACCTTGCAATATTATGCAGGGAGTATAAAAAAGTAAAGGAGTTCTTACAATATTTGTTCATTGGATGACAAGGCACTGCTGCCACCATTCTCCATAGGGCTGGCCTTAAAAGAATGAGGGGATCAGAGAGACCAGAAAACAGATGGCTGGCTGTTGCACATACAGGCTCTAGAGAGATGGGCATAACATGGATTACCTGCAACATCTGCCCACCAACTTTAGACCTATCAGATAGGTACAACATAGGTACTGTGTGCCAGAAAGAGGATATTTTATGAAATGTAGTTGGCAATAATATCTTGAATAGTAGATATATATGTTGTATAAATTCAGAGTTTATATTATCCCAAAGTAACATACATGGTAGACTGTGCCCAATCAAGTGCAAAGTTGTGGGAGAAGACTTGCATGTCTCTCCCCATTATTTATATTTCTTCCTAAGGTCTGCATTGGCTTTAATTTTGCCATTTTTGTTACACTCATAAAAACAAGCAGTCAGTGTAAGTGTCCTCTCTTTCATACATAACTAACAAGTATGATGCTCATCTAGAACAGTCACAGCCTGTATCTAATTGTGTGACCTTTACTCTTTCTGAGACAAACAGAATATCTGTCAGCACTGAGTTCAGGTACTGGAAGCCAGTTAGCTGTGTCAGTGTGGGTTTAATTTATCCAAATTATATCAACATCAGGATCTTTGATCTTAGGGTTGTCTGTAAACACCCTGCACAGCTGGGATGGAACACAGCATGGCCTTTGAAATAATTCCTCTAGTTTAACAGTTGCTTGTGATTTTGTACATCCAGTTCAAGGAAGTCTGAAGGAAGCTTAACTTCCAAAATGTCTTGAATATTAGCTGTCTGAAGTGTGTGATCAGTGCCAGAAGTTAAGGATCTGACAGTTGACCAGAACGAGGTTCACATTCTGAAATTGTCATTTTATTTTTGCATCTATGCAATTAAGTCTTGCACTACCCTGGTAACATTGATTCAGGCACTGCAAAATACACAGGAGTTGTAAGTCTATACCTTAAAAAAGTCATTATCTAAAAGCATGAGTTATAAACCAAGAAATTTATTTCATTTTAGTCTTCCTCCCCCACATGATAAGGAATACACCTGGCTGAAGTCCTTAGCTGAATTGCAGTCTGTAGGTCTTTCTGTTAAAGTGCACCAATGCTCATCTATGTGTTAAACCTGCAATACTGGTATGAAGCAAAAATGGTCTTCGTGGAGTCTAGGACTTCACTTTCAAAGCATTTTAGTTTCAAAAGATGTTATAGTCTCTTTTAGTATTTTCAATGAAATACCAAGTTAGTAGTTAACTATTTGTATATCACATTAGAGGATGCAAGTTCCACAGTAGGTAACAGCAAAGCACTCATTTTCAGTTAATCAGATCCTGATACTTTGACGTGTCCTCCCTACTAAGAAAACTCATCTGTGCAAATTTGCTGTTCTTCCTTTATATTATTAAATTTTTTTTTGACCAAAAGTGCTTTGAAACAGATGAGTACTGCATACAACATGGATGTGATCCCCAAAGCAAATTTGTGATCATCCATGCGTAATATTTTCAAGCCTTATTTTGGATCTGCCTCACTGTCTTGCCCTTGACAGATCTGATGCACACCTCAGATTCCATTTGCTTCATTTCTGTTTTGGGTCTTCATTAATCAGGAGGATCAGAAACAACACTGTTTCCTAATGCTCAGGTTATTTACCAAGGCTGATCATAGTCTGCTCTTAGAAGTGAAACAATCTCACATCACCAAAGAGTAATTTTCCTAGTTCTGCTAACAGGAAGTTTTTTTGGGTTTTTGTTTGTTTTGTTTTGTTTTGTTTTGTTTTGTTTTTCTAATTTTAAAATCTTTTTTAAAAATTAAACTTCTCATGTTAACAGGATTGGGTCCTGAAGTGTGAACAGCAAGAAAAAGATAATCCAAAAATGCCAGCATGGGAGAGTTGACAATTATCATCATATAATTCTAAAAAGCTGATGTAATCACTAAATAAATGTGTATCATTGGCTGATGATAACCATATGTGTCGGTTCATGTTGGCATGTAAATCTGTACAGCTGATAAAAATGTTTTAACAGGAAATGTTTGTAAAACGGCTTGAGAGTCTAGGGCACAAACTGAATATTTGCTAACAAAACGTGATTACTGATAATGTCTTTTCCAGTTAGTTTTCCTGTTCAATTTGTTCAATTTTTTTTTTTTCTCAGAATCTTTGCAACGAATAAACTTTCAAAGCAGAGAGAGAGAGGAACAAAGTTAAATGTGAGAGTTCTGTTTAAAGAATGTCGAGATGCAACGAGCTTGATCTGTTTTACTTAGTTCTCTGTATTTTAACAGCATTTTTATATCAAAAGTCTGTCATAGAGGAAGAAAAATTTTCAAGTTTTTATATTTTATGAGGGATTTGGTAATAAATAGTCTCAGAGCTTTTTGGAGGTATTATTTAGATTTAGGTTTATCATATATATAGAAATTTTATACAAAATAATTCAAAATATTCTTCTGTTTTAGAATTTATCTTTACAAACTACTGACTCCTTTATCCCTTGAATTTATAAAGTTGTAAGTGTGAAAGATGAAGCTGGTTTACATACAGAGAAGTCAGATCTAAGTTCACAAATACTGTTTCATATCCGACCATTTCTGCCACATAAACAGATGCATCTCAAGGTTTTAGTTTTTTTTTCAGTCAGTCAGCATATAAAGTGCTGGCTTTTATAAATTACCTTAAGGTTATGATAGGAAAAAATAGCACAGATTCTTTGAAATGCTCTTTAGCAACATTTGGATATTTTATGACTGAAAATCCCTGCTCTGCAACAGACATAACAAAATATTTTCCAATCCGGTTCTCTTTCAATAAAACAGTTTCTCTCAACATTTAATTTCATTACTACAATAGCTTCTTTCTCCACAAAAAAGAAGGAAGACATGAACTCATTTATCTTTTTGAAACCTCAAATATATTTCTGAGATTCTTCTGGAGCCCCATTCACTATTTTTCAGGTTTCTTATTTGAACTTTTTAGTGCTTGCCATACTCTAAACAGAGTATGCTTGGGAATACTCTAAATAGATTATAGCAATAATTAATAAATAGCAATAATCAATGTAACAGTAAGGAAAAAAATAAAGCAAAATTCCCAGCAGATCACTGGGGGAAATGGAACTTTCTGGTCTTCATCTTCATACACATAATGAGATAGTCAACAACATCTACAGTAATTTTGGATCAGGACAAGATACTATAGGAATGTATTTGAAACAATGAGTTTTTTAAACATTAATTAACATTAGAATATGTTGAATGGTAAGCAATCATTAATTAATAGCAGCTCCACTTGTAACAATTATATGTACAATACTAACCTGAAGCAAAGTATAGATGAAAAAAAAATCTTTTTCTGAAATGCTTCTTTATGGACGGGGCTTTTTTTCCCTTGACCTTTAGCTTTTTTTTTCTCCTTTTTTTCTTTTCTTTCTGTTACTGGTTTGTGTGTAGTTCCAAGAAATCCTCATATATCCTTACAGTTTTTATTCACACTAATTAAAGAATGTTTGCAGCATATGTTTGCTTTTTTGTCATTATTCCATACAGTGGTGAATGGGGTAGTTACCACCTCTCATAACAAATGGCATAACTATTTTCAAACTCAGGTTACAGGAAATGTATTTGGTTTATATTTTGAACGTTTTATTATACATTCTATTTTTGTATATTTTATAGTATTTAAAGTAGAATGTTTGCATTTATTTTAGTTTTAAAATAAGTTGCTGTACTGAGAAGTACAAGACTTCAACTTAGATACGTTAGTATTATTTATAAAGGCCTCTACTCATCCTTGAACTTCTTGATGTACTTTCATATCCTTCCACAATTACAGTAGGCAATATTTTGAGATAAAGTATTTTCAATTGCCCAACTATTACCATTCATGCACTATTACAGAATTTATCTAGTATTACAGAATTTATCTAATATTACAGATAGTCTGTCTTATCATTTAGTCAGCTTTAAACAATTTCTTCGTGTAATCTGGTTTATAAGGTAGTCGTGGTACATTCATGAAAATGCAGATTGCTTAAGAGAAAATTAAAATGGAGCATGTAGACAATTTCCATCCTGTGTCATTGGCATGCTCTGAAAAGTAAGAGATACTTCTCTTAAGATATCTCACAGTTAAAGTATTGTTTTCATGATATAATTATAACCACTGTCTCATAACATCCAGTGAAACCATATGTCCTTTAAATCTTCTCGTTTCTGTTACCTGTATGTACTCACTAAGGCAGCTGCAAAGTTCTTTTGGTTGAATCTTGGATATCCAAAATACCATTCACACAAACTGACACAAATTTATCCCATTCACTGTAGCACCTTAGCTCTCAGATACTCCCTTAATTTAATAGCTTTATATAGGCATTATTTAATTTTGTCACTTTTATTATTGACTTTAAAGTTTTTTCATGTACCAAAGTAGACTATTTATTGCATGTATTCAGGCTACTGGTCACTGCTTTAGTTTTTACCTTAACTGCTGACACAAAACTCATAATTTAAAGGATTAAAAGAAAAAGTTTGTGCACTAAAACTTAGATCATTACGTTGTGCAAATCAGTGATGACTGTAAATTTCTTACTTCTCTAATAATCATTTTGCATACTCTAATCAGAGCTTAAACTGTTGTCTTATGTTGCATTGTTATAAAACATCATTTTTTTCAAAGATTTTCCAGTCCTTTTAAAGGTCTTTGTTTTCCAGATCTTTGTTTTGCTGCCATATGAAACTGAATTTAGCATGTGATTGTACCAGTTCATTTGACATTATTTTAGGAACAGTGGTCTCATATATTTGAAAAAAATACAGTTCTATTTTCCGTAGTTTGTATAAGTGTGTCAAAAAGGAAAGAAACATTGCAGTTTGCTTCTGATGAGGTTTTTTTTCCTCCTTTTTTAATTTAAAGTAAGTTACCTCAATTTTTATGTCAAAGCTGCCACATCTCTCCTATTTAGTGGCACATCCAACAACATGCTGGAGAGGAAGTGAGGTTATTTATTCTCCAGTGTCCAAAGGTCCCTTGGCTTGAGATGAATTACAGGGCAGGGTTCAGAGTTATTAGGTGACCTGTGAGGCAGGAAATGTTCGGAGTTTTTCATTTTGATCACCTCATTCTATTTCTTTTCTTTTCACTTTTTTCTTTTTTGCTAAGTGTTCAAAATATGCCCAGCATTTCTGTGTTTGCAACTGCTTTTCTAAGCTAATTTTAGTCTCAAAAGTATAAATCTTTCCAACAAGGTTATGCTGCCAAATGGATGTCAGGCATGGTTGGATTTGGGGGGATTTGTTTCTTTATTTTGAGTATACAATAGGCTATGTGTTTTATACACACATCTTTTAGTTGTCTACCACAAAGATGGGTCTTTGTTTTTGATTGTTTCTAACTTTATTTAACTTTCTGGTTTTGGACTGAAATATTTCATTACAGCTGCTTGCTTGAGGCTGAATATGGTTCATCTGTTTCCAAGAAAGAGACTGGGAAAATAATACATTCTTCTCTGTTAAGTATGAGCCCAGGAATGGGTAGGAAACGGAAGAAATTGGTAGAAGCCAATTGAGAGAAGATGGGAACTAAGCAAAAAGGGGCTACAGTGAAGAGCTAGAAATTAATAAACAGTTTGGAATGATGTCAGTGCAAGACAGACATGAATGGATAGACTCAATGATCCTTGTGAGTGCCTTCCAACTCAGCGTATTCTTTGATTCTGTGATTCTCTAATATGGGCTTAATTTGGAGAAAACAGGTAGAAGGATGATCCCATATAAACATATGATTTCCAAACTTTACTGTTCTTTCTTAGTTAGTAAACATCACTGAAACCCGTTGGACAATTTCTTGTCTGCATCCAACTCCTCTGTCCATCTCCCATCTCTGTGTCCTGCTGGCTTTATAGCAGGGATCTTTATAATAAGTAAAACGAGGCCAGAGCAGCAGCTTGAGCCTTGACCAGCACTCAACCAGCTCTCCTGTCAGCGTGGTCCCTGACACATCAGTGGTCTGGGCCAGCCAGCACTCCTTGAGACAGTGCCTGAGGGAGTGAATGCCAGGGACCATTCCTGAAGAAGCAGTGTGAACAAGATAAAACAAAGTTTGTCTCCCTCCACAGTTTTCCATTACTATGTCAACATGTTTTCACCAGCAAATACTGCCATGTGCTGCCATGTCTTATCCTAGAGTATGGTGCAGAAGCAGTTATGTACTATAAAAAATACCACCATTAGCAGCTGCAGTCCACTCTCCTATTATTTCAGACACTTCAAAACAGAAAATGAAACCAACAAACAAACAAAAAAAATGCAAACCAAACAATAACTTAGCTTTAGAGCCCTATGGCTGCTTTATGGGGCTCAGAGAAGATCTATGAGGATGTCATCCAACTTCAGAACTAAGAAATGTACCCTGTGCCTATCACTGATGATAGACAATACACTTTACTGGTACTGTTAATTCAAATGGCAGTTATCTTTGTGATAAAGATGCAAAATCTTCTTATCATTCTTCTGTGTTCATATGTTATTGAAGTCATGTAGGGGGATTTATTATTTTTCTAGCTGCTAGCTTTCCTGCTGTCCCCCCAAAAAAGTAAAATTACTAATCGAGCCATACACTTGAGGAGCATGGTTCCATTCAAGTCATATCTCATGATGGGTCCAGGCTGCCTCCTTTCCCTCTACAAGAACTCACGGCATTTCTTTTGACCACCCAGGTATCTGTTTACTCAGCGTTTGTTTGTTGTTATTTTCCAACCTTATTTGAAATCAGAGAAATAACTTTTGAGTTCAAATGTTGACAGCAAGGATACTCAGTTAGCATTATTCTGCACTATCATGTCTTTAGGGAGTCATATTGAAAACAAAAGGTGTTAGAAGAATATTAATGAGGTGGCAAAGTTGAGTTGGAAAATTTAGGCAGGGCTGTCTGTATGATTGGATGGACAAGGCTATACACTTATATAAGCAGACACTGTCATGTGGTCAAAGCAGGTAGTATTGTCAGAGCTCATTTTCTGGGCTGTTAAATCCTCAATGGTGAATTAAAGAAGCAAAAGATCTACAGAAAAGTTTGTTTCTTGAATTATACTCTGAGAAACTGAATTTCATTACTACTCATAACAAATGTTCCTAAATCATTGTAGACAAGTCTTTCTAGACTTTTCACAAATCATTCATTTAGGAATTCCTCATTTTCTTAAAGAACCTGAAATCTAAGGTTGTGCTGCTACTCAGTATGTCAGCCTAACTTCACTGACCTTTACCCTATGTCAGGAATTGTCTGACGTGAATTCTCTTAATCAGTGGCGGTGGTGGTGTGCTCCAAAAGAAGCAGTACAAAATGGTAAATACCGACAATCTGCACTTAGAAGTTATTGCAGGTTTCTGAGAGTTCTTCCCTCCTGCTGATTTCTGTTCAGAGGAAGGCTTTTCTTAACAATTTGTCTTTTCTCTTTACCAGGCTTTTTAGTGCCTCTCCTAATTGTTTATTATAGTTGAGACTCAGGTGTTCATCACAGTGTGCCTCTTTCCACTGAAATATCTCAGAAACTTCTGTACTTCTCTGCTTTAAAATGCTGTAAACAAAATGCCTTAGCGGCCAACCACTGTTCAGATGACTTAAAAACCCAGTCCTATTCTAGTGAAGAAAATGAGAATTTCTGTAGCTTGTTTTCCTTTTTTTCTTTTTTTTTTCCTTTTTTTTTCCCTTTTTTTCTCTTTTTTTTTTTTCATTTAAGGAAAAAGCATGACTCTGAAAATTTGTAAATTTGATGATATCTTAGTCCAACTGAAATGACTTAACATTCTGGATTTTTTTAATGACTAGAATTTAACACTTCAAATTTTTGTGGCATATGATGGTTTTCATTTCTTCATCCATCAAAACTTCTCAAAATAGTGGAATTCATCTGTCCACTTGATCAATATGACTGAAGTGACAGTCCACTGTTTTTATGTGCATATGATGAGTGTTCTATGATTAATAGGAAAACAAAGCAATGTTAAGAATACTGGGTATATTTATAATTAAAACTTCTTAAATTACTTGGAGTGTGATATGTATTTCATCTGTTCCAGCTGGTAGTAGGGAATAAAGTTTTCTAAAACAACTGCTGAATTAGAATGTGAAAGATATTTCCTGTATTCTTTTGTGTTCTGATTGCAACTTGAATGTGTTTGTATATGCTTATATGTGTTTATATATGCTTTATCCAAAACACTGATGTCACCAATAGGGAGTACCTGAAGAAATAAAAATTTCACATAAGGCAATATCCAAGTGAGAGCATTATTGGTTTAATAGAGATGGGCAGCATCTTCCCTAAGCCTAAATAGCTCATTATAAAAATGTAGTTTTGGTGAGGATTTTTTAACAGAGTATTTTCTGGAGACTTAAAATGTACTTTGAAGTGTCCTACATTTTAACACTACTGAATGCAGAAAGTGGTCATTCTGGACTTGTCTGGTGTTAATTTTTTGCAAGAGAGTCCTGTGCTATAAGCAGATTATTTTAATTATCAATCACATTTTATCATTACTCAGTCATTTTATCATATGTTCAATAACTGCTGCTATTGTGCACTACTGGAACCTTTTAGTTTAGAATATTCAGAAGAAGCAAAATAGGTTTCTTATGTGGGAGGGCAAAGACAAAAATAGGGATAGTCCTGTAGCTGCAGTCTTTATTTTGATGTGTTTATTGTGTATCACTGTCTTCAACATTGATCCTACTCTCAATTTTTATACTTGCTCTATGTCACTGATGTACATTTATATTATGAGCATTACTAGAATAGAAAAGTTCTTCACTGCTTGTACACTGAAGTCTACTAGTCATTTAGTTGTATTGCTTTTATATTCTCACATAGCTGACAAAAGTAATTTAATTCTTGCAGTTAGTACCGCAAAGTTTAAATTGGAAACTCAGATCCTTGTCTCTTAAAAATAAGTCCCTAATATTTTAGATTACTAACCAGGTTATCAGAAAGGGCATATTAAGGACTGCGATGTGGCATCACCTTGTTTTCATGATTAACTTGCCTTACCAGGTTTTCAAGGAGATTCTGCTACAGATGAGGTCTAAAGCATTAACTTTAATGGATTAATCAAGATGAGAGAGAGAGAGTGATCTGTCCAAATGTGCATTGATTCATCTCAAAAACAGTTAAAAATGAGAACGCTACCAAAACCCCAGCAGTTGTGGATTTATCAGTATATAAAACCTGAGAGACCAATTCATTCAAAATTGTCAGATTAGTGGATCAGATGCCATTTTCAAACACAATTAGATATGTTCCTCAAACAAGGAGAAAGTCATTTCTCTAAGGGCAGATTTTATCAAGTGCTTCTCAATAGTTTCTGGGATTAATGCTAAGTAATAAGTAGATTTATCACATTATTAACTTACTAATACCATATCAAACAAGCATCCCTCTCCTTTGCCCTACTGTAATAGCTACATTTCTGATGTCATGCTTATTTTTGTTTAAAGTTTTAATTAAAATTCCAGACATAAAGATGAGAAAGTGCTTTGGGCTTGTTAGGTTGTATTTTTATTTTAGTTGTGACATCAGTGTTCTTGCCTTTTGTTTTATATATCTTTTCTCTAATGAGGAGCAGCTGAGGTGACTGGGATTGTTTAGCCTACAGAAAAGCAGACTCGAGTGAGATCTTACTGTTTTCTGCAGCTACCTGAAAGGAGATTGTAGTCCAGTGGAGGTAAGCCTCTTCTCCCAAATAACAAGTGATGGGACAGGAGAAATTGTCCTCAAGTTGCACCAGGGAGGTTTGGATTAGATATTAGGAAAAATTTCTTTGCAGAAAGGGTTGTCAAACACTTGAACAGGGAAGTGATGTAGTAAGCATCCCTGGAGGTGTTTAAAAGACATGTAGTTGTGACATTGAGGGACATGGCTTAGTGGTGGACTTGGTTAACATTGGACTCAATGACCTTAAAAGTCTTTTCCAATCTAAAAGCTTTGATGATTCTATGTTTTGATGATACTATCTGTGTTTGCACTTCTGTCTGTTTTTGCTTTTCTGCAGGCAGGTGGCTACCTTTCACTGCCTGTCAGATCCTCTCTTGAAACACAAGCTCAGTCAGCCAGTACTAGGAAGTTACATATTTTTGCTATAAAATCTTGCATGGTTTCCTAAGGCATAGTATGGGTAGAAAGACCATTTCTTTCATAGCTTTCATATGAGGCAGAGTACTACGGTTGTACTGCCTAGTCTTTGATCCTAACGTGGTTATGGTATCTAAAAGGAGATGCTTCTGGGAATCAGGAAATCTGATGTGTTGATGCTGTTATTCCATGACTGCATAGGGCTGCACAACCTGGGTGGAAGCTTCTCCTAAGGCTTACAGTATCACTTGTTTGGATCTATCCCAGTGAGGCTTTAGGTTACTCTTAAGGAACTTTGTCTCACTCCTTTTTTTTTTTTTTCTGAAGTGTAAACTTTCCTCTGAGACTTTCAGTTGTAGAGATTATACATCATTATCCTCATTAAGAAACCAACAGGGAACTTGCTCGAAAACAAGCTCAAATGAATGAATTATCATAATTATTAATTTCTTTTATGCTTGAAGAGTGTGTTACCCTCCTATCTTTTCAGAAAACAGTAGTTGGCTTGTGTTTGCTTTGTTTATTTTTCTTAAAGAGCTGTACAGAATTGTGAGCCATTTTGTTCTCTGTAGAACAACACTGTAAATCTCTAGGTCTTTAAAATTAAGTCTGAGTCTATTTTCCTTGCATCAGTCTTATTTTTAATGTACAATATCTTAATGCCTGGTGCTGGAAATGCATGATTTATTTGTGATAGTTTGCTGCAGTGTAGGATTTTATTAGCTATACTAATAGAAACTCATCACCTTTACCTTTGCTGTGGGAGGTGAAAGAGCTTAATTCTCTCTGACTCAAACAGTACTAATCTGCAAACATAACTGAGCCAGGCGATGTTATTTGTCATTTCTCTGTATAAACTCAGACTGAAAAAGATATATATGTATTAATATTTTTCTATGAAAATACTTAATAAGGAGATTATTTTTTTTCTGTTCTATTTCTCTGAGGGGTCTAATAGCATGTTATATTATACAGCCTTTATGATTTTGCTTTTTTATTTATTACCATGACATTAAATGTAATAATAACCTAAAGGTCAGTAAATCATAATCTTTTACCTATTCTTGATTAGTTAATGACAATTCTGTCCTTTCAAAGGCTTTGCCAGTATGGTGAGAGTGGAAACTTCAATTTATATACGATTTTTATTTTTGAATGGAATTCTTTAAAGCTGACTATGGACAAGTTACAAATAGAACTGTGTATGCTTGTAAGTGTAATTAATTTTCAAAAGGAAAGCCAAGTAGGCTGTAGGAAAGGAAAGAAGGGAAGGGAACCAAACTAATACTGTATGAAAACCATATTAGTTTTTGACACATAATTTCTCACCAGGTGTACAGTCAAGATTTCTTTTACGTTTTCTTCAAGTCTTATTTTCCTCTTGACTATAAATGTGACAGATGCTTTGCTGACTCTGTGGTCTGTTGTGATGGGCTGCTGGCTCACTTACAAGCTGCCTTACTTCACTTGATTCATCCTGCAGAGCTGTTCACCTTTGCTTTCATAGAATGTTATCCCAGAGAACTGAGTTGAGTAAACAGAAGAGTCTGCCTTCAGAGAACTGGGGAAAAAAAGCATTTCTCACAGCATATTAGAATAGTGAGGAATTGTCAAAAGGAGGTGGCCATAAATGCACAGTTCAGATCACCTCAGTTACTCATGTGAATGACGATTAAGTAGCAGTATTGAATCGGCTTCTTGTGGAAGTAACACTCCTACCTTGTTACTGGAGTGCTATGTTTATTTTATCGACATATACATTTTGCAAGTCTGCATTTATTTGTGCATTGATATTTTGACTAATCCATATTAATGAAATTATATACAGAAAACTGTAACTTAATTCCATTGTAAGCAGGAGTGACACATTGCAAAGTCATCTTAATGTACTTGCACTTCCCCAGAGACTATTGGCAGCATCTGTTAATCTACTCACCATTGTATTAGAAGTGATTAACAAAACCAGCAAAAAGCCAAGACCTCCCTCCTATCAGTCACACAGCTGTAAGAATGTATTGCATTTTACTTTACATTGGGAAGATGTTTGATGTAGAAGTCAATGATACATAGGAAATGGAAGAATAAAACCCTTATTGTATGTGTTTGAAAACATAGCCATCCTATTTTTTATTTTGCCTTTGAAATTTTCATTATTTGGAAGTCATAAATTCAGAATGAAAGTAGTTAGAACTACTGAACACATCCTTCAGTCCTCCAAAACACGCCTTCAAAGAATGGCAGATATAACAAACTGCTGGTTCTTTCTTTAGCACTGACAAAACCTGGTTCAAATCACAGCTGTGGTCAAGAAATTCAAATTATTCTACTACTCTTCAACATTGTATGCCATTATATGAAGTTAAGAATAGTTTTAATTTGTATTATTATATTTGCATTTGAGCATGTATTTCATCGTAATACAGACTTTCCCGTTTGATAGTACTCTCCCTAACTGACCATTGCATTGAGAAGACATACATGAGAAAAAACATAGAGGCAAGGAAGTGTATACAAAGGCATAGAAAAATCTGTGTGTTTGTCAGCATATGCTGTGATTCTAGGAGTAACTTCAATTGCAATTGGAACTGATAAACACAGGGAAATTTCGTATTCTCCTACCTGAATTACAAGAATTGGATGATGTTTTCTTTCTGTCTCTCTTGTTTTGCTTTTTCTTTTGGGGGGGAAAATAAGGTTTGGGAATCATAACCTAAAAGAGAGAGAGCAAAAGAAATCCAGTTTACAAAATGTAAATTATAGCCTAAGATTTATGAATCTTATTGATTAACAATCATCCTGTAATACTAAAAGTTACACTTGAGAACAGTTTTAATATTTTGAAGTGTTAGAGTTTTGGGGAGAGTTTGATTGGTGGTGGGAGTGTGTTTTTCTGTCAAAAGAACAAGGAAAAAAAAGTCTCAAATTATAGGCCATCTAGCAATTTATAGTCCATCCATCACATAATATGGCATGCTGTATTGTCATGTGTTGATTCTAGAAGAAAAGTATTTTTTTAAAAAGTCTTGGCGGTACTATTTTCTGTTTATACATTTATTCCTTGATCTGGCCCTTTCTATGCTTTTAATCCCTTTTAATCACTTCTGTATATTGCAGTCTTCAAAGTGATTGTGAGGGTAAATCAAGGTGAGTGAAATGAAGAGGATGCTTATGATGGCATTCAGCTTGTATAGAAGTGATTGTGCATATGAGTCTAAATTAAAGACTCGTTATACAAGCAGAACACGCTGTTTTGAGTCGCTAGAAATAATCATGAGGACTGGAAATGTTATTCATTCCAGAACAGTTACAGTGTTTTAGTGTACAGAAATACTGCACATTTTTTTCTCTTTTTGAGGAAATTGGAGATATTCTGAGTGAATACACCTACAGCTTTTAGTTCTATTATCTATTGTGGGCAGGCCTTCTTGTGATAAGTATAGTTTAGAGAAGACAGGTGTTTAATTGGTTCAGAAATCTATTCTCAGCTTGTATTACAAGTGGGCTTCCTGAGAAATAAGGAAGATGGTAGGAGCAACCTCTTTATGTTGCTTTTCTATAAACTAAATTGTTCCTGTTTTTAAAAGCTTTCATCCTTTTTAAGCCTGTTGCAGCCTTCCTGATCTTTTTGGTCATATTTAAAATAGAAACCATTGGAGATGTGGCAGAAAAAAAAAGTGAGGTCATATCTTTGCTTCGCTGGTTTGTACCAAGTTCTGGTGAGAGGAAAAGTGGGTTGCAATGGCCATTAAGAAATTCTGGAGAACTGATGCTGGAAAAACTGCAAGGGCTCTACCAGTGTAACTCCATTTCAATCAGTCCCTTTTAGGATTGTCATAACATGCTGTTTATTGTTAAAGGAAAAAAACTGTTTAAAAAACAACAAGACTGACAAAAGGCATTTCATATTTTTAGAGGTCCTGGCCAGTTTATGCCTTATGCAAGTCAAGATTGGGTTAATCTCAATTGTCCTTGCTCAGCTTTTGCTTCTCATTTGAAAAACGTAGCAATGTTAACTGTAAAAGTTGTACCCCTGCAATGAGAGCTGCACAGAACGCATCTGTGCAGGAAAGAGATGCTTAGAATTTGTTTATATTTGGAAGTAAAATGCAGCCCTTTGTCTTAAGGAAACACAGGTAAAAGGACATTAAAGCCATTAAGAAGATGAAACAAAGCAAAAAATATATTGTTCAAAAATATGTGTAAATAATGTCTGACCTTAAGAGTGGATGTGAACAACACAGAGGTTTTCATTTTCAGTCAGTTATTATGTTACAGTGTTCTGTAAGGCTAAGAAAGTAGCTAATTTGAAAAAAAGAAAAAAAAAACCCAAACTTTTTTTAAAGCAATTAATTTTTTAATTGTTGTTACTGTATTTTCCTAGTAAAAACTGGAACTTAATGTCTTCGTGTATTGGCCATTAGTACAACCTTAGGCTAATAGGAGTCACATTTTCAACTGAGAAGACAGGATGTACTACAAATAATAGTTTGAGAGCTGGAGATCAGTGAACGAATACTTTCACTTCTAGCTTTATCTTTATTTAACCTGTTGTTGTTTCGTGCTTTCGTATTCACTGTTCAACTCATTTGCAAAAGTCCAGATCATAGAATGTACCAAAGGCAAAAAATGCAAGTAATCCTAGTATCAGGTTTTTATATGGATCCACTATTGCACTTTTTTTTGCATGATATACCATTATCTGAGTCAATAGGAGGAATTGTTCAGTGTTATAGAAATATTCTTTGTTGCTATACAAGTCAACCTTCAATGGCTCAATTAGCAGTATTTAGATCCCTTCTTTTTGTACAACTCTTAATACAAGTATTCACATATTCATCATTTGACTCTTCATTTTTTTATGTTTAAAGTACCAAGTGGTCCTAGATACAGGGAGATCTTAAATCTGTGTATTTAATTAAAAAAACCCAGCAAACTTTTTTTTTAAACATCACTTCTTTCTTAAGGAGATGGTTAGTTTAAAAGATTTGAATTAATAACATAAACTATAACTATGGGGTCTAAAATTTTCAAGGGGATTTTATATCAAATGAGACTCTGAATACATCCATTAACTAAATATTTTCTTTCCGTTCATAAGAACACTAGTATAACATTAACTCTTCTTCATTAGTCTGACAAATCTATTCCATGACTTTACTTCTCAGATATTCCATAATACAAAATGTAAACCTGAGATGTGAGTTGAAATGTCTTTTCTGTCTACTTTGATGACCTTGGACAGGGGGACCTGGATTCGTCTTCCTTAACTTCAGATGACTACATCTCAGCTAACCCTCCTAAACTCTCTCTACTCATTGGAGAGAAATAAGCACTACTGGACTTGGTTCATCTGAATTGCTTTCGACAGCCACTATTAGATGAAATAAATATCTGAAGCTGCACAGAATATATTCCATTCTCTTTGTTACATTGCCCTTCTGGGAAATGAAGAAGATGGTGCTGTTCTGTACCTGCCATACCAGCATAAAAGGAAGGATAAATAATAGTGAAAGGTGATGGAACTGGATAGTCCATCAACCCCAAAGATTCTGATTTATCTGTCCCCATAAATGTGCAGCAGTGTGGACAATGAGTCAAACGAGGGAGCATACAGGAATGGGATGAGTAATACATGACTGTAGACTATGACATTGGTCTTAAGTGCTGATGCACTCCATGAAGCATAGTGGGATGGGACAGATGGAAACTAACACAAGGCGGGATCATCTCACCACATCATTGAATTAACAATATTTTTTTTAATATGCTTATACTCCATGCAATATATATAATCTTATTGATGTTATCAACATGTACTTAAACAAACCAGATCACAAAGTTTTGCTTTGCTAGTAAAACTATAGGGGTAGCAAAACTTTTCATCACTCAGGTAGGGCCTAACAAAGTGAGAGGAATGGAAAGAATAAGAAAAGGTGAAATTGTTTTCTCCTTCTTTCTTTTATTCTCTACAACTGAAAAATAAAGGGAGTGCTTTGTTAAGGTTGCTAAAACTGCCTTCATGACATTGATTGACTGACTCCATTGTAGTTGGTTGGTTATTTTTCAAGACTAAAACTGAAGCTTCTCTGGAGAGTATGTGAATTAGGTCTCTTTAGGTAGTGAGCCAAGGGTTCAAATTTAATAGATATTATATTCTTTCCCATGGAAAAGAAATGTTCCTCCAGATGCACTTGAAGATAAATGAATAGTAAGAGGGTCTTTTTTATTGTTAGTAAATTCAGAAAGCAGTTTATCAGATCTTTTCTTCTCTAAGAGTGTGAGCAGGAGAAAATTCAGTAACATGCAATCAAAGTGTCAGATTAGCAGAAATGGAAATGGGAATACTCTTGTTAGCAAGAAAAAAAAAGCCTAAAATCAAATAGTTGCTCAGCCTTTGCCAATAGGAAATTTCTCACTGAATCGTATGAAACCAAGCTTTTATATCTTGTTTTCTCAGAAAATAAGCAATGTCAGTTTATTTCCTTTGTTGTCATATTCTAACAGAATTTGTTTTGAACTAGGTATCATTTGAACTAACACTGTTGGTTTTTTCCCTATCCAGCAACACTGTAATAATTACTGCATTTGAGTTTTTTAAGGTTTGTGTTGATGACATTGGTCATACTACATGATTTTAAATAATCAGGTTTTGTGTTATTATAAGGGTTAAAATATTTTAATTTTTTTTCCAAGTTATAAAATTCTTATCAGGATTTAGGAAAGAGTATACCCATAAAATTCTTTACTACTATCCCACATCAAGATGTGATTACTTCATTCCAGCAAAATGTTATTTTCACTCTGAGAGGATAGACAATACAATGTTTTGATGGTATTTCCCTTTAGTATTATATCTAGCAGCCTTTTAGCATAATTTCATAAGTTATACAGTTCCTGCAGTAAGTGTGATTATTCACTCGTCATACTGTTCACTTAAGTAAATAGCCTCTAGTCATAATTTTGAAAGTAGATATGAAGAAGATTGCATTTCCATAATTAAAAATAAAAATCAAATCCCTCTTCTGTCTTCGTTTTTAAATTGCTGCTGTCAAACTGTACAAATGTACCAGAGAAAAATGATTGAAATACTTAAATCATCCGTAATACTTAGTCTTGGATGAATAATGAAAAAGGTAGAACATTACAAATTGTTATTTCCTCATTCTAATTAGATTAATAGATTATAAAAATCCTCAATGATTTACATGAATATATTATGGTATGGCAATCATAAATCTCATGCATTTTTTACCCTACTAAGCATATGGTATTGCTAATAGGTAGCTCAACAATCAATTTAATCATGCAATTTAATCTTTAAAATTAATATACTTTCATGGTAGCAACTTTAAAAAATAATAATCATCAGGATTATGCTCATTTAAATTAAACTAGCTTCCATTATTTGTCTTATCTTCTGTTAAGATGGAGCCTAGCTGGTAATGCTTTTATTTCTTGGATCTACTTGTTACTGTGTTATAGATGGAAAACGCTGTTTCTTTGCATATTTTATTTTACTCATGATATTTTCTTTGACTTCCAATTAACATTTATTCAGCATTTCAGGACTCACTGATATGTCCTTTTAAAACAATTGCAAGTTTAATAGGGCACAGAGCTGACATTTGTCTACAGATCAAACCAATTTCACAGGCAGAATTTTGATTTGAAATTATGTAGTCTGAATGCAGTCATCTTGTCTGTCTCTACACTTTAGCTTTAGAAATTGTATACCAGAGATAGGATAGTTCTGATACATGTCTGTGTGTGCATTTTTATAGATCATGCAGCTTTAGGAACTACATGTATACTTGATCATGTATTCTTGAATAGAAAGGCGTCATGAATGATATCTCTAAAGAAATGGGTAATACAACTCAGCATAGCTATGTTAAGCTTATTAAAGATGTACCAGTTTATGCCAGCTGCAATTCTGGCCAATAAGGATAACAAGCAATCTTTTCTCTTGTGCTTTATTGCTTAGTGCACAGTGAAACATCCAGCACTAGGATTTAATGTTGACTATAGCAGCAGTAGCCTCATGACTGACAGATATGGTTACTCCCTCCCCCACAAATGCTGTTCCATGCTCAGACTTTCATCTGTTGGCATCTTCAAAATTGAAAACCTAGGTCTGAAGTATATAAATTTAATATTATAGTCCACAACCTCTATTTTATTCCATCATAATTTTCATAAAGACACTTTAGGTTTTTAATGTAAAGTGGAATGTTTATAAAATCATTTTTTTGCTATTTAATAAGAAACACATCTGAAATTAATACTATAAAAATAATTTTAAAAGCCCCATCAAGATTGCTTCAACACAAGTACATTTAATTTTCTTTATCTCCTTTAATTGTTTGTACAGTGTAATATAAATCTCCATGAAAAGGCTCTAATATATAGATAATGACGTACTCAAAGCACGAAGCTCACAGGCATTTGAAGCAGAGCTAACAATTAGTTTTAGGAGTCCAGTCTCAGAGATCTCCAGCTGGGGACCCAACTGCAACAGCTTTGCCCATTGAGTAGCCACTGGGATAATACATGCCCTGAAGAAAGTTGTTTCAGTGGATTGAATCCTCTGATTTCTTTCATAGTAGGCAAGGTAACATTCAGGGTGTCTGTCTATGGGTATTTACTTACATGAGTCTCATATAAAGCTACATTCTATGAATACAAAAATGGTTCTTAACTGAATGATGTTCTTGGACATTCCAGTGCTATTTCCGTGTAATCACATAGGCAAAACCAGAAATAAGAGCGCAGATGCCAGAAGTCAGTAATAATGGCCTAATTATTTTAGTGTGCTGATATCAGTAAATTTCCCTGGATATTCTCCTGACAAGGTTGTACTACTGATAAACTGCTCTTGAGATGAAAGCTTATATTCATCTCAAAGCATTTGGATTCATATGATCACCATTAAATTACTCTTGTTTTGAGTGATGTATTTGAAAACAGTGTCAAAAACTAGGAAGAGGCATGGTTGTAAATCTATTCAAATTCTTCATGCCCTTTAGGTCTACATTAGTAAGCAATGATTAGTAAAAGAAAAACATCATAAAGCAAGAAAAATAAACCCAACAAACGAACAACCTCTCTCAAACAAAAAAGAGAATTACCAATAAATAAACCTCAGAGAAATACAAATTAATCTTTTATCTGTCTAGCAAAAAGAAGCTTTACACATAGTAAATATATTGTATTCAATGACACCTGTAGTACGAAGATTTTGCCCCTTCCCAAAGAAGTATATCGTGTCCCTCTGTAAAGCTCAAGCTGAACAAAAAGTGTTTCAACAAATATGTATTGATTCTTTTACATCTATCTGCCTGTATTTTGTTTTATCTACCTATTTATGCACACACACATGAACATACATAAAGATGGGGCAGGAGAAAGAGAGAAAGAAAGGATTTCATTTTCTTTGCCAGACAGAGCATATATATTTCACTTCTGCAACTCCTTTAAACTTCCAGTTTGATTTTTAGTTTTATTGTATCAACACAGGTTCTCCATCTCCAGCTGTAAAGCCCCCTGCTATTAAGTGGGAGCAGAGGACTTCCAAAGATAAGCTCTTTTATGGCAACCCTAATCCAGTGGACTTTCCAGCTCAGGTGATTTCTCCGCTGAGTCTGTTTGCTGCCATTGCCATTTGCAGGCCCAGCTCGCGGCAAGGCTGGCGTGTATTCCATGTGTGCTTGTGCAAGCACACAGAGGTGAACACGTACACACACCCCCACACACTCTGTAAGGCACCACCAGCCACACGGACACCAAAACAAGCCATGCCCGAGTGACAGCCTTGTGAACACCCACAGTGCTCTTTCGCCCAGCTGGTGAGCATAAGAGCTTGCTGGTGCTCACACAACGTCACAGACAGCACACATGCACACAACAGGATCTGGAACTGGCTCCACACATGTGGTCTGCCCAGGAGCCAGACCTATATCCCTCTTGCCCCAGCTGCTGGCTGGCCTTGGTGTGGTGCCTCTTTAGACATCAGGTGCTCCTGTCCTACATCCATACCCAAACTTGGTAATTCTGGTACCATGACCTAGGTAATCTTATATTTTATGGCGTTACTTGATATTACTTTGCGAGGCTCTTCTCTCCACAAAAGGTCCCCAGTTCCGCCTTTCAAGCACACATGCAGTTTGGTTGTTCTCACAGGACTCCTCTCATCACAACCACTCTGTCCTTTTCTGTCACCTCCTCATGCTGTTCTTTACTGCCTCGAACAATTTCTTGTGTTGTGTTCAGCTAAATCTCAGGCCAGCACATCTGTCTGTGTGTCATAACATCGTGACTCTGTGTGTTTGTGTACAGATCATGTATGCATTTGTATGTTGTTTGATTGACTCGGAGGCTGCCTTGGGGACTGCTGCTTTTCTTCTATGCTGGGGCATTGCAGAGTGGTGTAGTACAGGTTATTCCACTGTTATTTCCATCATCAGTATTAGGATCCTGCTTTTTTACTGATTCATTTCATGTTTGATGCCAGAGCACTGCTTTCTTTTCCTTTTCCCATTTTAAGCAGTTTCTCTGCTTTGCTTACTCTCGACTCCAATCATCTTGTAGCTTGGTCCCAGCCAACTGACAACTGTCAGCAATTATGAAATCAGTGAGAATATGCTTGCCAAAGCTGAAATTTATTGAGGACGCTCTGCACTCTTCCTGCAATATATGCTAACCTACCACTATCCCAAATTCCTCCTACACGGAAAATCATCAAAGGATTAGGACCACTTGTACAGTTTCTACATGACTGCTTTCCTCTTCTCTGGTAAAGGGGCTTGGTTAGGAAAAGGAGCTATTGATGGTGGTGGTTTTAGTCAGTCTGATACTTTGGCAAGGAGACATAACTTTTAGCACCTCAAGTCCTTTCTAACCTATTCTGAAGTCCAACTCAGTAAACAAGTACTTTTAGAAAAGAGATGGATATGCATAAAAGACTTAAATTCACCTTTTGTGAGCACACACATTTCAGCTTCTGAGTCCAGTGCATTAATTCCAGGCAGGTTTTGCTAAATTGTGTCTCTTTGTGTTGATGAAAAGCTTCATAAAATTAAACATACATTTTAGCACTTTCAGGTACCCTGAGATAATGCCACTTGAATTTGGAGCTATGAAAGTATTTCAGATAAACCCCTTGCTTTGGTTATTCTGTCATTAAAAATACTTTGTAAGGCTCCTCGCTTCTCTTTACTTTTCCACGACTGAAATAAGGTGGATTTAAGCAACTGTTGTTTAATGACTATAAAGTTATTTACAGTGGTTAAGAACAGTATTACAGATGTATACAGAATTCAGAATAAATATTTTTTACATTACTGTCTACACAAAGACACTGTGGTACTTAGATTCAGAAGAGCTTTGATTCTTTCAAAGCTCACTTTGTAAGATATGGCCTGAAGGAGAATAGTAATGCCGTAAACAAATTTGATGCAATCAAATATATATGCATTTCTGACCTAAGTTTATATGTTTGCAATTAATCCAAATCACAGTTTAAATTGTTTTAAATAATTTCTTACAGGCATTAAGTCCAATATGATATTTCAGGGACTTAGACGAAAGTTTAGAATCTTTTTTGATCTTTTGAGGTATTCCATGAATAGGAGACAGGGCATGCATTATCACAAAAATACTTTTGTGGAAAATAAGAAACTGAGGGATAACCTGACACTGTCAAAATATGTTGCATTTATTTATTTTTTCAAAGGCTCTGAAAAGTAAAAAGTATTGCCTCAGATGGTGTTTGCCCGTAGATACTAACCTGCTATGTTAACCCTGAAACTGTCATACCTTTTGTAAATCTTAGTATGAAGAAACAAATAACCATCCACCCTGAGCAAGCTGAAAGTCAGTGAGAGGAAGTTTGTATTTACCTCCAGTGTTACCTCCCAAGTTTCCTGGCTGGAAAATTAAAACACCATAATAATTTCTGCCATCCATAAGTTTAGATGGCTTCAAAATAATGACAACATGAAAATAGCTAATGAAAGCTACATAAACATCCAGCTTGCTATGGACACTTGGCAAGGTAAAGTAGAATGCCTGAAATAAAAACAATTTGTTAGGGTTTTTGTATAAATATGCATATGCTCTCATAGTGGCCTAACTGATTCAGAATGGGTCAGGGGACATGACACAGTTTGAGATCCCACAAATGGGATCATACATATTTTATGTATGTGCCTATGTATAGTAAATGACCAGAAAAGTAGATGGCAAGTGGGAAGGCAAGAGTCCAATGGAAATTATTTTAATCAGCTTTCTTTTCTTCCTATTATTCACGTTTGTTTTTTCAAGTCACTACTGCATTCACAGTCAGATCTCCATCTTTATTATACCTTCATTAACCTTTAAATCTCCTGTCTGTGTACAGGAGCCTTTCTTTCTTTTAATTATCTGTTTAAAATTCACAAATGGTAGCTGCTGCCATTTTGGCTTTTTGACATTTTTCACCTGCAGACTGTAAGAAACAGATTTAAGAGTCTTGTTCTGCTGGTTTATGTTGCATCCTGATTTTAGCTGAAATACTGGAGCTGGAATTCAGTCATTCATTGTTATTCAGGAGCTGTTTGAGCTGGGCTTTTGTGCTTTGTGGGGTCAGCAGACCTCAGCTGAATTACAGTCTTGAATTTTGTTTTGGAACCATGTATTATTTTCCTTGTCCTGTCCCTGTTTCTTCCTTTTTAGTACAATCATAAAATATCCCAGTTTGGACATTTTATGCAGGGATTCCATTTCTTTTGCTTTTAGATAGGATCACTTGGTTTGCAAGTGAGTCAGTTCTCTTATCATCAGTCGATTTATACTTTTTAAGGCGCACTTGTCACTCTGCTTTCTAGCACACTGCTACCTCCCAGCAAATCTATCTCATGACAGAAGTATTTATTATACCATGCACTATCTGATGTACTTCATTCCCTTTTTATTAGTAGTCATCAACAGTGTTTTCAGTTGCATTTCCTAGTACATCTGGTGTAAAGAGATGCAGGGTCGGAGTAAAATGTTTCTGTTACTTTTTTGTCATTCAGGCAGTTCTTTCTTGTCTCCTAATCATATTATTAGCACTTAATAGCAGTTGCTATGGGAGCTGCAGAACCAAACAGTGGCTGAGGCTCTGTGGCATTACGTCTATGTTAGAGGTAACATCTGGTCCTTGCCCCCTTGAAGGTAAGAGAAGAGGTGAAGGGAATTTTAAATACTCTTTTTTGCGCTAGCTTGAACCTCAGTACACAGTATGACTCACTGCTAGGGAAGAAGTGGTGTTACCAAGCTTCTGTTATCACATATAAGGATTAGAAAGATCGGAGGCAGACTGAGTTTCTCTCATGGCTCCTGTCTAAAGTAAGGTGGTGAAAAGAACACGTGGTACCTTTCCTGCCTGTCTGGTTTATTCATTAATGTTACCACTCTTTGGCTCATAACCCGCCTTCTTCAAACACACTTTCTGTTATAAGAAACTCAGGCTGTCTGAAAAAGTCCTTGTCAAAATCTGCCCTTCATCATCTTTGTCGACTTTCTGAGTATTCCCAGCGTGCTGCTTTTCTCATAGTCAGTCCTTATTATAACACATAGGCACACTGCTTGCCAGAATTCCCATGAAATAAAACCTTAGCCTTCTTTTTACAGGTATCAAATATCTCTTTAATATTCTTCTTTAATTCTGATAGTGCATCTCTCTGGGTGCAGTTCCTTGAAACTCATGCTTTAATAGTTTTGAATGTCTGCTAAAGAACTCCAAAGTTTGATTCCTGTAATATCCATCAAAAAGCTCTAGCCGAGGAGCAGTATCTTTTTAGCTGTCAGGCTGGCAGAGATTTCTCAGAGGTGCGTTTGTTTCTTTGTCCCTTGTTCTTTCTTTCTCTGTGTGTGTGTGTGTGTGTAATAATAATACTGGAATACATATAAATGTGAACTATGCTAGCTAAAATAATTCTTTGTTGTCATGCTACGGTCTTTGAACCACAATTTCTGCAGGACGTGGTGTCAGTTGACAGCCTCATCATTATAGGCAAGCTTTTATGTTATACTTAAAAGCTTTCAATCTTGTTGTCATACCAATTATTTTTTACTTAGACAAAAAGGTCTCATTTTATAGGAAAATATCTGACAGATTAATAATATTTCACATGTCCACAGTCCCATTCTAAGAACTTCTCAGTACTTTACACACATTAATGAATTAAACTTTCCAGTAACCTTATGAGAAACTGTTATTATTATACAGACATGGAAACAGTGGCACAGAGAAAATAAAAATAAGTTCAGACAGCTTAACTGGAGCAAGAAAGGGAACAAATCCCACAGTTTTAGTCTTCCATTCTGACCACTAGGTCATGACTTTTGTCCAAGGAGAGGAAGCTTAACCCTTTTTCTTTGTCATCTCAGATTAGGTAAACAATGGTTTCTCATATTCTTCTCATCTCGTTATTAAGGGAAGGTTTATCTTTCTCTAGTAATCTACATTCCTGTTCTTACTTGATGCCTTGATGGGGCTACCTGAAAACAGAGACTAGACAAAACTAAGAGGATTAAAGTGCATATTTATTGAAGCACCTTCAAGTAAAATTTGGGCAGTCAAAAGGCTTCAGAGAAGGCTTCACCTAAAATGGAGGACAGGTCGCGAGTTTCTCATACTTTTATAAGTTTGGTCCATTTGTGTATCAGCGTTTATACTCCAATTACAATTTCAGGTAATGAAGTCATTACCCCAAGTTTGTTCCCCCCTTTTAGAGGCTTTGTTTACATATTTTGAGGCCTGAGACAGTAAGGTGTCCTTGAAGTCCAGGCCTAGAGAGGATTTGTTTTGTCTGACCAGGATGGGAGAACAGTAGCTAACAGGCTATATGGAGTTTTAGAGATACACACTACATTAAAGGATATGAAAAATATAAAAGCTAAAATCTGAAGGCATCAACTCAACTGGCTAAGGAAGAAATCGATGGAAAAAGAAGAGGGTGAGGGGAAGACTTCAAATCCTGTAAAATAGACGCATGTCTGTCTGTCTTGCTCTCTTCCTTTCTCTTTCCCTTTCTTTCTTCCTTCCTGTCTTCTAAATCCTTCTTAAATGAATGGGTTGAACAGGCAGCCTTTCGGAACCGGAAGACTTAAGGTGCTTGTAGTGTGAACTCTTTCAGATTCTTTGGACAACCTTGTATGAAGTTTCATCAGATGACCATTCATCCCATGGCCTCATGCAGCCCTTTACATATGTCAGCAGTGCTTAGGGCCAAGGTTGATCCCACCTAACTTCAGGTGTTTTTCAAAGTCCCCAGTGTCAAGATCTTAGTCTCTTTAAACACCTTTCATCATCAGTGGAGAGATGGAAAAATCTCCAAAGAGAAGTTCTCAGTTGTGCTGAGTTGCTTTCTAAGGAGAAAAGGGTCTCCTTCCACACATGACAAAGGAAACTTGCTTGACCATGCTCCTCATTTAGGGTAATTAGTGAAATGTGTAAAATCAGAGAGGCTGCTGCCTCAGGATTTAGTGCAGAGCACTGACTGAATGTGTATGCAAAACTTTATAGTATATCCAGTGAAGGCTAAGTCTGAGCTGGTCTTTTGATAATGGAAACAGATGTGCCCGTATGTCAGTGCAGGTATGTAGCACCTTTCTGCTCTGTGCCACTGCATTTCATCAACACATGTATAAAGGGATACGAGCTTTTCCTACATACGCAGGTTAACTTTGTGGGAGGAAATGACAAGCTGAATTACATCAGGCTCTTAAGTTTTCTTTTTTAACTCTGATGCATAGGATGAAGAAAAAACAGCATTGCGGGTGAGCAGGAAGATGTGCAGAAATCAACAGATGAGTATATCACGAAGTGAGAAAAATCATAGGGTAGCACTCCTCCTGTAAAATTGCTAAGACACTGGTAAATTAGATTTCTGGGTTACGGTAGTGACTCAAAGAAAATGCAGAAACACTGTTGTTTACCTGTGTTCTGAGAATTAACTCTGCAATCTCACATTAGTATTTTTAGAATACTTTAGAAGATATTTCCGGTGTAATATTTTACTCTAAACTTAAACAATTCTTGAAGTGCTATGTAATCAAAAGTGCTGAGATTACCATTCGAACCATTTTCTCTTAGCTATCCTCCCTTGAAGTTTAGTATAGAGACTCAAGAGACAAATTCTGTATTTTCCATCTTATTAAAAAAAAATTAAGAAAGTTAAAAAGAACAGAATATACCTTTCCTTTGGTGCTGTACCCAGGTCTTTATATTCATAACTTTTTGCTCTTCCTGCTGCCTGCAGTAGATATGCATGCATGCCATTAATTGGATCACCACAGGTATGTCAGAACAGGACAAGCTGCAATGGAACGTGCTTTATCATTTAGTCAAAACTATTTGATTTGGTTCACTTTGCTACAGACAGATGTCAACTGATGAAACTCAGGTTAGTCAGAAGAAGAAATGAGTGACTAAACAGATATGGGGCAGGAAAGCTGTACTAAATTTATGACTTTAAAACAGGGAAAAACAGGATTTCCTAGAGGACCTGGTTGGAGGCAATTAGAAGGTATGTTAAATGGAAGTTTTACTTTTTGAGTACCATCAATTTTCCGTGATAAGAATTTTTTTTTTGTGTGTGTGTTGAAACAGAGTTGCTTAGTTCATGTCATAATTGCAATTCTTACTCTTGTCAATCTTATTCTTTAACATAATATCAGTATTTGCACTTGGGTTGATTTTTAATGATGTGATTTATGATTCTGAGAGGCAAGTGGAATTTGAATTAGAAGAATATTTGAAACATTCTCATATTTTATACAAAAAATATTTTTCTGAAAGTTAGCATTAATGTAAATTATATGATGTACAGTCATCAAAGTCAGAAACCACTAATGTCTTGGAAATGTTGCTGAAAACTGTCCAAGAATGTATTTTAAAAAAAGAACAACATTTCATGCAAATCAAGAAAAATTATCTTGATTTAAAAATCCAACTAAATCTTGATGTTCTAGTAATTATATATATATATATATATATATTTACCAGAAAAGGAAACTTTAGGTGGTGTGTGGCAAAACATGATACTGATTTGAATGTGTCCTAACAAGGATTTCAGAGGATGAGGTCATTATGTTTGACACAGAGAAGAAACTGCAAATAGAAACAGTATAAGAATAAAAGCTGTCCTTTATGGGAGCTGGAATAGATTCTGTACTGTAGTTTTAGCAAGTGAAGACATGGAGTTAAAACAAGTTTTCAGAATTGTATTTATCTTCTTTTTTTTTTCCTTCTTTTGACATTTTGGGGTTTGGTAAGCCCTCCTACAATACTGTCAAGTGTTTATTTTTTATTTTTATGAAACAGTAATCTGCACAAACTATCTGAATTGAGAAGACAAATCAGGCTCTTTTTGTTCAATGCACAGGTCCTTTATATCTTACAGAAAAGGAGGAGTATTTAGTTACAACTTGTTTGTAACTGAATACAGCAAAAATTGGGTTTTTTTCATTTATAGAAAAGAAAAATTAGATTAACATTTCATGTAATCAATTAAAAGGAATTCAAACTGCTGTGCTTAATACGCTTACAGGTTTCTGTGTATAAAATACACTTGCAGGAGAGGAAGAATAGCATCAGTTGCTCTTCCTGATGTCCAGTAAGCTGCAGGAATGCTGCACAGACCATTCCTATTCTGTTTTAGTTTCTGCCTAATTTCCATCTTTTAGCTGATTTTTTTTTCCAATAAAGTTAGATTGAAGTAGGTACCATGAATTACCCTTGACTTCCGTATCAGTCATAAATTTTCTAATACATCACCATACAGAAGAAACAGTAATGAACATCTAGTGTGTTTACTCTCTTGTGACAAAAGTCCCTTTTTTGTGGAAATTTACCTAAGATATGTTGATAAATAGGTAAAATTCTATATTGAAAATATACAGGTAATTTACCTTCCAGTTTTAGTGCTTTGAAAGAGGGTTTTACTCCATTCTAGACCCTACTTAGCATGATATATTTCAGACTGGGCTCAAAGCCCTTTGATGGTCAATTTCTTGTTTTTGTTATGCTACCATTGATTTCATTGCTGCGCTCTGACAATGTGTGCTGGAGCCTTGGCCAGTCAAAGATGACAGAAATTTATTTATACTTATAGGCAAAAGGTTGGAGCAGCAGTTTCTGAAACTTTTCCAGTTGTCACACCACCTTCAGGCTGATAATTTACCATGATTTTAAAAACTAAATAGCATATGACATTAACTTGGTTTGCAACTCTTTCGTGCCTTTAAAAAATAGCACCAGACCTGAATAGAGAAAATTATTTGAGGGGCCAGGTAGGAAGGAGATGAGAAGGAAATAGCCATGTGTGATAAAGAGGTAGCAGGTAGGAGAGTCTTGAAGAGATTGTGTCTTGATTAAGGATTGTCAGAAGATGAAGTCCAAGGAACAGTATAAGGTGTTGAAAGTAATAGGAAAGAGATCTTCAACAGAGATTTTGAAGTTCATGAGGAAAGGAAAGGGGATGAGGACAAAGAAGAAAAAAGTGAAGATAAATGGCCTCAATTAGCTCTTTTAAAAATTCTCTGAGATACTTGACAGAGATGGAAAGAAAAGCTGAAAGTGCAGAACAGCTCTTACAGGTCTGTGTCTCCCAGAAAAAAGCTTTAATAGCTGTAAGTAACATTTATCATCTCAATTTTAGTGGTGTGCTTGACGCACAAGCAGTGAAACGACGGTTATATCACGTTGGCCTAACAGTCAATAGTGTACATGAAAGGTGAGTGCTCATTACTTTGCTTTTTAAAAAATCTTTCCAAGTGAGCTGCTTTTGATCAAAGACACATAATTAAAGAATTAAGCAAGTTTACATCTAATAGACTGCCTGCAGTTCTCCATTACATTTTTACCAGGTGATAGTCTACTTTATGTGATTGTCTATTATACTCATTAGGAAACTAAGCAAGCTGATTGTGTTTCTCTGAGAGGAAAGTAAATGTAAGCTAGAAAAGGTGAGTAATGGTTTAATGAGATGAATGTGGTGCATACTCACAGCCTGCTTTTCTTCATTTAGCACGTGCATCAACTGCGAAATTATCTTCAGCTTTCACATGGCATAATGATCGTTTGCCATTTTGGTTGTGCTGCACTCGGTGTTGGCCAGTCATGGAGATGGCTGGTGTTCTAGAAGAGGTTTCTTTCTCCCTGACAACAAAAGTAACAGTGATTAGTTCAGCTTCTTAGTTGGGGCTCTATGCTATAACCCAGCTTGACATCATAAAGGGAACACTTTTTTACGGTTTTTTGTTTTCCTTCTTCATTCTCTCTCCCTTCTGTCTCTTCTGGAATGCTTTCTGAGCAAATTCTTTGCTTGAGGAGGAATGTGACATTCTCTTGCACTGGTTGATAAATATTTATGCCTGAGAACAGCATAAAGCTCTCTTTTGGATGCTTTCCCATTTTACACTGTGCTGGCTTTTGGCCTGATCTCTGTATTTAGAAAACACTATGTATTACCTGCATGCTTTCTTGACTCAATTTCCTATTTCTAATGGGTCTGCAGCCAGTACTGCATGAGAACTGTATTGCAATATTTTCAATGAATTGTAAGGAGACTTGAATAAAGCAAAATGAAAAATAGGTGGCTTCTTTTCTAGGTGTATAAGCACATTTTAAGGAGAACTTTATAGATATGCCTGGAAAGGATATAGTACACAGAGCATGAAAACAGTTTTAAGCACTTCAATACTCTGGTAAAACTGAACAACTGTGAATGGATTTAGAACTAGCAAAACGTTAGAACTCCTGTGGCAGTATTAATACAATCCCATTTCACAATCATGGGGTTTTTTCCTGCCCCTTTTCTACATTGTATTTCCGATTTTTGCTTGTTAGAAAACAAACTCTGTGTACATCCAGTGAAATACATTTTCATTATTAAAGAAATTGTTCTGCCAATTTTTAGATCATTTGAGATCTACAAATGTAGAGCATTTGTAGATCTCCTGGGCTCAGGCCATTGCTATGGGTCAGCATGTATCGACAGAGCTGACGAGGGATCTCCCCAAGCTTCCAGACCAATGTTCCAAACATCAGACCAATGTTTGATGTCAACCACCTCGGCTGCAGGGCAGCTTAGGCTGGCTAGCCTTCATGGTTGCATGAGCCACATTTCCAACTCCTCCATGTGGGCAAGATTCAGATCTGAGTGCTGTGTGCTTAGTGGGGTTTCTTTGAAGGGTTACTCTGAAAGCAGCCCTCAAGTGGACTATTAAAATGCTCCTGATTTCAGCTGTGCTGTGGAGTAGGACTGGGTTAGGTGTCCAGCTCAGTACTGGAGTGGACTGCAGTGTTTCTTGCACAACCTGGCTGCTTCACTTTCTCTGACAGAGAATTTGGAGTATCCCAAAATCTTCATGTCGACAGACTGGCCTCATACTGCAGTCCCAGCATGGGAACCAGATGTGAATTGCTCGTTAACTGTATGTGGCTACCATTTTGTCATCTTGAGCTAGTGCTGATCACTGACCGTGCTGTGAAAACTTTATCATTATATACCTAATGGGCAGTGTGATCTGTGTGCATGCATATACACACAAACATATGTACCTACTCCTAAAAATACCTTACAGGATTCAGACTTTAGTTAACGATCAAAAAATTTCACTTTGATGTAGAATCAACAGTGTGACCTCTGGGGCGGGAATTTTCATGTCAGCCTTTAGATGTAAAGGAAATGTTAGATGAACATTTCTTTTAATTTAATTGTTTTTATATTTTAATTGCTTCATTTTTTTTCCAGATACGAGAGAACAGGAATAGTTTTGTTTATTTTACAATTTAATCATCACAGAATCACAAAATGACAAAAAGATTGGGGTTAAAAGGGATTCCTGGAGAGCATCTAGTCCAGTCTCCCTGATAAAGCAGGTTCACCTGGACACAGGATTGTGTCCAGGCAGGTTTTGAGTATCTCCAGAGAGAGACTCAGCAACCTCTCTAGGCTGCCTGTTCCAGTGCTCTGTCACCCTCAAAGGAAAGTAGTCTTTCCTCATATTGAGATGGAACCTTGTATGTTTCAGTTTGTGCCCTCTGCCACTTGTCCTTTCACTGGGTACCAATGAAAACAGCTTGGCCCCATTCTCTTGACGCCTGCACTTAACATGTGCATTGATAGGATTTCCTCTGTCATCTCTTCCCTGGGATAAACAAGCCAAACTCTCTCAGCCTTTCCTCATAAGACAGATACTCCAGTTCCTTAATCATCTTTGTTGCCCTCCACTGGACCCTCTCTGACAGTTTCTTGTCCTTCTTGAAATGAGCAGCCCAGAACTGAACACAGTGCTCCAGGTGCAGTCACACCAGGGCTGAGTAGAGGGGCAGGATCACCTCCCATGACCTTCTGGCAATGTTCTTCCTAATGCGCCCTGGGATACTACTGGCCTTCCTTCATGGACAACTTGTTGTTCACCAGGACTACCAGGTCTTTCTCCACAGAACTGTTTTCCAGCAGGTCAACACTGTTCTGGTGCATGGGGTTATTATTCTCTGCACACAGGATGCTATACTTGCCTTTGTTGAACTTCCATGAGTTCCTTTCCACCCAGCTCTCCATCCTGTCTCACTTAATGTCAAAGGTAACTATCCATAACTGAGAATGAAATTATCATTTTACTGAGACAGCTGGTTGGAGTTGGGGTGAAATTTCAACTTTTTACAAATGCTATTCTTTTGCTGGGTAACTTGATTGCTAAGTTTCATTCACTTTGGAAGAATCAAATAAGGTGAGTTGGAAGGGGCCCGTCAGGATCACAAAGTCCTACTCGTGGCCCTGTACAGAACACCCTGAGAATCACCCCATGTGCCTGAAAGCATTGTCCAAATGTTTCTTGAACTCTATCAGGCTTGGCGCTATGACCACTTCCCTGGGGAGCCTGTTCCAGTGCTCTAGAACTACCCTCTGGATGAAAAACTTGCTCCTGTTATCTAACCTAAACCACTCCAAAGGTTTAGCTTCATGCTGTTCCCTTGAGTCCTTTCACTCATCACAAGAGTGAAGAGATTGGTACTTGCCCTTCTGCTTCCCCTCGTGAGGATGTTGAAGACTGCAATGAGGTCCCACTTCAGAGCAGGTTAACAGGGCAAGATACATACCTGTATGTGCTGTAATGAAAATAATGTTGGAGGAAGAAAAAAAAGGATTTATTTAGAAATAGAAAGGGGAAGAGATTAAGTATGTAAAACAACAAAGCATGGAAATACTTTAACATTACTAGACCAATTATTATTTTCTCAGAGTTACATTTTTCCCTGTGTCTGATGCAAAAGAAGTGTTGGTCTATTTGGTTTTTGCAGACCATGGCTCTGTGTTTCAGTGACTCAATTAAAATTTGCCTCATGCAAATTGTTTCAGGAGCAGATGTGCCTGCCAAACTGGGCAGAGAAAATGTGCAGTGAGGTCACAAAGAAGATGGTTCTTCATTATGCTCTGCCAAAATCCTAGCAGCTCATCACTGAGCATGTCCAGATGTGAAATTTCAGTCACTGTCTGTTTTATTTTTTGCATTGTATTTTTTATTTCCTGCATTCTAGTCTCTAGTGATGGGTGAAATAAGTTCTTCCCCTGTCAGCCATGCAGAGTATCAAGTTGATGTCTCTTGTTTATAACAGGTTGTGGTTTTTTGTTTGGTTTTTTTGGTTTATTTGTTTGTTTGTTTGTTTTTTTTTTTTTTCTGGGAAGAAAATAGGGTAGATGTATTCTGTATGTGTTTTTTGATCAGGATAGAGTCTCCTATTAGCCAGGCTGATACTGAGGGGTTGAAGGAGATGCTGTATGCTATAGAGCAATTTGCACATAATGTGCTATGGTTTCTTCATTATAAAGTTCTACTAATTATGTGTTTTCACCCCTCCCAATCACTGTCTCTTATGTCAAATTAGTGACTGTCAGGAAGACATTTCTGGGTTTTGTTTGAATTACTTTTGGGCTCAGAATGAGCTCTGACAGTTTAAACTGAAGCTGAATTTTTAAAAACCATTAAAATCTGGAAACAGGGGAAAACCTTTTAGCTATTTTAAAGGGTCAGTGATAGCTTAAAAAAAATCACTTCTGCCTGAAAAATAAGTACCTAAAGATCAACTATGATTATAGTGACTACAGAAGATCTGAAGAAACAAAAGCCCTTCTCAGTTTCTTGTCTTTTAGAAACTTAGTGGTATATCATATATAAGGCTTTCTCTGCTTTATTAGGGGTCCAATCTTAAGGAAAAAAAAGCAAAAAAAACCACCAAAAAACCCCAACCAACCAAGCAAAACCAAACCAAAAAGCCACACAGAAAAATGTGGCAGACATAAGGTGCTGGCAGAGTTGGTAGAAGCAATGAATATCTACTCTTTTTTTTAGCCATTGTTTAGTTTCTCATTTCCAGTAAGAATTCTTGTAGGTAAATAATTGCACAACAGAGATTTTATTATTACTTCATGACTTTAAATCTTACTTGTAGAAAGACTTGGTTTTAGTATACATAGTCTTTCAGGCAGCCCTCAGATTTTTCATATGTTATAATATATTCGAGAGAAAAATAAATGGTATTTGAGACATTGACAACTGTGCCTGCTTGTATTAGGAAATACATTTTTCATCTTCAAATTTTATGCATGTATGGGTTAATTAAGAGTGTAATATGAAATAAATCCATGGCAGTGCAGATGTTTTAGTTGCAAGAGCAGTAACTTGAGTGATTTCCTGTAGGTTTTTAGAAGAATAAATTTGAATCTCAGGCATTGGTCATGAACTCATTTATACTGGATAATACATTACCAGAGGAAAAAAATACAAATAAGCAGGGAAACAAGCCTATATACTTCCCGACTCTTTTTCTATTGTTTGCTCATTTTTTTTTTTCAGATCACTTAAGATTGATAAATTTTAGCTCCTTTCTCATCTGAGATACATTTCATATTGATTTATCCATTGAATAAAAGAAATACTGTTGGCAGAATTTCTAGCTAGATATCCTTCTGTTGATTAGAAGACAGGCTGATTGTATCTGTCAGATAAAGAAAAAGACTCTGTGTTTTCAATCGAGCTTCATCCTGGACTATTATTTCTTCATTAACTTGTTAAAAGAGAAAAAGCATCTCTGAGTTGGGGTTTTTTTCACCTCAGGCATCCATGCACAAAATGAGTATGAGCCAAAAGGGAAAATAGGGTGAGTGAAGGGAAGACAAAGAACTAGTGAACAGGGAAATGAGTAAATCATAGACAAAGAATATCAGTATTTTTTGTATTTCATCCGTGATTTCAAAATCAGAAATGACCTTCTGAAAGCTGAAATGAGTAGGCATCTTCAGCAAGGTTCATTTGAGGAAAAAATGGACAGTTATCAAAACAGAGTAGCAGTGACTATGCAATAGCTCCTCAGGGACTTCTGATGAAGTCATGCAAGATAATTTTATATTATATAAAGAATATTAGATCAAATCTTTTGGGTCACATATCTCAAGACTCTTATTAAGTATTTTTTCCCATGTATGACTGTGGGATGCGTGACTGATCACCTTTCTTGTAGCAGGCTAGAACTCAGATGGTTTTTAGAAAGGCCCTTAGGGCTATGAAGCTGTTTCTGTTTGACAGTCATGGGCTGGATTCCCTCATTTATATTTAACTGTAATCATCAGCTTTGAGAAGAGTTTCTAATTTTAAACACATAGTACTCCCTCCACCCCTCCTTTTGTCCTCAGGAAAGCTATAATTTGCTTGGGTGAATCTCTACTTTAACTACCAATATGTTTGAGCCCCAGAGTGGACTTCACACGTGATAACTGTGCTGCCAAAAACTGTTACTTTCTTGTCTTTTTGTTTGTTTGTGATTGCTCATTTTTTCTTCTTCTTTTTGAAAATTACTTCTTCCTAGATCCTGAGTATCATCCAAGCCAATTTATATTCTTTTTATTTTTGGCCTTGATAAAATATCATCACTTTAGTATTAGTATTATGATACCTACTATCTTTCTTACAAATTTATCTCAAAGTTGAACTAATAATTGCTTAAACAACAAATTAGAAATGCCATGAATTGTCATTTCTTAAATTGATATAGACTCAATGAGATATCTCTTCCTGAACTATATATGAAATAGAGGGATTTTAAAAAAACCCCAAACAACCAACCAAAAAACCACATCCACATCGATATCCACATTTGCGCTAGCAATGTTTTATCCGAACTTACGTCAGATACGCACTGCTTAATTAATTGATCACAAATCAATAAAAGGTTATGTATGAATAAAACTTTACTGCAAAATTATAGCATTTACTTAGACATCTACGTATTTAAACAGCAAACAGCTTTGTAAACTCTCTGCCTTTACTCTTGGTACAATGCTAGCCCCAGAGGGAGGGAAGAATGAAGGGCGACAGGGTTTGTTTGTGTTTGTACAGAATGTTATCCTTTTAACAAAGACCAACACAAAACATACAAATCCATATGTTTGTATTTGTTGCTGCCATATTAATTATTCATGTGCTCACAGTGTGACACAGTGGGAAATAATCTAAAATGATATAAAAAAAGAATTTCAGGACTGGCATCTTTTTCTTTAGTTAGAAATCCTAAACTCTAAGCTGATTTTTATGAGAGTATATTTTGCTTAACAGTTTGTGAGAAGGACAATTCCCTATTATTACTTTCACCAATGTCTCTAAGAGTTTATGTCAGCCACAGAATTGCAAACCAGAAGTGCCATTTTCCAGCTTTGTGAAACAATTTCATTTATTTGACTTTTTTGGCACCCATTTTGTGTTGAGGTAGATAATATAATGGATAAATCTGCCACAGAACCTACATCTTACAACATTCAGTACTCTCACAAACCTATCTAAATTTGGGTATCCTAATGCCTAGTCTGTAGTCAAAAAAACCTAGAGATAAAATAACAAAATCTAGAGCATAAAATAAATTTGGTCACGTGATTTATTTCGTCATGTGAATAACTCCCTAAACTCTGTATTGCATAAACAAAAGGTTCTGCTCAGCTATCTCCCAGTAGCCACCCAAAACACCTGAGTTGCTCTACAACGTCAAAAGCACCAACCTGAGGCTTGCAGGTTTGACAGAAGACTTGCCTTTTTGGATCACCAGCCAGAGGTAAGGGACCCTAAGGGCATTTCAGAAAGCACTAGATACCTGTGCCTGACCTACTGAATAGGAGCCTGGACTAAGACATCAAAATTTAGTCCAGAGTTTAAATCAACTCTAACTCTGCCTAAATATGGGTTGTCATGAGGTGTCTAGTGCTGCTCATACTTGTTGGGATCCTTGATGTCTGTTGTTTTTTAAGACAGTCCAGTCATTAGTCCTGGCAATTTGGAAATAAGCAACCATTCCCTCACCTGCATAATATGCTGAAGCCCTGTAGTTACTTTAGCATCCCACTGATGGCCAAACATACGTTTTGTAATAGCATTCACCAGAGGTGAAGCAACATTTCCTATATCTCCGAGGTGTCATGGGATTTCTCAGTTTTCACAAAGCATTTGTTTTGGAGTAAGGCTGTCCCAGTCCTTTCTGCTGCAGATGTTCCACTTGGTAATCAGTTTTTTAATAGAAGTTTGAATAAAAAAGGCTACAGAGATGATGCATGTCTTACAGCTTGAATGCTAAGGCATTCACAGTCTAGATCCAGGCTCTGCTTCATGTTACCACATGAACTTGAAAACAGGCATCCTACATCTTTTTTTGACTCTTCCTCTTTTGGAGTCATTGGCTGTTGTGTATGTGCTAACAAACAAGTTCACAGGTAGTCTGTTCCTGCTGTCAAAACTATTCCAGCATCTATTTTTACATATACTTCCTCAAGTGTGATAACTTTTGAGGTGCAAAAGAAATGAACTGGCTGATCTCCTGGCATCTGATCCCCAGACATTTTTGGCATATCAAGACTTTGTTGCCTGCTTGTTATTCAGCAAAAATATGACTTCTCTGTGGCTTCAGATCATTAAGGGATTAGGGAATAATTTAACAGGACTTCTGAGCATACCATTGGCATCTTCTTGTTATGGATTTAGACTTAACTCTGCAAAAGTAAGTACACACAAATAATACCTTCTATTTCTGCTTCAGCTTCTAAATTCCTCTGTACTTAAGCAAATGCATAAGAGATGTATGTTTGACTGTCTTTGCAGACCTGGTCTTTGCAGACCCTGAGAAATTGCACTCAGATATAAGACTTATGAAAAATAATCATTTACCTTGAGAAGTATGGGTTTTCAAAAAATTGGGGCACCTAAAATAAGTATAGTGCCTAATTATGCAATTAAGTGATTACCTTTAGTTTGCCCCACTTGTAAAACATTATCCTGAAAGATTCTTTTTCTTGATTTCCCCATTGGTAAAAATAACATGCTGTTTTGATGTCCTTAAAAATTATGTAGCTTATGTTACGGAGATAGTAATAGTATAAGTGAATAAAGTAACAAAATGCCTTTCTACAGAGATGTACAGGAAACTTTAAATGACTGTACCAAATGTCCTTGAGGTCTTTCCACTGATCAGTCTTGCTTGTATTTGTTAGTGGAGAGAATTCACAACATACATCATTGAACCTCATCATCTGTCTAACCAAAGAAATCATTTAAGCAGACAGAAAGTGTTCAGCTTCTTCATTGTTACTAGGGGCAATTTTTATAGGAACCATCATAGGGTATGCACATGCCTGAGAAATTCATTTTTCTGTCAAACAGCATGTGTAAGTGAAATAGAATTTTCTTGTAAAGATTACTGCAAATTGATATAAATTAAGGTCTGCTTTCTGAGAAGAACAAAGTTAATTGAAGTGGGATTTAAGCTATAGGTTCCTTTCATTTAGTAGAGGTGGTTCACTGATTTGTTAAGTAATGGGTTATTTGATGTACTGTATGGAGAGTGATGTAGGTCACTTTCAGCATGCAATGCTGAAGATTTAAAGAAAAAAAAAAAGGGAAAATACCAGTGCTTTCTAGTTTCCCAAATACCTTGTGAGAGTACTTGTAATGAACCGATCCCTTCTACCCCCTACTCTCAAACTTTTTTTTGCATTATTTCAAGGCATTAGTTTCTGTTTATACTTTCCTTATGTCACAGCCCTAACATTCAGTTAGAAAAGCCTCTCAGGAAGATGGCTTTCACTTTGTTTCTTATCAGAAATTATGTTATCACCATCTCATTTGACCAGCAAATTTGTTTTCAGTAAGTATGAGCCTCAATTTTATTTCATATGACAGTGACCTGTATTTCTGTTGATGGGTTCAGAATATTTGAAGTGATATTGTCCTTCCATGTGTTTTGTCTGTCTGGTTTTGGTTTGTGTTTTTATGCTTGCCAATTCCTTGCTATTCTGTATAGTTTTATTGCTCTTGAAAAAGATCCTTCAATGGTTTTTAAAAGAAACATAATGCCTAAAGTTGTAAAAAGAAACAAAATGCCTTTCTTTGACTCAGAAAGATTATTACCACTCATGGAGCTGTCTGTAAGTTTTCAGCTTCTGTTCAAATCCAAGTTATCACGTATAAGTCTCAAAATGCATCCACATAAATGGATATGAAAGAATGGAAGGTCAGTTCAATGGCTAGAGAAAACAAGGGCAGGTCCCAGCTCTCGCTTGAAAAATATCTGTACTAAAGTATTTAAATTCAAGTACCTACATATCAGTAGGTGTCTGACTTCCAATTATCATTGATGGAGCTCTAGCATTTGACTTAGTTATCCACGCATGGGCATTTCTTGCCATGACATCAGAGTGTTCAAAATAGTGGAGTTGCTGTGGCTGATACGAGATAAAATGTGCAAGACTTGTGCCCTTTGAGAGGGCTAGAGGGAGGGGAGGCAGAACCCCCTGTGCTATTTCAGAAAGCACAGGATGCTTTTGTGTGAAAAATGCAGCAAACCCTACTCTAGTCAATGGAGTACAAGGAGAAATTTTTACCTAGTGTTAAGTGTCTATGTAGGGTGAGCTGAACTTCCTTGAACTATCTGGCTGTATTGATTACATTTGCACTGATTAAACTGGGGACATTGGATCCTGCATTAAAAGACATCATAAGACACCATTTCTGAACATGAAAATTTGAACTTCTTTTGGCTGTTTCAACAGAGAGGCAAAGGCTGGCTATAGAGTTTTAGCATAGAGGGATGTAAGGGATTTTTAGCAAGGGATTATACCGAAAACAAAATTATCCTCTTGCATCCACATGAATATTCAGATATATTAGTAAATGTTATAAAGCAGTTTGTCAGTGGTCTCATCTCTTTTGTTGGGTAAAGAATCTAATTCACGTAAGAACAGTTTATAGAATCAGAATCACAGAATCAAGTTTGTTGGAAAAGATCTTTAAGGTTATCAAGTCCAACCATTAACTGAGCACTGCCAAGTCCACCACTAAACCATGCCCCTAAGTGCCACCCCTACACATCTTTTAAATACCTGAACCATCAACCATAAGTGCTTCCTTTTGTTTGGGAACATTATTGGGCTGAGTATTTGGGCAAGTTTTAAAATGTGTAATATAAAAATTTGTTTGCTGGACTGATTTTCCTGACTAAATTATATATTTGTCATGAGAAAGTAAGAATTTTCTTGTGCAATCAACCAGTTAATGCTATAAATGAGTGATTTGTATATGCAATTCTTATTGTAAAGGCTACCGATGGAAAAATCCTCCAAGGTTTTTTTTTTTCCCTAGAATGTGCTATAAAATAGCAATGAAAATGAAAGGAATCAATATTTGTATACACATGATTTAAAAAGAAATAATAAGTAAGCAGTTTCGTAAAAACAAAAAATAGGGTTTCAAGTGCCTGTTTAAATGAGCTCTTTAAATTAATTAGAGACTGATTTATTTTAAAATATTTCTTATCTGGACAAGTATTCTGTCAAAACTTTTCTCATATCAGGGTAATGAGAACCTGATAAACTCTAGCTTGGAAATCTAATTTTTTTTTCATAATATGAAACATAAAGGAACTTTGCTACACACAAAATATTACTGAAACACTATTGCCTGAGAAGCTTCTCTACCTTAAGTATGTATTCATGCATACTCCTATCAGATGGTACACAAATTGCAGAGCATTCTTATCTCTTACAAGGAGATTGTAGAGATTAATTTCTTATACTAACAGTTTATATCAGGGTATATAAAAATAATTCAATTTGTCATAAAAAAATTGTGAGTGGCTATATCTAAAGCTGTACACAGTGCATTTCCTTCCTTTATTATTTAAAAACATTCTTGTTCGAAGTCATACATAATTATTTCAGTTTTGAATGTAGCCTGACTAGTACATGGTATTTTATGGCAAAACACTCAAAATAGGCCTATCTAAATAAATCTACTTTTTCATTAAATTGTTTCTGGAAAGCACAGCCTAATTTGTACATCACCCTTGTAGCTGGTCTCAGGCAAAGGGATACTGACTGTAAATGGCCATTTCAATCTAGGAATTGGAAAACTAACATGGTTTGAAAACAAAATTAACACACACATTACCTTTCCCACAAACCTCTTCCTGTCTCTCTATGAAAAGCATGATCTATAAAAGGAATGTGCTCTTCACATGAGTTGAAAATTATAGAGGAACCCATAGGATCTATGCCACTCTTTTTCTGTTTTACAGGGGATTTGATGAAAAGCAAGGAATTTAAGGTGGGTTGGGTGGGGGAAGAGTACCCTCAAGGCAAAGGTGGTAAGAAAGGATACTGGATGATTATCCTGCTAGTGCTACAAGTTGCCTAGATATTGCAAATCATTTAATCAGTCTTTCCTACAAAGTGACTGGTGACAGTCAGCCCCTAGAAATACATGACATATTTTTTCAGTTTTTTTCAGGTTATCTGCCAGTAGAAGGATTCTTGAGTTTTATGAGGCAATATCCTGCTGCGGTTACATATCCACCTGGTCTCTGTTGCCCTTCTCAATCCTTCTTATGCTGACTTATTCCACTACCTTGTGCCACTTTTGTCTCTTTTAGATTTCAATAACAACAGCAAATTGTGAGGAAAATCCTCCTTTGTAATGAAGCTTCTATCCTGTGTCATAAAGAAGTTTTACTCAGAGATCATTAATATGGAGGGAGATCATGAAGGAAAGGAAGCATGTTTGGCAGCTTTAGAGAATTTAGCTGCCAAAATCTTTAATTTGCTAAATATTTTTTGTAGGCTATTTTTTGTTTCTTTGTTTGCTCATTTGGTTTTTTCCCCTGCAGAGCATCTCAGAGAGTTACAGCATCTGAACCCATTATCCGCTGCCCATTGAGGAGAAATTAGAAATTGCCCAGAAACAAACCGAGGACATTTTTCTTTCTTAATACAGACAAAATTGGTTTTTTAATTTTTCTAATTTCACTCTTTTATATATTTGAAACAATCTTTTAAAAGTTTCCTGACCCCATCAGCCCTAGGCACTTAAGCAATAATATTGAATATTTTGTAATAAAATATTTGTTATAATAAAATATTTTATCAAGATGGTAAACTATGGAATACTTCATAAATATCCAGAGCTCTTACACTGGGTCATTGTAATGTGAGATACTTAAATTTTCTTTGAATTGCAGGGTATTTTTTTTTCTGGACCAATTTCATTATCAATTTATTAATACCACCAGAACCAACAGAACAGAAGTAGGGCTTTTTTGAAGGGACAGGAAATTAGTTGTTCAGGCAGAATGATTTCTCATTCTCAGATAGCTCAGATATTCTCAGATAACATCTCAGACAGAATTCCACATTGAGGGAGGAAAACTTGGAGCGGAGGCTAGAACAGGAGGCTGAGGTTTGTTTACCTTTTTAAAGTCATGATGCAGAGGAAAATTTGAAATATATCCTATGTTTATATGTCTGTTCAGTGCTGGTTGGAATTACCAATTGCTTACAGAAGAATTTTACTTTGCTGTTGAAGAACTCCTCATTTTTCTTATCTTTCTGAATTCTATAATCAGATAAAGGGCCTAGGATATATTGTGAGGCTGGAAAGTCTAGATTATCACTGAAATTAATGATGCCTCTACTACAGACACTTCCTGCTGCTAGCTCTTTATTTCCTCAGTTGTCTGTTCTTGAACTATTAGCAGTTTCTTCAGTATTATAGCTAGACACAGTGAGATGCCAGAATTATTCAGCTGACTCGCTAGCGTTCAATTTGCATTCAAAAACTTTTTTTTTCTCTCTTCCTCTTTTTTTTTTTTCTTTTTCCCTCTGGGAATATATATTGTCATATGTAAATATTTGTGCAATGTTAAACAAGTACAAATAAGTCCAAGTGCACTTGTGATTTTCCAGCATAATTGAGTTAGTTAGGGATATGCTTTCTATTTTTCAGTTGGCACTGCAGACAGTGTTCTGTGTACGTGTCTGGTTTTCCCTGATAGAATTTATGCCGGTCAGAGGAGCCTCTAGCTTTTACTGGGTGCTAGATGGGTAAAAGCATGCTATAACAGGAACACTGATTAAAAGATTGATTGTTTTCAACATACAAGTATATTTATAGGCAAAAATGTCTTCTGATGTACACAAGGTTCCAGTCTCTAGTTTTGAAAACCTTTGTGATCTCACTGGCGCTAGTGAAACTACCAGGATGGACAAACATAAGCTTTTGCAGGATGGAAGCTCAAATAAAACCATTTGTTACTTGTACATAAATACAGTTCAAAATCTCCTTGTCGCTGTTGTCTGTCTGATATTAGAGACATTTTTTTTTACTTCTTTGTCATTCTTATCATGTTTCAATAGAAGTCATGAAACACCAAGAAATGGGCTGAATTCAGTTTTGTAGGAACTGCCCTAGAGTGATGTTTCCAGGGAATGTGGCCCATTAAGTTTTCACATTATTGCTGTTTCTTTGAACTTATTTCCTTTAATGTTTGTGGTTTCAGAAGATGAATTACTTTTTGTCTTTGTTTTAAAGGATACATTGGCCAAATGATGTAACAGTCAGTAGCCTGGACTAGGAGTTTGTTGTATCTAACAAAAGCATAGTGTCACGTTGAAGACTGGGATGAAACAGCAGTTAATCTCATTTTAAGTGTGAAATTTTAAGACATTGTGGATTTGTTTGTTATTTACTTTCTGGGTAAAATCCTTTACTCACTTAAGTAATCATACATTTTGGTGTTGTCTTGAAAGGGATTAGGCTCTTTATCAAAAACAGACCAAAAATGGGGGAATACCTCGGCTTGCTGCTTTGGAAAATGTTCATAAATTCTAAGAAAAAAGAGTTAAAATATGTTTGTGAGGGATCCTTATAGCATTAGTAGTAAGATTGGCATCTTGTTATGCTTTTACTATTGTTTAATTAAAAATTTGTTAATTATGAACTTTTATCATTAATAGCTATCACAAAAGACTAAAGGTGATTAGTAAATGGCTTTGTGGATTTGTCTATTAGCCACAATAGAATATCTTCGTTTTCAGATGGAAGTGTGCGTGGTTTCACAAAAGATCATAAATTATCCAATGACCTCAGCTGTGTCCAGAAGCATTCTTCCAACTTTCAAATGAATTATCTTTGAAAACTATTGAGGCTGTATCATCTATTTACTTTTGATATTATATAATCTTAGTTATTCTTTAAGCAATTAAAAACAGAATTAAGATGCAAACAAACACATTTAAATATTGCAAAGAAGCAGTTTTTGGTATGAACATTCTAACCAGTGCAATCAAGCATAATCAAATCCTAATCAAGTAATGGCAGTCCATACAATAGCCAGCATATACATAAACTCATTTCCGATAGGAAAGCATCATCTCCTTCAGAATGACCTTCCTGTCATACAAATTTGTACTGAAAATTTCTCAATGCTTTAATTTAACCTAAATGATAACATAAACATTGCAAGGTTGTGATTTTGGTGAATTAAAATGGTTCAAAATATTTTGTTTATGAAAAAGTGTCTTCTACATATTTATTTTATTTCAGTGTTGATAGGAAAACACGCATGTGTTTGGAGGATTTCCTAGAACTACTGTGGAATATCACTAAATGTCACCTCTTTAGAGTGGTCCTGTCTATTCTATCTTTCTTTATTTCAAAAGAAAAGAATATGATAGGTCTGGGGTTTATTTTACACTAAGTTCTTGCATTGATTAAAAGGCTTATAAGACCAATGGGCAGTATTCTAGATTTTGTTAAACAAGAACTTACTAAACAAGTAAGGAGCAAGTTGGTCTTTATTCTAGTGCCACATAGAATCCTGTCACATAATGAATAAAGGAACAAAATCTTTAGTTAGTCTAATGAAAGAAAAAAACAAACCAAGCACCTCACTAGCTTGTAGTCTGTTAAATCACCATTTTGATTAGAATGATTTGTCTCTTTAGGTAGAGCAAACTACAATTGATTTATTTTTGGCCATTTGCTAAGACAAGTTGATGCAGCACTCAATTGGAGGTGTGAAAATCTTTCCTCTTTCTCTCACAGTTAGTGGTGAAACTGTACCAACAAATTAGAAACCATTTAAGGGGACTTTTAGTGGGAAAAGATATGGCTGCAACTAATGAACCAAAAGTAGAAAATAAATAAATCATGGTTGGTTATTTAGAGCTATAACATTCTCTAGCTACACAATAATCTCCTCTCAGTACTGAATAAGCCCAAAATATCAGGACTGCAAAATAAAGCAGTGGCTTTCTTCACCCACCTTTCACCTAATTGCAGCACTGATCTAAGTAGAACAGATTCAGAGTCTTCTTCAGCCTGATAAGTTTTGAATTGATGTCAAAAGAGAAGACACTATTCCCTTGTTTCTAGGGCACTGTGGTATAATAAAAACATCTACCAATTGTACTCTATGAGACTCAGCTGCCTTGCTGTCAAAAATGCCAGAGGGGAGCAGGTAGGGACAGGTGAGGTCTGTAATTCTCACCCACTGGAATGAAAAGGCATTTTTAAGGCTTCTAGTGTGTCTAGCAGACTTACACCTCCCATGGATTGTTCCTCCTGTCACTGAATACATGCAAGGGTCGTAGGATAGTCTTCAGGTATTTGCATCCAAAAATCACAGATGAGATGCATAGTGGATTAAAACATTTTCAGAGAAAATCTCCCAGTCATCCCTATTTTTACCATGTTTTAAATTACATTACATACCTCTCTGAGAGCTTGAAAACTAAATTCTTTTTTGATGAAACTCAGCTGGAAGATATTTTGCCTGATGGCATCAAGTGTAATTGTTATGAACATTGAGCCAGGACAGATCTAGTCCAGGGTAAACCCCACAAATCCGTATTTGGTTAACACTGGGTTCTCAGCACCGTCTCACTCTGCAACTTTGATCCTTTGAGTCTTTCTGGCTTTTTTATGTAGGCACAGCCTCTATGTACTCCCAAGGATGCTGCCTTAGCTGGATTGAAATACTTCCTTCTTTTATCAGAGGAGTTTGAACTTCTAGTGATTCGCCCCAAACGTGCCAGGAGACACTTCAGAGATAGAGTCAGAGAAGTGGGTATTTGCTTTATTCGGCGCGCCGGGTGTGGGGGATCATTCCTCCAACCCACACACCCTGGTGCTCTCTACAACACAGTATTAAGAGTTAAAACATGAATATTCATTACATTCTTTGGGACAGGTGTGGTTATACAAATTATTTCTCAGAAGTCACTAGTACCATTAGCATACGTGCCACGCATGCATTGTGAGTCCTGGTGGTCGCACTGGGGAAGGCTTCTCCTCTTCATCAGGGGTCTTTGGGATGAAGATAAGTAGTCTTCCTCACAATGAACTCTTCACCTTTCTCTCCAGGGCATGTGTAGTCCTTTGAGGGATGATTCAGTGGTTTCTGAGATGATCCTTGTCTCTTCTATCTGACAAGATGAGGGCGAATCCGGCTTCTTGGGTTTTTGGAATTAACATTCGCTGTCAGAATTAACATTTGCTGTCTCCTGATAGCTAGCTGTGTTTACATGGGTTAGCTGTTGACCACTCTTTCTTCACTAGTCTTGTCAAAATTCACCTAAGTACAAATCTTACCACAAAACACAGAATAAGGAATTTTTCATGCTCTGCATTCATTGTTTTCTAACAAATATATATTTCCTCATTTCGGAATATTTTATGTAGCAAGCATAAATCTGAAAATGATAAAATTTCTGTGGCCTGTTTTGTGAACACTGTTGTACTTCATGTTTTCTATTCCATAAGTTGATAATGCTGTTAAGAATGCTCCCAATTGAATTATAATTTAATAAAATAAATTCTTATGAACACTGCTACTGGGACTTGACTAGTGGTAGTTTTTAATTCAGAGAAACCATATCCGAAATTTACTGATAGCCAGTACGTGATAAGAGAAATAAACTAACTGCAATTGTAGTATCTTGGTTTTCTTAAGTCAAGAAAGCAATGTCAGCAGTGCACCAATAAAATTATGAACACACATCTTGAGGTCTGCCTTCTATTCATTAAAATAAAAAGCATTTCCAAGGAGTCAAACAAAAACACTTGCAATCTTTTTAAAATATTAATTTAAAAGATTAGAATCTAGCTTTGAAGTGTCATGTTATATTGATGGATTACAGGGGATAAAAAAATTAGTGAAATGACATCTAAAATGCAGGTTTGAAGCATTGTGCTTTAGCAAGTTGCTTGTAAATCAAGTTTTTTTTTTCCCTTTATTCCTTATGTTTGTACTTAAATTGACAGCTATCAGATGAAATTCATGGGCTGTCCCACATTCTATCTACCCCTCACTGGAAGAAATGTATCTTATTTCTGAGCAATGAGTGTGTTGTGTTTTGTTATGCAGGTCTTTTGTATCACTGTGAAATACATTCTCTCAAAGTTCTTTAAAGCTTTATTCTGTGTTATTCTATAAAACCTATAAAAGCACATAAAAAGAAAAGTGTTGTTTTTTGAAAGCCTTAGAATTCACTTTACATTGCTTCTTTGCTTTCAAGTTCTTGATTTCACAGGTGGTCTTGATTTGAAATTGATCCTTGCAATTGTGAGAAAAAGAAAACCCAAGTTTTACTTGCACTGCAGCTCTTTTGCAGCTGCCACAGTATGAACCTAATGCAAGTCAGCATGAGCTGCATTCCAAGGCTGCTACCTCTGTCCAGAATGGTACAGTGAAGTTCTACTGTAAATCCAAGTTGAATTCAAATGAGGAGTCTTTTGTGATCCTGTATTGTCCCAAAGAAAGGGTTTTGAGTCTGCTAGCTTGTCTAGATAAGTTTGATCAGCAGGGCTAATAGAATATATTGCTTCTCACTACCAAGCTTGCTTTGTTTAAGTGTTATATGGCATTCCAGGCAGCATGCTTTGTCCTTAAGCAGTGAAGTGGTTCCTGAGTGGTGGAAGCATAGTTCAGAGAAACTGAAGAGCTCAGGAATGCAGAGAAAAGTCAGAAGGAAAAGAAAAATCTCTGTATTCCATTGGAATATAATGAATAGTTAAACAGGAATGCTTCTTCTTCATAGAAATTGTCCAATTTGGTGAAAATATCACTGATAAATTATACTGGTAAATTGTCAGTACAGAAATCTGAGCTTTGTGAGGCTGCAGAATTTCAGGAGCTGGCCTTTTAACCTGGAACTTCCATGCAAACTGCTCCAGGGCTTTCACATCCAATAAATGTGTCCCTTTTAAATGAGCATTTCAGGATTTGAATTTTCTTGTTCTTAATCAGATTGAAATTAGATTTTGGAATATTAGATTCCCGCATGAAATGGAGTGACCTTCTGCATAGATAAAATCGGGTATAATATTACAATACAAGAGAGCACTGTGATTTGCAGCAGCTGTTAAACTTTCCAAAGATGTCTTCTTTTGTTGCTGTCTTATTTATACAGGGTCTGGTGGGGCTCCCCATCAGACATACACTGTTATTTAGTTAGGCTGATGACAGCCAAGTTTCACGAAATATTACACCTGTGGTGTGTAAGCAGCCTAATCATGACGTTCAGGTTGCTTTATCACACTTTTCTTAGGTGACTGTATTGTCCACAATGCTGACAGTATCTTCAATTAAATGTGACAAAATTCAAGTCAGGTTTTATTCTTCTGCAGCTTGGTGAAGGTAGGAATAGTGGCAGAGGCTCTAGAACTGTCTCTTGTGGGCATTACAGAGTCATAGGGATATCCACTGACACTCTGTTCACGTTTGGGTGCCTGATGCTACAAAAGAAGCCCAGAATGGTTGCTTCATTTTCAGATGAAAAGGGGATCCTGCAGAATTTGCACTTGACTAAGAAAGGTTGCACTAAAAGGGCTTGCAGGTGAGTGGATAATTCACACCAAATCCTGATGTCATTTTTTGTCATTGTTTGGTTTACATGTTCAGCTACATTATCATGGTGCAAACAGTGTGAATAGTAAGAATGTCAGCGGTTTCCAAGACTTACAGGGGTGTCTGAATATCAGTATGAGTAAGTGATACATCTGCTAGTGAACCAAAAGGGGAAGAAGATGCAGGAGAGACTATAGGTAATCTGTTATTACCTCTGATTATAACTGTAAATGTTACAAAGCCAGTGAGAAAGCCTGGCAAATGTCTTTTATACCCAAACCTAGAGACTATTGAAACTGTTATCTTTTCTTGTGCTGTCTCAGTTTTCTCTCTTCAGTGTCAGAGAACTTGGGGCTGATGCTGTGCATATGTGCACTACTCATGTACTGGACAATGGAAAGTGAGCTTTCTATATTGCCTTCCTACCCTTTTCTGAGGAAAAGGGGGGAAAAACCCCACAAAAAATAGCAAGGTGACTTTATAGGCTCTACTATTTGGCAACATTAGAAGAAATATTTGTACTCTTGAACATTCTAACAATGTGTGCAAATTTTCCATACCTTTCAGAAAAATACTGGCAGTTTTGCTATTTATGGCATGTTTGAATTAAGCAGTATGCAATGATATGTGCAGGACTTCAGTGCAGTCTCACAGGTCTTGTTCTAGGTGATTCATTTTTTCCGGCTGTTGGTTAAAGTAAGCAGATTCATGTGTTAACAGAAACCATGAAACAGTGAACTCCAAGGGGACAGGTTCAATTTGCATAGCCCCATGAAATATAGTGTTGCTTTGAAAACCATTCATTTTCCAGTACAGAGGTATTTATGTCTTTACTATATTTCCAGCATGTTTGTTTAATGCACTTTTGCTGCATTGCATTCTGGTAATTTTAAAGAACAGAGAAAGGCATGGCTCTTATGTAAACAGAGAACTAAGGAGAAGCCCAGTTGCTGCCCTGGCCTGTGGTATGGGAATGGGTACCATCACAGACAGTAAAAGTACCCGGGTTGGGAAATATAAACCTTGGAATTCCTTCTCTCTTTGGCATGTCTGTGTCCAAGGAATATATCTGTGAGAAGCATATTTTGCCACATGTTCGAAAACATATACGTAACTTCATGGACACATACCAATTCATCTCTCTGTCAATTTAACGTAGTTCATATTGTCAATGAGAAACTTAGTGGCAGGGTAGTATTGATAGAAGTATGGTTTAATATGGTATTATATGGGAAATGCTCCCATTATAGTGGGAAATGGTTCTGGGACAGAAAGGTGAAGCTGTGACAGGAAAGGATAAGCTAATATTCTAATGAAGAGGAGCAGAAGAAGAGTGGGGTGATTATACAATTAGTACAGCAGTCGGAATATCTCATTCAGTTGTGCTCGATTTTCTTCCACAAGTTTTTCCACATGTTACAACAAATAGGCAGACAAAGAATACGTGATCATAAATTACCTGATCTTGGTTCTCACCCACACTCGCGTACTTGCATTACTTTGTTTCTGAATACAGTGGGAACATCCCCATTGCCTGGGGAAATGGGATCAGGAAGATTATTCTGTGTGCCATTTTCTGTATCCAGTTAAGCATTTTGGATTAGTTGTAGGTGGTTATATTTGTTGATATACTTTTACAATACAAAACATGAGATTTAAGGTAGGACTCTCAAGCAACTATTTCGATTTCAGTAAAGCTTTCTGTCTATCATAGGGTCCTTCTGAACAAAATGTCCAGCACACAACAGCTGGATAAACACACCATGTGATGGGTGAGCACCTGGCTCACGGGTTGGGCATAAAGGTTTATAGTAAATGCGATGACATCAGGCTGTTGAACTGTCACTAGTGGGGTTCTACCAGGCTCCATCCTCAGCCCTGTGCTCTTCAATATCTTAGTAAACAACTTGGACAGAGAACTCAAAGGTATATCAAGTAAGTGTGCTGATGACAGTGTGTTGAGAGGAGCTGTTGACCCCTCAAAGGCAGAGAGGCCTCAATTGCAGAGAGACCTGGACAAATTAGAGGGCTGGGTGATCACCAAACACATGAAGTTTAGCAAAGGCAAGTGCTGGATTCTGCAACTGGGACAGGGCAACCCTGGATACCATACAGACTGGGGAACAAGATGCTGGAGAGTGGTGCCATGGAAAGGGACCTGGGCGGGTTTTGAGAGGAAGAAAATTCTCTAAAAAATCCTGAAACCTGCTATACTTGAATTCCTGATAAATAATCCATCCAAGATAATCTAAAATCTAATAGTTCCACTTAGCAATTTGGGATTTGCCCCCTTGTGAGAAATTAAAACCCTGGCAAAATATATAATTAGGAAAATTTTCTTACCCCTCCCAGTCAGACTTTTTGCTCTCTGAAAATATTCTGGAGCAATAGGAGAATCTAGAGACTAATGAACCATTCTGATTAAAAAAAAAAAGAAGTTTTAAATCTAGCACAGATACATACCAGACTAAATTCTGGACGTCTAATTTTTCAGTATTCTGGGCTTAATTAACATTTTTGCCTCAATTTCCGCATTAAAAAATGGGAAGCAATAAAATGCTTACCTTTATAGTCATAGAGATGCTCTGTTGGTAATTAGATGCTGTCAGACAGAATTACTGTAAATTACAGTAATTACTGTTCATTAATTAATTCTGTCAGTTTCATGTTTTATTGTAATGCACTGTCAAAGTGCTATAGTGTTTAAATTGGATGCATTTAAAATGAACATTCACATTAAAAAGGAGTGAAAGAGAACCTTTTATTGAAATTAAAAAAAGTTCCAAAGAAATATTTTATTATGATCTAATTTTGGCTGTGGAATTCTGAAGCTGAAAAGTACTGCATACTAGTAATTGCATGTATTATTATAATTAAAAATGATACAAAAAATATGAAGAGACATTCAGTATTTAAATTGAGCTGCTTATTTTAGAGCAGAATTCAGTATTTAATTGCAACATTCTCCGTTGAACCAGGTGTATTTCCAGCGAATGTTTTGTGCCAAAGAGAATTAAGGCAGGAAAGTTGACATTTCCCTCAGGAGAAAAAGACTAAATATTAAATCTGTATCTCCCACTGCTGGAAATGAGGCTTCCTTTGGCTCATACTGCACTGAAATACTGTACATATTGGTTTATTGTAGTAGTAATTTGCACTACGGCGATGAAGTGATGATAATTATGCTAGTTCTATATTCTCTGAAATTTTGTAATGATTTTATCTGTGTTAGTGACATGTAAATACGCAGAGAAAACGATCTGCTGTTTCCACTGCTAGGTAAAGACATGGCTGGCAGAATAAATGCTCCTCCTAAGGTGGCTCAGGATACCATTAGCCATCTTGGCTGCAAGGACACGTTGCTGGCGCATGGTCAGATTGCTATCTACCAGGACCTTCAGATTCTTTTCTACCAAGCTGTTCCCCATCTGGGTATCCCCCAGCATTTACTTGGGATGGGTTTGTTTCTCCCCAGGTGCAGGGCTTTGCACATCCCTTTTGTTAAGTTTCACGAGGTTCCTGTCAGCCCATCTCTCCAGCCTGTCAAGGTAAAAACCCACTAAGTTATTGCACTGAAAAGGAGAGCTAGAAGAAGGGTCACTTTAGTCTAAGAACAGTGAACAGGGTTAGATTTATTTACAAGCATCTCAAGTTTCACCCAGCAGTTCAAACTTTTGTGTTTTAAGAGGTTTTTGATTAGTTTTGTGGTTTTAGGGTTGCAGTTTTTTCTGCTTTTTTTCCTGTTTTTTTTTTTCTTTTTTATTATTCTAGTAAAACATGCCTGTGTGGAATAAAAGTAAAGTATCATTTGATCGGTTTACTTCAAGAAGGCAAGGGAGACAAAGGTAATTCTGCTTCAAGGATCTGGTTGATTTGAGTCCCACAGAGCAGAAAGTTCCCATTAAAAGCAATGTACTAGCACTCAGATTTCTTTAAACTGGGAGGAATTTAAGTTAAGCCTCTCTGTTGATACTAGCTGTGGTATCACTTCAAGTAGGTGGAACAGAGCACATTTGGAGCTTTTTTGTATAAAAGCTCCCTTTAAGTTAAAACCAAAGTGGAAGCTGTGCAGGTCATGAAATCCTGGAGTCACACTGTGACTGCACAATACCATTACCCAAGTCAAAGGGCATTTTTTTGCTCTGATTTACTTTCTAAATTGATCAAAAGTGAAAGTGTTGATTTGAGTGTAGGTAGCTGAAGGTATGTGGATATGAAGTCCTGGTACAATAAAGACAAATGCTGAAGTGCATTCTGGAATATTACTTTACTGTTCAATCCTCTTAAAGGAGCTGTGCGTGAAGTAAAACTGCTGGAATGCCATTATAATTCATAACTGGTAAACAGTCTTCAGCAGTCAGTGGGAAGAGGATCCTGATAGCTGCCTCAAATGTAGAAGCACATTCTTTTTTATCTAGAGCCGCATAAATATTTCATCAATACTCCAGTCTCGTGCAGTTGGTCAATGATTTTAATTTTTTTAATGGATTCCAAATTATTAGCACAATTTTAAACTTTTCATTCATTTTTTAATCAAAATAAATAAAAATATTTAATTGAAAGTAGATTTTTCTACACAGAAACCTGAGTTTAGGCCTTTTTTCTTTGTTTTCTTATTAGTGTTTTGTTTTCCAAATTGGTATGAACCTGCTATGCTAAAGATTATGTATCTTTTCTTAAAAGCTTCCCTATAGCTTTGTTTTGATGTCAGATGATGAGATAAATTATTACTTCACTAGTTTTAAAAAGGACTGTGTTGCCTAATTTGAAAGTAAAATTATATTGAACAATAATAAAATCGAATCCCTTTGGTAATCTGAAATTTTCTCAAAGGTATCTTTTCTGAAGCTGCTTTAGAAAAATTGCAGAGACTGCTCTGTTTAAGCCCATGAAGGACAAAGTTTTTTTATTTTTTATAGAATCTGCTATTTAAGGCACCTGTTAAGTGAGATGGAAGGCATTTTTATGTGTGTGTGTTTGTTGCTTTGAATTATATTTCTTGCATGTATCAAGCAATGAATGACAGATAAAATAGTTTCTTTTGAGGGTATATAAACAATGCTATTTGGCTTCTTAATCTGATCAAACAATATTTACTTTGGATTTTGTTTTTTTTTCCTTAACAAATTATGCTTTCAGCATAATTGCTGTCTCAGCTACTGAATAAGCTCAGTGTCTCTCTCAGTGTATCTTATAATTATAGCAGTCCTTTACATTCAAAAACTTCTACTTTTTTTGTCTAGAATTACATAAAAAGAAAACATCATATTAGATGGAGATGATAGCAATGAAATACTTTGTTACAGCAGTGATGGAGTACTTTAATTTGGAAATAGTAGTAGCAAATACCTTCTTTCATAGATTAAAGAATACCCAGGTAAAGGCTCTTCTCTGAATATCAGCATGGTATTCAGCAAGTCTAGGAAGTGTGGAAAGTATAGAAGTACAACCAGGGACAGGTTGAAAGAATTCATGAGAGTGGAGGTTGAGTTTGGTTATTTTGCCTGATAATCTAGTGGCAGCTTGGGACAAACACTGGGATGACTAGTAGAAATTTAAATACTCAGTTCCAATAGGTGAAAAGGTAATCCCAGGTGAAACAATGCCTGTAGTTCTAACATGTCAAAAGACCACTCGTGTCAGTGATTATTCTGAGGGGCTCTCGTACAGTGTTTCTGAAATGCTTTAATCTTAAACATGAAAATTATTCTGTAAAGATGTGGGGGAGGTGAGTTCGATTTACACATCTCTTGGGCTAGTTTAAATTGCAGGTTTTCAGCTAGTATACTGCTCCCCACCTATTTTTTTTTTCCCAAAATCAATTACATTTCTCTGTAATAATGGTATTAATGTTAATATAATGTACTTCCTCTATGGACACAAAAATTGGAGGCAAGCAAGACCAATGTACAATTAAAAATAATCATGCAATAAAATAAGTGAAAAAAGTAATTAACTAGCAGATCCTAGTAAGTAAATGTAAATGGAGTATCTCATCAAACAGCTGTATTTTTAGTGGATCTATCAATCTGTAGGGCCTAATATTCTTTGTTCTTAAATTGGAAGAAAATGTAAGGTCACGTTTGGTGTTCATGAGTGGTTCACAACGTAAAAGGAGGTAAAAAAAGCATCAATGGCTACAGTAGTTCTAATGGCTTTACCCATCTTGCTGTGTTAGATAACTTTTTGTGACCCCTGTGGTGGCACTACGTGCTAAAGTAGCTATTTACATTCCTTCTGCAAGCCCTTAAGGTGACCCCAGTCACTGCATTCTGCAAAGGAAAGCTTTTAAGAGTGACAGATATCCAAAATGCCATTGCTGCCATTTCAACACAATCTTTCCAGAACTTTCCCCTCCCCTGGATCCTCTGGATGCATCAAGCTCTCCCTGTCATGCCTCTGTGGATACCTGATTTGTGCTATAGTTCATCTGTGTCTGCTGGCAGACCCAGACAGGTGGGACCAGGAAGCACCGGGCAGTGGGTCCATAGGGCATCCAGTGTACAGACCAAATAGGGACCTTTTCTGTTTGCTTTTCTTGACTGGGTGTTGTATCAGCACTGTCAAAAAGTTGGATTGCAGGTCCAGCTGGCTTCTGGTTGCTGGCACCAGGAGCCAAGGTTGAGCAGACACCATGTGCATCTGTCTTCTGTAGCTGCCAAGGAACAAGATGATGCCATGGGAAATAGCAAACACACTGTGATGACCTTGTAATGCGTGCTTACATGGGTGGTTGCTAGACAGATTTGAGTTGCCTGGGAAACCCCGAATTCAGCTCTCAACCTACAGTGTCAGGGCAAGAGCCCAAGACTAGCATTTATAGAAGCTAAGCGAGGCATTTGTAGAATCTGAGTGCTGGAAGGTGTGAGGTTGCTCTATTCTTGGTGATCATCATGGGCACTTCTTATAGCTGTGGCTCTAATTGTGGCTGCAAATGTAGTGCTTTTCCTGTGCAATATCTTGCAGTGTTGGGCTCCTACAAGTAAGATTTTTACTACACCCTGCCCCTGAAAAGATAAACCATATGTGAAGTCATAATGAGATGGAAGAATGATGTGGAAAGAAAGTTGTGTGGGATCTGTTGCATTGCACTGGAGGATTATGTCTCCATGAACTCAAGCAGCTCTGGGAAGTCACTTCTTACCATGGGGTGATCCAGAAAGTATACAGCAGAGATTGCTGTAAAGACTACCCAGGTCAAGTTTTTCTGAAATGTTCCAGAGGTCAGGACTGGGAATTATCCACAAAAGCTTCAGAGGCATTATCAGATAGTACAGTGCATGTAACCGTGTATCTTTTAATAGGCTGTATTGGGCTGATCAGAGCCAGTAACTTAAGCACCCACCATCTGCTTGCCTATTGACCCCCATTCCCAGTTTCTAAAATAGGACAGGGGAGAGAAGAGCAAAAGTAAGAAAAAAAGTAAGAAAATACTGAGAGTCAAGAGAAAGACAGTGAAAGTGATAGCAAGAAGGGGAGGGCGCAATGCAAAGGCAGTTGCACACCACCTCCCCCAAGCAGACCAATGCCCAACCAGCATGTCTACCTTGGAAAAACTACCCCATACTTTCTATTGACAAGAGTGACATTATAAGGCATGCAATATCCATGTGGTCAGTTTGGATCAGCTGTCACAGAATCACAGAATATGCTGAGCTGGAAGGGTGTCCCCTCACACCTCTTGCCCGTCCCCAGCCTGCTCTCTGTGGGAGGGCAGAATGAAAAGCAGAGGAAGCCTTGGTGCTGTGCAGCACTGCTCAGGAATAGCTAAATCACTAGTGTGTTCCCAAGACTTTTGTCATAACAAGTCTAAATTACCATGCCAGCTGCTATGAAGAAAATTACCTCCAGCCCAGCCAGATCCAGTGTATACGCTGCAATAAAAGAACTAGAAGATGGAAAATGCTCATAAAGATGAATATCTTACAATCAAAAGTCTAGAAAAGCTTGGATGAATATGGGATAACCCATTGTTACAGTTTTGAGAGATAGGACAGATTCTAATATATTAGTATGCTCCATTCTTATGTTCACAATTCAATAAAGATATTAACAAATTGGGAAGAGTTCAGAGAGCTGTCTTGGTGATGATGAAAGTAACATGCTTTACTGTATGAAGTTTGTGCTAATCAAGACATTGATTAAGAGTTACGAGAACTAGAAAACTCCTGAGGCCTCTTCCATCCCTAAATCTGGAGTACACAGTTTAAGTTACCAAAGTGGTAACTTTGACTTTAAGAAATGCAAAACAAGCACGAGATTTTTCTACGAGCAATTGCCATTGTCCTTTGGGAAATGCCACTGAAGTTGTGGTTTGAAAATTTTAAACTCAGAATTTTCTGTTTGTTTTTCAAAACAGTCCTCTAGTTCTATGACAGCTACTGCTAGCTGTGGTGAGTAGAGTGATGAATGCAGAGAATTCCTCTGGGTAACATTGTACAGGAGGTCAGAATATAGAATTACAATGAATCTTGCTGGTCTTACGGTCTGTCATCCATAAAATAAATTAACAGCTCTTGTGTTTTCCAGTTTCAGATTTTTAAACTCAACTCTTATTGCTTTTAGATTTCCAAATATGTAATTTTTTTTTCTTTCTTAACCAAGTTAAGTTCACACATTTTAATGATTGAGATAATTTACAGTTTTGCATGAAGTTGATTTCTGCTTTTATTTGCTGTATTAGGAACAAGTGTTGCAGCTAAGATGTGAAGTACAAGCTTGCATTTTCTCTCAAGTAACACAGATTTTGAATTTTCTCATTTCCTAGAGCAACTACAATTTTGTCAGTTGTAAGATATGCTCACATGTAGACATAAAACCTCAGTGAATGAAAAATCCCAATGCTTAATAAACACAAGCAGTTCTAGATTTAGTATTAATGTAAATGGATTTCTTGTGTTCAGTGGAATTATTCTGGTTTATACCACTTGAAAAAAAGGCACAAATACTCTTTGTATTGGTAATACTAGCTATTTAATTTACATCATGCTCTAGTAACTTGCTAAAAGAAATAACAAGGGATATAAAAGCAGAGATCTTAAATACTGTTTTTAGAAAGTTTGGAATTATACTTCAGTGATTCTTACTGTGGGATAGTCCATGAGAATTGCATTTCTTCTAAGCCTTTGATGTGAAATCAGAGTTGGTAAAAAATACGCAATTTTTCCTAACCAGGGTTTATTTTTATCCACTGCTATCTCCTGGAATTTCTCTTTACATTATCCTAACAATAATATTTCAAAATCCTTTTTCAAGGTTACTCCTGGCCCATTATTGTAACGAGTCAGTTTTATAATGACAGGTTGCTTATATAGTTGATTGTGTGAGTTAAGGCCAAAGCAAATATTACCATTTTTGACTGAAGCATATTCCTGAAGCCTTTGAAAAAATCTTCCAATGAAATGTATCTTTGGCAATATATACTGCCACTGCAAGACAAACAAGCTGACATGTTTGCTAGTGCCTACATCACCAGAAGATGTTAAATCTTATTTACATGTTACTCCGTAACTTGAAGGAACTGAGTGACATTGCTGATATAGCCAGAGTTCCTAGAGGAGGTTCTCAGTTCCAGACTCCAGCTTCACAAACAGCTGTGAAAGCAGGAGCTCTTCATGTTCACAAAAGGTGAATGAAGGAGTGCAGGCTTCAGAGACGTTCTAAATGTCAGAACTGCTACTTTGTCATTAATTCAGTGTGTATTGTCCTTGTGAAGCTGTTGGGACAAGGCAGAGGCTACACATTTTTTAGGATAAACATACTGCTCATATACTTGCGTGGACAAATATTTGTCATGATCTATGCATGAACTGCGCAAAAAATATATGAAACTATAGCAATAAGAGTGAAAGAACATACTAAAGGGTATGAGTGTAATTACCAGGGATTCTGCTAAGGAGAAACAGTTCCTCATTTTTATAGCCTTTAGTCTACAGAATCAGACAAAAATAAATAGAGTTCCTTAACTCCAGTAAGTTCCTCTCCATTAAATAAGATAGACCACTAGCACCTCAAGTGGGTAAGATACTGGAGTAACATCCGGTACAAAGCTGGATGTTAGCATTCAGCATTTTTTTAATATTCTCTTTTCATGTTCCAAATATTAACACTTTGCTTTATAATAAATGTAGGTTTGTGTTTAAAATTGTCCAGTGTTAAGGTTGGGTTCCAGAGAGCCTGATGAAAGCAGTCGTGGTCTTTCTTCTGAAGCAATCATTCTAAATTGAATAGTCTTTCCTATCTGAAACATGGGGTATATTTAGGAATTTCAGGAAATGAATGTGATTTCTTAATCTGAGAGTTAGTTTGAGAGCTGCTGTGGAAGAGAGGATAGATGTTTTAAGAAGTGTCTTGAAGTTAGTATCATTAAACATGTATTTATTGACAAGAGAAGGCAGGAATGAGAGTGCATTCAGCAGCTTCATTTGGTATGTGGCTGTGCTAAGGAAAACAGTCCATGGCCTACCTTCAACTGAAATAAATTTTTCAAAGAACTAAGGATAAGATTCAGCACTTTCCATTCTAAGCGTGGGATTTGTTTCATTGATTTGCTTTCCCTAACTTTTATATGTATATGCGCATTAAGAAAAACACAAGCAACAAAATGTTGGACAAAACATTTATTGCATATACTTCTTGTCCTGGGGAGTGAGAGTGCACATGATAAATGAGAGCCACATTGCTCATATCCTACCAAGAGGCTCTGGGGTCCAGCACGGCTGAGTGCTGTGTAAGAAGCTGAATGGAACAGAGCAGTGTATGAGCAGGTCAAGCTTATTTAGGAAAGATTTCATATTGGGTTGGGGAGGAAATAATATGCTGTAGGTAATACAGTGAATGGAATGCCTTGCAGATTCCATCATAAAGGAAATTTTTGTATTTTAAGCCAGGAAATGTATGCAGTATGGGTGATTTTCATCTAATACATAGAGGCAGATGAAGCAGAAAAAATTAAAGACAGTCTTCTTTTTTAACAGCTTCATAATGCAGCTACATGTTCACACATTTTTGTGAAGTGTTAATGGCAAACACAGTAGTTAATGAGGTATACAGGCCTGATGCAGTATTATATCTCAGGCAAAAGGATGTGTGATTTATCATATTTGTTTTTCTCTGTCCTTAATTTTTCTATGATTAATGTGTGATGCATATGCAATGCTTTCTGTATTATAATGGAAAAAAATTATAGTGGTTTTTTCCTTCAAATTGGCAATGAAAAATCCTTAAAAAACAGAAAAAAAGAGGCACTTTTTAATACAAATGTATGAACATTTTTAATGCTATCAGTTTAGATCTATTATGGCAAATTCTCCTTGGGTTAATTTATGGTATTATGGCTTACCGTACACCTCAGGGAATCAAGAACAAAGTTAATTGCTCCTCTGAGATGTACAATTTCCACCCTTTGCCCCTCAATCAACAGCTTGGGAAGCAGTAAATGAGAAACAAACCTGAACATATCAAGTTATTTCTTCTTAGAACAGTTCTTGCTAGAACATACAGAAATAGGGGCAGCTGGCTGATGCTGGGTTCTTACACATCCCTCTGGCTACTTGCAGAGGCAGGATGTTAGACTAGACTGATTCAGATCTGATCCAGTATAGTAATTTCTGTGTCGCTTGCCCTTAGCCTTTGTTATTCTGGGTCAGTTGATCAACACATTAGGAGCTGTAACCAAGAGTCTATCCATGTTTTGACCAACTGGTAAGGAAAAGCTTAGCAGCAGGCTGTACTGTGCCTGCTTATTCAGTGTGAAATAAAGGCACACAAGAGCCTTTGAGGGGTCGTTTCTTTTTTGTTTCTTGTTTTACGAGTGTGTGTTGTGCTAGTGGGAACTCAGAGTAACACATTCTAGGCAATGTTACAGCTGTTCCTGAATGATCAAGTTTATTAACATGTCACAGGGTTGTGTAGTTCAGGTATTGGAAATGTTGTGACTGATACTGAAGATGTTTTGGGGCTGTTGGATTCTCGTATCTATCTTTACATTACTCTAAAATGCTTTGATATTGCCTATATGCCATTATTACAAATGTGTTTGTGATCGGTGTTTTTCTGACCAACTCTGTGTTACTCACTTCTTAGTCTTGTGAAATTGCCTATAAATTATAATTATTCTTGTTATTATTAGGAGGAAGTATAAAACATTTCCACTTTCTCTTGTTCTTCTCTAATTAATATTATCATTGCATCTACAGCATACCATAAAGAAACAGTCTTACTTCATGGGAAACCTTAGTGTTTGTCTTAGTGCAAGTGTGGCAACTTGATATAGTGTTGGCAACAAACCCCACCAATTCCTAGTGTGATATAGCTGCAGATTCTTCCTGTTTCCCATTTACTGCTCAGTGTTAGCCGTATTTTGGGAATGACTGCTGTGAATGACTCAATGCTAATTGCTGTTCTTTCTTGTTCTTGTTGATTATACTTGTGACAAACCTAAAATTGTTTTTCCTATCCTTTAAAGCAGATAAAAATTAACAAAAAACATCCTGTGGAAGCACTGTGCCATTTCCACACAAAATCTTGCATCTGGTTGTTAATATGCAATTCCCAATACCATTAACTTTCATAGAGGTTAGCAACGAAAAAGATCTTTTAGGTCACCTTGTCCTCCCCTCAGTTGTACGTAGAGTAGATTCACATAAGGCACAGTCATGTCTCCTCTGCACTGAAAGGGAGCATTCTTTTCACATGGTATGAGTGCTTCACTGATACTGGAAAGAAGAAAAAAGACCTTTTTCCTGTAAAGGGTGTGTGAGATGAAGTTGTAGCACGTTGGCATAAAAGGCTCTTTGTTAATTGCTATTGTGCTAATGGTGCTTTGAATATGAATGTTTTGTAAGCAAGAAACAGGCAATGATTCAGATGAGCACTGCCTCAAAGAAAACTTGAGCAGGACTGGAAGTGAAAGAAAGTCTTTGGCATTTTGCAGTCTGTTTTTAAATAGGTTGCAGAGATTCAAGTAGTCAAGACCATACATGTAATAAACAGGGAACTGAAGCTGTAGCATCCACTACAAATTTGTTTCAAAAAAAACCCAAAAAACAAACCAGCATTCATATTACAGCAAAGCTGCTGAAGAATTTGCTAACAAATTTGTGTCAGTGTGTATTATACATGCCTCTATCACATATGCTCTGAGGCACTCATTTTCAGAAAACTGAAGTGCCTGCTTGTGCACATGGTAGAAATTGCCAATCTACATGCTATCAGACTATGTATCTGTTTTCATGCAATTATTCTCCCATATCTGGAATATTTGTAGAATATTTCTAAGTTGGTGATCTTAGAAATCTTTGTAACAGGCAGCTAAAAATATCTACCTTTTTACTTGACTAGGTAAATTTACGAATTTGAAGATTATTTTAGGATAGACAATATGCTGATGTCATAAGATATCGGAATAATTTTATGTTCACTAATATATACTTATCTCCATTCTTGAACATAAAGAAATTTAAAATTTGTGTAAATAGGCTCTACACATATGGAATTATGAAAGTGTTTTTTCAGTTCAACAGAAGAAAGTGTACACATTATTCCACACTTTAATACAAATTATTCTACTATTCCAATACAACTACAGTGGTTAAACAGGGTATCCTGCTGACCAGAGTAAAACACTGCAGTGAAGTAGTAACAGCAACTTTTATTCTTAATACTGTAGATGCATAAATACATACATATATGCTTAATAGCATAATTAGGCATACAGGGATAATTTAAAGGGTCATTTTGCTATGTGAAAATATAAAAATTTTGTGGAGTGTCCCTGGAGAGATTTCTTTAAGATTTTTTTTGGTATTTTTAAAATCTTGAGTCTAAATGAACACTTAAATAGTTCAGTATTGTACTTAAGAGAAGCATAGAGAGCTAACAGTTGTTATTTCTTAATCTGCAAGGGGCTATTTCCAAGCTGCAGAGTCAGTCAAATAGTGCTTTATTCAGAAGAACCCTCAAGAAACCCATTGCAGGCTTTGCCTGAGTCAGGACTGTGAACTTATACTGTTCGTGTTGTCACAAACTGTAGATATTTTCTACAATAAATTAACTGTAGATATTTTCTAAAATTTCAATAAGGTTTCCCCATTGCTCTTACAAAGTAAGAGTCACTTAAGAAAGCTCTTTTGCAGACAGTTACTGTTAAAAGAAAACTATTACATTCCTGCAGATGGAGTATTCTAACTTGTTCCATTCCAATTAAATTTTGTGGGAGATTAACTCCTGAGTGTGTCTAGTGTTGATGTTTAGTTTGGTTTATATTCATTAAGATACTTTTGAATGTAAAAATAAAAGCAAGAGCTGGAGATTTAAAATTTAGATAATTAACCTTTAGGAACACAGAGTGTTCTCTTAGAGATGTGGCTTTATTACTGACAGCTGACAGTACACCACTCAATCACTGGGAGTTTAGTAAAGGAAGATGAGTATACACTTAAGAGAGTTAAATGAGTCCTATAGGAATAATACTAAAATCTATAGAACTGAGAGGTTTTGCCTTTGCTATTGAATTGTATAAGCTGCCTTAACAGTTTTTAGAAATGTGAGCATTCTCTGAAAATCCGTACTGGATGTCTTTCTAAAAGTTACGTTTTATGTCAACAAGAAATTGTTGAAATTTTTATAGACATTTCTGGATTAAATTTTATGGCCTTCAAAAAACTTGTTTTTGTCTCAAAAATAGATGACTCTGTCATGTTTCCTGTAAAGCAGTAAAATGCAAAAAAGTAGTTTTAACTCTCAGTGTCCTGACCTGATCAACTGCTTTGTGCCTGATAGTCTGATTTTTGGCAATTGGAACAGTTGCTGCAGAACCACAAATGCTTACAGCACCTAATTTTAAGAATTCATGGTTTAGAAGAGTAAGGCAGAGTGTATTGTCTGTGCTGTTTCTGTGTCCTTTGGCCCAACCAACCTTCTCTGTGCAGCTTTTGGCAGGGGGCAGGACTCTTGCTTGCAAATATTGTGGCTGTAGCATGGGAGAACATGCATTGCCTGCCCTGGGAGAGAGGCAGCACTTCCCCCTTTTTCACCTTATGGCCGATGCTTCTATTCTGATTTCACAGAAATAATTTTGAAAATTTCAAGTTAGGTTTTCTGATGGTGAAAAAGATAGTCAAGATATATCAAGAAGATATGTGGCTATTCATAGATTTGCTGGATGCGTTCCAGTATATCAAATATTGCCTGTTATGTCAGGAAAGACTAGTCCTAGTCAGTGACTACTTCTGTTATAGAGCTGCTTCTGAACTGTAGTGTATTTAATGCATAAAATATCTTAAGAATTTTTATGAAGTAGAATCTAGAGGATCTTTGAAAATCAATTTCTTGTTGCATTAGGTACACAAGGTAAAAATGTCCATGCATTAGCTGAGTTTTGGAGATGCATTGTCTTTTTAAGGTATCCATCTCCCAATTAATGTGCATTATAAAAATAAATTTTAAATAGGAACCTAATGTCAATATAAGGCACTCATTTGTAATTTTTTTTTTTTTTTTTTTTACAAAGTACTGATGTTTCTATGGAGAAAGCTTTGCTAAGTAATGAGACTAACAATTGCCCAAATTAAGTACAAAATTAGGATAATTGTGTCAGATCATAAAATTTTGGGGTAAAGGACCAGTTATATTTACGTATAGATGAAAAGCTACCTTAAAAAAATTCACGACCTAATCTGTCAGTCAGAAATCATATTGTGCACAGCCACAATGTCAAACTGTTGTCTGACAAGATATATGTGCAGTTGAGATATAACACATCCACCTGTCACAGGATTTCCCCATGGATAGTGTACCAATACAATGCATGTTATATAAACTAACGTATTTGCTGTATTTTAACACTTTATTTCCTCTGCTGGTCAAACACTGGCTAATGAAATCAGAAGTCATACGGAAAGGCCAGTTTCCAAGCTATCTAAAGGTCAACATCACAGTTCCCTATGGCAAGTTTCCTGGGGCACTGGCACAAGTTTAAAAAGAATCACAAGTAATTATAATTCATTGTATTCTCACTATGAAAAGTGATACCATAAAGATGGCTCCCTTTTGCTTTGTTTTCACCTGTTTCACTCATTTTGTTATTTTTTTCTTAATCTTCATTCTTTAAGGATTTATCTGTGTCAAAATACTCAGTATAACTGTAGCTTATTTTTAATTTGAGGAAAGCAGACAGTCACAGGCTTACCCCAAAAAGCACACAGTTTACTTTAACACAGCATCTAGTCAGGTGGAATACGGGGAAAGCACTTTGGGTAGGAGATAAGTACAGCTTCATTGCTGAGTTCCCTTTTCTAATATTTTAATTGTTCTCACAGCAGCAGCTTGTTAGTCTGTTTCTGTGCTAATCATCGAGCTCATTTCAACTCAGTTTGCTTCCATGTTCTGTTCATACATATGTGACAAAAGGAGGGCAGAGACATTTCCCATTGCTCTGGTTGTTGACAAAGGAAGCCCATTGTGTTTGAGAACAGCTGAATTATTATCTCTTTCAGTGCACAATAAAATGTCACCACCATGTCACAGCAGCAATACACATGCTGACTCCAGACTTGGAAAGTACTAAAATCAATGAGGGCCACAGCAGAACCACTCAGCTAAGTGCTTGTCATTTGAATATACATGAAGAACATTAACTAAAATTCCCAGAAATAGCTGTCAAAAGACTAAAGACTAACAGATTTCTTTCCTTGGGCACATGAAATCTCCCATTCTGATTTTCATTGCTTTGTCCATGCAAAAGCAGTTGTCAAATGGAGAGTGCTTCTTGTTTTCTTCTTTTTTTCTCTGTCTTTGTTTTTATATTTTCCTTACTAAGTATGTGCGGAGTTTGTTAAAGGTACCCAGTAAGACTGGGTACATGAACTCTCTACAGCTGGGGTCCTAAGAAGGACCTTGATCCTTGGCTATCATTTTAGTGTGTGTTTTGTGAGCACAGTATCAGACACTGTGCAGTCAAATGTGAAGCTGCAGACAGGGTGAGGTGTCCAGTTATTCTCTGTCACCCCTATCCATGAGTATTTATGCTCTGAGATCTAGTCTGTGTTCAAATGCTTTTTGTGAGGTTGATTTATAACCTTCCTGCCATCCTTCACTCCAGCCTCATAATCTTTTATTCCCAGCATCTTTCCATGGCACTGAAAATTCTCTACCATGTAACCTATAGCAAGTTTAAATATTACCTCCTTAAAATTCTTGCTTCGCTGTGTATTCAGTGGTTGCCTTCATATGTTCACATGTTTCATAGCTATGAGTTCTCAGGGTCCTTCTCCCTCTTCCACAGCTGCCCAGCCTTCTCTGCATAACATAGGGATGGCAGTGAGTATCTGGTCAGTTCTTTCACATTCTACTTTTAACCAGAGTAAATCTGGTCTTCCACTGAAGTTCTCTGCTCAAAACATCAGGAGGACTGAAACTGGTGTACCTAAGAGGAAAAAAAAAATGACTAAATCTGTTCTGGTCTTTAGCCTTCACTTATCTACATTGTCGTACTGACTCCACTGAACAAGTTGCTTAAGTTTTTTGACCTTGCCCATTAGCTTCAGTAGCTACTACATATACCTGGGATTTGCCCTCTTTTTCCTTCCTTTCTTGCCTTATTTTTTTTTCCTAATATCTGTGTTCCCACTACTTCCCATTTTAACCCTTCTTGTCTCTAGTCTTTGCTGCTGTCTTCAAATTCTCTTCTTTGGGTCTGAAATTGCTGTCCCTCTCCAGTTAAATTTGCTGTTCTCAGTGTGCTGGCAGCAACGTGAAATGTGATGAAAACCTGATCTCTGAAGGATTCTCTTTTGGCATATCACTGATCAGATTTTTAGTAATTTTTACTTCGCTTCCAGCACACTAATTGAATACAGCAGAGCAGAACATCAGGGGACAGAAACAGAAGACACTGAGTCCTGACAAAGGCTTTCTCTAGGGGTGTTCCATTAGCATCTCTTATTAGACAGCAAATGCTCACTACCCACAGACAATGAAGCAGTAGATCATTCATAGATTGAAAACCACTGAATATGTACATCTCTGGATATTCAGACAAATCTTGAAATCCTGGGCAAAGTTGTAGGCCAGGTTGCCTGTTCAAAGCATGACATTTTAATATTTAGTTAGAAATATTAAAACACTAGTTTTGAAGAGACTGGTAGCACATGTATTGTCCCTAAATAAAATTCAACATGTAAATTTTACCTGTATTCATCATTTATTATAACTGTCAGGATGCTTGCTGTGACCTGTGAAATTTAGTAACTGATAATAAATTTAGTAAATGATAATAAATGATATTTTTTTTCTGTTTCTGCTTGACTGCTTTGTGAGAAGTTGGAAAAATATGTTTTCTATTTTCTGCATTACTTTTCCATGTAAAAAATTGTAGTAATTGCTACTGAGAGGCTGAGGAGTTGAGAACAAATGCAGAGATATATTGCAACCTCAAATGAGAGCAATTAGAAAGAGAAGAATACTGGCCCTTGAAAAGTAAAATGGAAACTGACATGAGCTGACTGTGAAGCTGATTTGTAGGACACTTTCCATCTTAGCATAATGCTTCTGTCATACAAATATTTGAACATCTGGATGTAGACTAATCTAAGGTACCTATCACTGTATCAGTGAGTCACATAGTATTAAGGTTTTCAAAGAACTGAAAAGAGAGGCCAGAAAAATATATTCTAGTTTCTACATGACAAAAAATCAGGTATCATGTTCCTGTGCATTTAGTCTCATATGCTTTTCGTTGTTTATTTATTTATTGTTTGGGGTATCATAATGAGAACATCCTTCTATTTGGAGACACACACAGGAAAAAAGATAAGAGCTGTTGATTTTCATGAGAGTGCTCCTAGAATATGGATTATACTTCAGCTTTTCTTTGTGTAATTATTTTTAAGCTGTCAGTATATATTTATTTCACAGAGTCTTATGAAGATACAGCAAAACACTAAGTATGTCATAAAACTGAACACATACCTGGATGCCTCTCTAAATGCAGTCATTTAAACTTGGTTTTACTTTTTTAAAGGTTTTCTTAAGTAGTTTTTTCCTCAGTGGTTTATTAAGTAGCTTCCTGCATTCACTCAGTTTAATCCAACAACTTCTTATGCCAGCTAATTCAGATAAATTCCTAGGAGCTATTCATGTAACTGGCAGTAGTGTCCCTTAGGGAATCTTTGTTTGGGATAATATGGATGACTGTGTAATTTGGAGATTGTCTCGTAGGTATTATCCTGTTCCTCCTAAATACATGTTGTACAAGGTGCAATCTGCATCGTTTCTTATAAAGCCAGATTTTCATTCTTTTCCAGGGTACAGGTGAACACTGAAGGTATTTTCTCAACCCAGGGGTTTCAATAAGATTTATCCCTCAGTGGAACTATGATTGGATGAGCTGCAGGAAAAGCCTCTGCCCTGTCATTCAATCTTTTACTCATGATCTAGTTACCTGGTCTCAATTTGTAGCTTCTCTGTAGCCCAGAGGAGATCACTTTTTCCCATATTTTTCTCAACCTCAGCTCAAGCATCCCTCCAAATCTTGACAGCAAGAGCTAAATGATAAAATGGGTGTCTAGACATTGCTATATTGCTGTTCTTAGAACTAAATAGTCTTCAGTCTAAATGCCCCATAAATAATTGAGACAATCTAACTCTTTGTGAATTAGCAGTGCTTCAATTTTTTTTTAAGGGAAGCAGAATGACTGCTGTAAAAGGTTTCCAAGCTTTGTGATGTTTCCTTGTTGTGAAATAGATTGACATTTGGGGCTTTTACACTATTACAGTCAAATTGCTGCTCTAAAGACAGTTCATGATTGCAGTATCTTAGAGTACTGTGATTCAGTTTGTCTTTCTGATGGCCTCTTTCCTGCGGCTGCAATTTAACTGATATATGTTTTTTAAAGTGTATTACTTTGCATATTTTTATTGTTGTTTAATTTTTTTTATATTACACTCTCTCTCTGAAGGAAGAAGTGATACAGAAAAGTCTCTAGTCTAGTGACCACTAAGAATGCAGAGGTTTTGTTTCCAGCTGTGAAACAAATTCTTGTGTGACCTTGGTCAAGATGGTTAACCTCTGTGCAAAATGGGGACAGTGAACAGTATTTCCAGTCATAGATAAAACTAGTTAAATATAGGAAGTTCTGCAAGGTGTTTGGGGATTTTTGATAGGTAGATAGTGTATATGTACTGAATCGGGCAGAGGAGGGAAATGGTCAGAGCAAAAAGGTAGAGTTGAAAAAAACAGAAGGAGAAAGAAAAGATATCTCATAAAAAGAAAAAAGAGGCTAGGAAATGAGTGGTATGATGGAACCAGTTGGGATCATTTGCAGGTGAATAATTATAAAAGATGTGGTCCTATTCAGTGTTAATAGGGCAAGAGAAGTACACTAAGATGAATATTTGTCTATGTGGTGAAGTGGTGTTTCTAAAGTGGTGAAGCCAAAGGCATTTCTGAGCCTTGGGAATCTGCTATGCTGATCAGCTTTCTTCAAAGTCCAAGGAAAACTACAGTGAAATAATATATGAAAGTCAAAGAGGAAATATTTTCTCCAATGCCTATGTTACAGCTTGCATTAAATGCTGCAAATTATCATTGAAAAAAGGTAATGTGAAGAAGAACTTCATTCTGTAAGAAGTATAGGTGAGCTAAGTTCTCATTTAAGAAGTATGTTTCAAAATGTTGTGTGCTGCTTGGGAGAAATTTTCCCTACTCCCTACTCCAATGAATCTTCTTTTTGCTACTTCAGGCATCTGGAATTGGCTGATAAACATCAGCTAAGCTATCTTTTGGGGCTTTTTTTCATTGTTGGGTTTGGTGGGTTTTTATTAGGCTCATGCACCATGGTTTTGGTTATACATAGTAAGTATTCACTTTGCACACCACCTTTTATGCATGGAAGCATAACGTATTCTGAAATTGTAAGTCTCAGTACCCAAATGCTGTTTCAATCAATATTCTTATTCAGCGAAAATAAAGTACATTTTTAATTTTATTTCCTAATTCATTCCTCGATGTTAAAAAAAAAAAAAAAGAGACAACAAACTGTAACAATCTGAGTGTTTTAATCTACCATATTTTAGATGGCTGTAAGTATTTGCATTTACTGCTGCTGAACAAGATTTATCTCAGTTTTTTGCTATCACAAATAGCTGATGATTTTCAGTTAAAAGATTAACTAGAGATGCAGCAATTGATAATTCCCTGAGTGTAGAGTGAATTTGGGAAAAGAAAACACAGAAAATAAACCTGATTTTCCATAGGAAATATATATATAATGTTAAACCAGATGAGAGGCTTAGTGACAAAGCTTATCTAGCTGCAGTATTTAGCAGAAAACAATCTGTGGTGTTCTGAAACACTACTCAGTTGAGCAGTCTTAAATTAGACTATACTGATCATGAATGGAGACTTTTTCTACTAATAACTGGAAATAGATTGCAAGCTTCTCTGTCTTGCAAAACAGTTAATATCACGTTGGTGGGTAGTTTTTCGTTATGTTGATACAGCATCTGCTTGCATCCAATGCCTTGAAACTGTCTGCATGAAAAACCCTTGGAAAGAGTCTATTTGTTCTCCGGTTCAAATGGCACTACCCAGGAAAGCAATTCTAGCTTGTGCTGAGCAACATCAGTTCCTATTAACTTCACCTTAAGTGAAGGGGCACAGCCCTTTTTAGGAGATTCGAGGTAGTGTCAGCACAGATTCTTAAGCTGAAATTCAGTTCTTTGCAGAAGCTCTGCACAAAGCCTGTGTATCGTTTAAGTGCCACTTAATTCTTTATAATGGAGCTCGGAGTGGATTTGAAGAAGCTGATAGGCTTTTTGCTCTCTTGTCTGCAGCGGGCTGAATTACACCCCTGGTGAATATACACAGTAAAAAGGCAACTACACTGCCTCAGGAAATACACTATATTCCTTTGCTTTGACTAGTGTAACTCAGTTTCAATTACTGATGAAAATTCTTTGATATTATGCTGATAAAAATAGTTGTACATTTTGCTCCCTTCCTATATTACACAGTGAGCTTCACTCTCATACTCTGATATAAAGTGCAAACCGAAAAGTGAAAATGCGAAAATAGATTTAGTCCTGCAGACAGGAACACGTCCTCCCTTGTGGCACTGTGTGTGAGGGCCTGTGTGTTGGTGAGGCTCCTGAAGCAAAGCGAGGGGTGGGTGGAGAAGCAGAATTAAAAGGACATAAAAACCATTAATGGGGAAGAGATCCCAGTGGGAAACAGGGTGGGGAGAGGGCATGGGGGCTGAGGAAGAACCATTTTGATACCAATTAGCTTTAAACCATGTGAGCTGAGTAGCTCTTCCCTGCAAAAGAAGTTCTGATTCTCAAGGCCTAAATGCATGAGCTGGTCTATACCCAGCACCAAAATATTTTAGACTTCATGTTTCGTAAAATATTCTTGGTGTGTTTCAAATTTGTGTGGATATAGCCAATACCCAGAGCAAGGACCCCATGAATTTGTGATAATACTGATAGCAATCAAGCAAACACTGAGTAATTCAGAGATACTATTTTTTTTTTTAAATAAGATTACTTCAAGTTATGTTTCTAGGAAAACCTCCTAGCTGAGATAGTAAAGGCAATCTAGTGCATATTTCTGAGTTTAGCTGTCTATTCAGTCTTTCAATGATACTTTATATTGTTGAAACATTGATAGAAATAGCCATTTTTATATGTGAATTATGAAAGATACGCATGCAAGTAGGTCAGATTTGGTGTTAACACTTTACTGATCTTTTTCTGTTAAGCCTGTAACTGGATGCATGCCTTCACTAAGAAAGGATGAGGCTATTATCTGTTACAGAGGAGGGGTTAGTCTCATAAACTGATATGATCCAGTTATCAGTAGAGCAGTATGTCTGGTGCCCAAGTACAATCCACATTTCTGTGTATTATGTGCTACAAAAACCTAGCAGAGTTGCTTCAAAAAATTGTAGTTATGAATCATTTCACCATTGATTTATATATTGCCTAATGAACAGTGCATATTCCTATGCAGACATTTAGATGCTAAAGAGGTTTTTATAAATAAAATATTAATATGAACATGATTGAGCTTCCACTGAAAGAAATCAGATTATGTTATAATGCTAGAGCTTACCAACAATTATACCAGAGCTGAGGACACAAGTTTTTTGTGTCAAAATATTGGAAAGGATTTTATTAAAAGACTTTAAATTGCACTTCTATTTCTTGCCATGTTCCAGTGGCATTGGGAATTGTATTCTTAAGTAGTTCCAGACAGAAGAAGTCAGGCTGAATCACACGTTCAGGTGAGCATAAAGCTGCAACTGCCACTGGAATAAATGCCTGCTTTTAGCCTCCTTGGACCCCAGATTAATCTGGGACAGCATAAGCTTCTTGTACTCTTATTTTACTGATTATTTCTCCTGTAGTTCTCTTTTTGCTGGGCTTATGACTTATCACACACCAACATAGAGGAAGGCAGGATCTGTGTCCCTATATGTGGAACAAGTTCTGGCCTTGAATCCTGGGACACTTTTGTATAAATTGAAGTGGTGAAGCGTTCTTATAGTCCAGCCAAGAATTGGTGACATGATCCCTGAATGAACTGAGGACCATTTGCTGCAGACTGCAAGCCTTACAGTCTGAGAAAAAGTTGGTTTGGGCGATCTTTCTTGTTTAGCATGAGTGTATGGCATCATTAAAGTGTCTCCCTGTATATGTATTTTATGAAAAGTATTCTAAATACTCTGCTCTACAATATTGTCTTCAGGGGAGAGTGAAAGAATAAGGGAATACTAGATATTAGTAATATTGTTTATTATTCTAGGAGAAGGAACCCAGATACTGCAAAGGTGAACTCAAAAGAAGTAGTATTATAGTTCAGAAAGAAGTCTACAGGTATTAAAGCCCCTTTTCTCCCTATCTTGAAGAAAAATTTCTCCTTACAGCTCCTTTGCTTTTACTTTATTGCAGTCAGGGCTCTGTTGTTCCAGGTCTACATGCTGTGTATGACCTTGAGGAAATTTTGCAGAACTGCCTTGCCAGAGACACAAGCATTAAGAGGAGACACAAAACACATATCACACCATCTTTCTGTTAGGGACCTTCCTAACTAGACTTCTTTTCCCTTGTAGTAATAGGCTGTTTGTTCCTGTCTTTTCCCTCAGCTTACTGTTTCCTTCTCCATGAGTTCTCAACCTTTGCTTCATTCAACACCTGTCCTTCTCATGTTCCTAGTTCCTTATGTTTCTGCCCTTGACTCTACCCCTACCATTGCAAGTATCACAGAGTTTCACAATAGCTGTCATTATGCTGACCCTTCTAACTTTGTTATAGCTTTTTCTCTTTCCACTGCATGGCTCACATCTATTTACACTTCAGGACATGGACTGTCTGCTCAGATTTATAGAGAGTCTAACACAATGGATCCCAACTGTGGGCCAGCATAATGATTAATTAGGATAGGAAGTCTTAATTGTTAGCCACTCCAACAATGTTTCCTTGACTGGAAGGAGCATGAAATTAGAAAAATAGCTAGTTTCTACGTTCTTTTGATTTATAATAAAGCTTTCTTTTGTTTTATTGGTTTTTGTAGGTTTTTAAGTTTGAAATTAGATTTGTTGGCACAGCAGGTGTTGTAAATAATTTTGTAAATTGCCCAGGGCTGTCTACATCATAAACTATTGCTGAATTATCAGATAATGAAAATAGACAACTCAAATGAGAAAGTGTTTAGAGATAAGTGAAATGTGAATTCTCCTGCCAATTGTTTTTGGTTTTTTTTTTCTTCTTCCTTTTCTGTTCCATAGCACGAATTATCAAAACAAAACAGTGGTGTGAAATGCTTCCATGTTTAGAAGGAGAAGGCTGTGATTTGCTAATCAATAAATCAGGCTGGACCTGTACACAACCAGGAGGACGGATAAAGACAACCACGGTAGGTCACTTCTCTGTTCTGTATTTCTTCAGTTTTTCATTCACTTTAGTTTGTTGAAAAACAAAGAGTGAGATTTTAAAATTTTTTTCAGCACTTTTATGTAAAGTCGATTGCTTCATAATTAATCTGTGTGCCCAAGTGTACAAGCTGAAATACACAGCAATGTTATCACAAAGTACAACACCGGAAAAAATAACAAAGGGAAATGTGTCATTCCCATGGTTATTAAGAGTAGATATTAAATCAAGGTTTTCTTAAAAGACACCAGTGGCTTAACTAACATTTGCATCCAGCCTGAAACAGTATCTTATTCTTTCAACATACACAAATTTTCTTATGCTGTGGTAGTGTAGGATGTAAAACTCAACATAGGGTCTAACAGGGTGAAAAGAAATCTTTCACTGGGAGTTCTGAAGAAAATATTTTTGCTATTCCAACTATACTGGAAAAACAAGTTGAACAGATAGATCTTCAGTTTTCAGTGGGACCTACAGAAAATACAGCAAAAGATCCCTTCTTCCAACTTCCTTTTGGCCCTGGTTTGTTGATAAATCTCTCAGTTCACTGATTAGCTGTCTTGGGGTATGTGCTTGTAGTGAAGCTAAAAGTATATACGACAGTAATAGTTTCTAGGGCCTATAATGTAACAAACAGATTTCTAGAAAATGTTCTCAAATTCAAGCAATTCTTTGACTTAAAAAATGGAAAAAATCTGAAGAGATATAATAAAGCAATTTTCTGATAGCTTGCTAGGCCTCTTGAAATTATTTCCCCTCCTTATAATCTTTTTTTAGATTTACAGGGAGCTTGAGTGTAATTTAAATAAGTGCAATTTCAAGAATATTTAGTCTTAAAAGTACTTATCAGTGAGGACTAAATTAATGCCCATCATCCCCTGCACAATTTCTCTGTGTGAGCAGGAGACAGAAAGCAGTACAAAAACTTTTATTGTTTTAGAACACCTGTATTTAGAAAATTAACATGATTTTCACTTTTTAAAAAGAAGGGAGATTTGATAATGCTTTATGAGATACCTACAAAAAATTGTAATCACTGTTTTGATGCTTCTGTATTTACCAGATATAATATTCATTATGGACAGGGCTGTGAAACTTAACTTGTTGCTGAGGTCTTACTTAAATGTGGTTTGCCTCTAGATCTTTTGCATTCAAGTTATGTAAATATTTTGCATTCAAGTTATGTAAGAGTGACATTAAAAAAAAAAAGAGAAGGAAAAAAGTTTTTTAAACATTAATGCCAACTTTCAAGGGCAAGGAGATCTAATACCATAACTTTGTCATACTTGAAATATAGTCTTAAATCCTGTTAATTCAGGGGTATTTTCTGTATCTGAGGTAAACGGAAAACCCATGTACTGTGAAACATTGCCAGCTGTCATTTTAGTTCTTTGTTTGATGTTTTATGCTAATGGCATGACTGAGTAATGCAAAGTAAGCAGAGGATCTATCCTTCAGTTTCTGTCTTTAATGAAGTGATTCAGATATGCTTTCAGATTAAACACCAGAAGCCTGAGTCTGAACTCTTACTTGTCTGTATAGCTCTTTAATGCTATTGACATGAATGGAATGACTCATGAATTTGATTAATATAAATGAAATCATAATCATGCCCCATCAGTAAAATTAAGACCACGGCAAGTGTAATATTGTAAAACAGACTCTCCCCACACAGATACATCATTGTCATTGGTAAGGAAAGATTTTGCCAGAGAGACAACTGTAGAACAGCTCTGAGCATAAGCCCTCATCTAACATCAAGCAGTCTTCAACAGTTGGTATCACACATGTAGACACACAACAAACATGCAGTACTTTCCAGTCAAGCCAGACTAGCAACTCAGAATGCTTACAGAAGCACTGAATGCAGAGGAGGGAGAGGGAAGAAAGACAAGAAGAAAAACAAATACAAAACCCTACAATAAACTCCAGTCTGTAATACAGTATTAATAACATATTGGTTGAAGGGTAAGATTTGGACCATGGTAATAGATTTGGAAACTGTGTCTTAGGATGACTTCATGAAATGCATGACTGTGATTAAAAGAAAACAAAATTCCAGCAGATACACTAAGAGGCATTATTTACTGTAGCAATACTCTCAGATCAACAGCTGCTAAGGCAGTAGAGTAATTTCTATTTCTGCTCCTAATCAACATACATGAGTTGCCAGGCACTATCTTGCCTATAATGGTATTTAAGTGTACTAGGAAGGATTTCTGGCTGGGAAGGGCCAGAAGAATGACCACCAGGTAGTATGAGGAAAAAACGTCCAGACATATTGAATTAGTTACTGTACACTGTTCTTAAGCAGAAATAATTCGTGACCACATCTCTAGCAAGAGACAGATTAGGTCCTTCATTTTTTAACTGTCAATTTTGTTAAAACACATTTGTTAATCTAATATCAGCAGCCCTTTCCTGCTGATACAGCTCACATCTTAAAGATAGTTTTGGCAGTAGGTCTTGAGTTATCATACTGATAGTAGATCGTATAGCTGTTTGGTAAATGCTGACAATAATTTGTCACCCATACTAAAGTCAGAACAGTGTTGAACTCTGATGGACTGAGACCAGCTGTTGTGATAATACCAGCTTTTCACATTGATTCCAGGAGGTTTTGTAGAAGTGCAGCTTTTTAAGTACTGGGTTTAAAAGCAGCATGTGGAAAGTTAGCACTTGTAGAGATCTTATAGATGGCATGAGTTCCCTTTTAAGTGAGAATATACTTTAGGACTCATAGTTAAATATGATTCTTACAGAGAAAGTAAGAAATAGGATTTGTTTTCCATAGATGAGTTTAACATTTAGTATGTTTTCTATGAAAATTCCAAGCAAACAGCAAGTGAAAATATCCATTGCTGCAAAATAGAAGTGCAATTTCTGTAAAATGTTTGGAAAGGGCTGCTGCTTTTTACTTTATACTTTGTGTCAAAATTGTTTACACATTCTATGGGGAGCCAGATTTTTCAACTGGCTGGCACTTTTTGTGATCACCTCTGGAAATAATGCAACCAAATCAGAATTCTCTCCTCACATGAGTAGCAGTGTTTTATATCCATTTTGTGCTCACTTTGCACAGCTATAAATGACTACACAAGGTGCAAGGCAAAGGAAAATCAGAGTCAAAGTATACTCTAAATGGATCTGGATGTCACTTCTGCCCTGTTGTTCTCTCTACAAGGTGTGAATGAACCAAAGATTTTTCATCTGCTAAGAGGCTTTTAGACTTGAGGACTGACTGGGCTAACTGCCAATCTATGTATTAAGAGGCTGACTGTCAATACAAGGAAACAATAAGGCAACTTGTAAAAGAAGATAGCAAGAGAAAACTACACAATTGTTAGCAATTTGAACATACTAAGTACTTTCATATAACAAATGTCCTTACAGTCATTTTAAAATCTCCTGCCTCAAAAATTCTTTTGTTATTCTCATTACTTTTTCAATTATTTGTTTAAAATTAAGTTATATGATTTTTTGAAATATTTTGTAGATTTAATACTGCCAGAAGATATGCCTTTTTTTTAAAGAGTTTGCTGAAGGGCCTTGTCATATTATATTTCAAGTGTAAAACTTGTTAGTGTATAGATGAGAAGATACACGATGTATTGTTTTTACAGGGGAGATTAATTTTTGGCACCCAAATGTATATATGTTGTCAATGATCCATCACTACCTAATTGTTACTTAATTAATTCCTTCTTCTACATAATGTGATTTCAATGCATGGAGCTTAACAGAACATTCACACGCCAGTTCCTCAGTAGCTAACCTTTTAAACCTTTGCGATTTTACTGCTAAATTAGCTGAAGTGGGAAATTAAAGAATGTGGAGAAGCTGAGAGAGAGCTCACAGTGGATAAAAGGTGTAATTACTCTGACATGGACCTCAGTGCTTAGCTAGTAAAATTTACTAAAGCTCTAGCTTCACCAAGGGACCTGACTTTCTTAATAGAGTTTACTTACACACAGAGCAACTTATCATTCCTCACCATTAATATAAATGGCATGCTGGCTGGGTTGGAAAGGCAATTTGTTCCTTACCCTGAAAAATGCAATACGTATTTGTATTGGCTGTAATTTAAATCAAGATTTTTTTCAGCAGAGCTTCATCATACATATGTGTATGATAAAGGTAACTCAGATAAAATATACCAGTTTGATTTTCAACACTGACTTACGAGCAATGTGTTCTCACTCATACAATTACATTCAGGAAAAAAGAAAAATAAATATATATATATATATATATGTTACATATCTGTAACATACTTGAGAATTTACTTTTTTTTAGACTGAAGATCAGCTGGAAATATCCTGAGGCCATGATCTAGTGGTCTGAGCTTGGGAACTGGGAGCCAGAAGCTCCTGAGCTCTAATCCCGGCTCTGACTGTGACTCCCTCTGTGGCCTTGGGTAAGTCACTGAACCTCTCTGCCTCAGTTCCCCAGCAGTAAAAGTAAGATTAACAATTCTTAGCTCCATACATCAGTGAATTTGGGAGTCCTGACTTAACATTTTAAGAGATTTAGAAATTCAGAGTAACTTAGAAATAAAACTAATGTTATTTATAAATGTCCTCATTGGTAATATTCCTGTTGTTAGGTATTCACATAACACTGGTATTCCTGTATTTAGCCTCACCTGCATTCCAGCCCTGAGTGTTTCTAAATGTGCATCTCACATCTCCACAGCTCAGCTGATTTTAGTTGGTTAAGATGGTTGTGGAAGTATTTTGACATCCTGCCAGTTCTAGTTCTGTGTCATTCCAGGATACAATACCTACCAAAACAAGCTTTCAGGCAGTACCAGATTAGAGTAATGGAATGTTTCATGCATGCCATGCCAAATTAAGTTTCACCCTTGCCCTTTGTCAGAAGTGGTCAAGTTATGAAACAGATTCAATAATACCAATTCTTTACACGTCATAGCCGTGTGCTTCAGTGTCCACTCTACAGATCTGTCAGCAGTTCATCTGCTAAGTTCCTTCACTGTCCTAATTGTAACAGAAACAGTACGTACAGACCCAGATTACAGAGGACACTTTTCAGCAGGCTGGTGTATCGCCTCACTCCAGTCCAAGTGTTAGCTTTTCGAAACAGGAAGGAAATTAGGATCCAGAATTTTTCATTGTTCATAGCTGGCTGTTGGGGAATCAGAATCTTTGGCTATATTTAACCTATGGGACTATCTTTTCTTCAAAGTCCATGAGCTTGCACAATTGTGAGTCCCTATGTCTTCTCTGTCTTCTCTTTTTCTGTGTGTCTCTCTCCATAATGGCATGCCTGCCACTGCCTTGTGAGAGATCTTAACAGCAGCAAAAAGGGCTCTCAGAAATACACTTTTGTTGTGAAATAGATCATTAACTCTTTTTGGGTCATCCTCAGACATACTCACTCTTAATTTCTAGTTGGTTGTCTAGAAATCTGATTTAAGAAAACCCTTATCCTTTAAGTCACTAAGAATCATTTGCATTTTTGAGTCCTGCTACCAGCCAGAGTTCTGTGAGCTCTGACACCATTGCTTCACCAGGCATTATGCATCACAAAATCCTTTAAAACTAACTCAGGTCTCAGCACTGTGCTTCTGAAATTGATATTTGATTAAGGTTTTCCAAGACCACACCACAGAACTGGAAGTTAGCCTGAAACAACTTTTATATGTTAAGACACTGATGTGCTCTACCTTTTATATATACACATAAAATTGAAAAAGGATAGAACATGAACACCTTCTGCAGAATGTCTTTGGCAGATATTGTTGAGATCAAAAAGTCATGATATCTGCATCTGTAACTGTACATATGAGCTACCAGAACTAGGTTACTTTCAGTTAACATCTCATTCTAATGTAACAGTATATCTATAAAATCAGTTCTAGTCATTGTACAGTGTTTTAACTGAGCCTTTTAATAGTTTTGTATTAATTTGATGTTCTTCTCAGTAGTACTAATATAAATTATGAGAGAAAATACCAATTCTTTACATGTTATAGCCATGTGCTTCAGTGTCCACTCTATAGATGTGTACTCCAAGGCCTAGATTCAACCTGTTTATTTCCATGCATTACAAGAGATTTTAATGCTTTGAGCAGTTTCCATTACTGTCATTGTTTACAAACGGTATCCTAATCTACAAATGGGTCATCATTCACAGGATTGGAACTACATTCTGTTAATTTCCAAGCAAGTATGGAGTATGGGAGTTGGTTTTCTTAATTCTCAGAAAGGCTAAATATCATGCTTCTAATTCTTGTGTTAGAGAAGACTAATAGCTTAAGACAATTTACAAGCAGAGTGGTCAGGCCTTAGCAGCAGTAGTGGGGCCTTCATGGCCCCATGTCTTAAGGACTGCATGCACAGAGAAACCTAACTAGAAATAAAATCCTCATGAAGCTGGAGCATCTCGTGAAGGGGCCATGCTATTCCTTCAAAATACACAGGTTCTCTTGCATATTAGTAATGCTTCAACTAGTACAGTCTTTTCAAAGCTGTGTACTTCTTTGTCATACCAATGAATGGAAACTTGCACATTCTATTTTCCATTATCCTTATGAAAATACGCTTCTTCATGTCAAATAACTGATCTTCAAGTCCTAAGCCAAAATGCTGGCAAAGATTTTGTGATTTTTGTAGACTTTAGGTTGAAAGGAGTTGTCAGATACTTAAAGAACCAACTTAAAGAGATTAGCCTCCTTCCTCTGTCCTGAATGCTGAATACTGGTTCTGCTGATGTTCAGTGATTCACATTGCTTGAAAAGAGACCAAAATTTACTCCAAAAAAAAAATTGTAGTGAAGTGGCATGCTAAGTGAAATCATGATTTGTTAACATCTCAAATAAATCCTTGGAAGAAATTAGGAAAACTTAAATTTTGTTCTTCGCTTTTAGAACATTTATTTTCAGATTGTAATGAAGAATTATGCTAATTTCTTTTGTCTTTATAAAGTTACAGAAAATATGAATGCTCACTTGTGCATGGGCTATTTCAAAGACACTGCAGTTCCTGTGCAAATAAATAAACAGAATTTTTAGATAGATAAGACTTATAGAGATATATATTCTTTCAGGATTCCCATTATTTAACTTATAGTCGTATTGGGAGTTCTAGCATTCAGTCCAATCTTACTATGCTAACTTAGGGACAGGCCAGTTTTAGACTCTGTGAGGTAAAACTGGTTTCTGATTAATGCATACCAACTATGGCTTTTCTCTGTTATATAGATTAATCTATATTTAAAAGCAATTACTCTAAAATGCGCTGTAAAATGAGCTACGTTTTGATCTGTTCGAGGTCTGAACTGTTGCTTTCAGTGAGTAAACAAAAGCTGATTCTACCCAAGGCAATAATAATAATAATAATAATTTCTGATCGTCTATTTCATGGGTTTGTGGAATAAATTATGTTTTCAGTAAAAACACCAAGCAAACCCTTTGTTGGGTTGGAGTTTTTTTCTATACTTTGAAAACAGTAGTCTGAAATGGAAATAAAACCACATCAGTAACTTGGCGAGTTCATTGACTACTATGTCATAGTGTGAACCCAAACAATGAATGGTGGATATCTGAAAAAATTCAAGTGTTCAAAGACTTTAAAAGCTGCATTTTAAGGAATACCTAAATTGTTAATGTGGTCCTGATAAACAGAAAATACTTTCATTTGAAACTCTTTCTAAATTGCATAATTTTCCAGGACACCAGTAAAAATTATGTTCTTATATGGGGTTAGGATTCTATTTCATCTCCCCCAAAACAAGAAAAGAGCCTAAATTTAAAATGGAAGGCTCAGGGCAAGGAAAATTCGCACCACTAATGGATGGTTCAGGTATCTGCCTGAAAAATTTGCAGGCCATCAAAGAGAGTCTGTGAAGAGCCTGATACTAGATTTTTTTATTGTTGTTTAACACCTTGGTCACCACTTTCATTTAGATAGGCCTTTCCAAATACTGAAATAGCATGGTAACTGGTCTAGGAAATAAGCATGTTAAGAATTAGTACTGAGATGGAGTAAAAGCAACAGATAAACCAAATTCATATTAGTAATGGTAATTTTGGGTCTTTTTGTGTTTTGACAATTCTTAGATAGACATTCTAAATGTGATTCAGTTTCCTCAACTTACCATTTTATTGCATTCAGATACTTAAGGGTATGGAGGGCATCTTTCACAGGGTGAGCGAACATGACATAAAACCTATAGACCAGTGTCCTTGTGGGGTGACTGCTGGAAGTCAGGCAGAAGGTGCTGGTTCTCTGGTTGTCTGTGGTAAGCAACTAAATCTCATTTCTCATCTGCTAAATCAGACAATTTGATACAGTGCTGCCTGCTCCCACCATGTATGCTTCATGATAGATTGATACTGTCTGAAGGTTCTGATTTCTTGCATGAATATGAGAAAATCAATTTTCATTTAATAAGTGACTGCAAAGAGAGACTATCTGAGGAAACAAACCTGGAGATTACTTGTGCAATTTCTTGCTGTAAGTAGCACAACACACTGTTTTTAAGACGGGATTCAATGGATGCTGAATGCCATATAGTTGAACTGAAAGGGACTACAGGATACATTTTATGTGTGGAAGAAAAATAGATTTGATAATGCAAACGAAGAAAGCTGGAAAGACTAACGCAGAACTTGGTATATAGTTAAAAACATGTTTTTTGTGGGCATGTAATGTAAACTTATGCAGGCTGGAAACTGGTGTGTCACATCAACACCAAGAATTTAAAATGCTAGAATTTTTACACACCCATTTTGCCCAAAGAAAATGTTCATGACACAAGTGTTAGAAGATGAAGTTGTTGCACATGTATATCCATTTTGGAACGTTTCCATTTTTAAGAATATCCCCAGAGATTTCTGTTAAATCATGCAAAGCAAGCTAGAATTCTTGGACTGAAAAAAACAAGCAGTGAATAAAGAAAATGAAAAAGGTGTTTTAGTTCAGGGATTTTTATAATAATGTTTGACACATTATTTCTTAAAACCACACTTGAAAATTAATTCAGAAAGGCCTGTCATATTGAAACTGTCATTTCAACAAGATACTGATGGAGGACCTGCGAACAGTGCATAATCACACTTAACAGGAGTGTATTGATCTAGGTCGAGGTGGCCCAGGAAGTGACAGACTTGTGAAAAGTCTAATGTTATTTTATTAAGAATGGTTTCAAAAGCATAAAAGATATTAAGCTCTTAAGAGTTATTGAAAATCTGTGAAAGGTAGACACACAACAGACATTTCTGTTTTCCAGTATTCCCCTGCTATATTTTCATTAACCATTTGGAATAGAAATACTCAATAGCATTATGTCTGCATGTAAATTTCTTTGCCTTGGGGGCCGACCTTAAGGATTAAGTTGCCAGTTTTTTCGATCTAGTTAACTCCTGCCCATGAGGTTTTGTTTTCAGCTACTCCTGATCACTTGCATGTGAGCATGCAGGGGTATGCAGAAAGACAATCCAGTTTACAGTGTCATGGGAAAGTGATAGCCCAAAGCTCGGGCTATTCCTGTTTTTCATTAGATCTTAGCAATCTCATTATACACGGATGAGACAAGAGGTTGCAAGTGAACAAAACTGGCTGATCCTTGATCCAAATAAAGCCGGGCAAGGGTGGCACAGTAAAATCACTCAGAAAAATATAGAATAAAGGCTTTTCTTTCAAATGGCAGTGCAGCTCTAAACCAGTCTAAATCCAGGGTGCCCCATTCCTACTCTCCCACCTCACTGTGTTTTTATATGCCTGACCTCTGTTTTGGTCAGGCACTACATGCTTGTGGAAATGTCTGGGATGCAAAATAGGCATCACTTTTTGCCAGGTTAGTTTTCAGCCACATCAGCTTCTGATTGCAATACTGCAGATTAAATTATTCTAGGCCAAAACCTATGAGGTCTGTCTGCCTTTATTACATAGTTCCACTGCCTTTGAGCCATCAACAATTGCTGATGGATACCTAGTTAGCTTTATCAGCCAACACTGCTATTCTTCCCCATTTCCACTTACCAAAGAATTCTGAAAGTTGGCTGTGAAGTAAGGACAAAGTGTGTTAAATGCATCCCTCATGTGGAATATACCAGTGTTCCCCTACATGAATGGGATAAGATGTTTGAAAGTCCATGTCCTAAACTGTGGAGGATGTAGTACTTTTCTGGACCAGGGCTTTTAAAGGTAGCATCTCTACTCTCTAATACATTTACTTTTTTTTTTTTTTAATTTCTTTTCTCTTTTATTCTTTTCCTTTTTGTTCTTACGTCTTTCCTTTCTCTCCATGGAGTCCTGAGAATTTTCCCTTACACAACAATTCCTGTTCTAGCCACAAAAAATGAACTTTTCTAGCCACAAAAGAATGAGATATTTTGTGGTGTGGCAATGTCAAATGTGTAAACAGTAAAAGAAAGTTGTCAGGGTTATGGGAAGACTGATACTCAACTCTTATAATAGTAGAGGTAGCATGGAAAAGAGCAGGTACAAGCCAGCTACTGTGTTTTTCACTGGTCTCTGAGATTTGACACACCTGGGCTTGAATAAGACATAAATTATATGACGAAATTTCTTTCCAGGCATTGCAAATTTTGACTTGAATTCACAGCTGGGCACATCTTAAATGTCTAAGCCAAGGACGTGAGCAAATGTGCCCAGCTTTACTATCCAGCCAGAAGAGTGGGTACCTATCATGACCTCCACCAGGACATTGAAATTTGTCCCCACTGGCTTTGCAGTCAGATTAGGTATCTCCAGAATACAATTAAATCTCTTCAGACTGTTATTTATCTAATCTCAATACAAAAATCTATGTTTCGTGGAGAGAGGTCTGTATCCCCTGTTCTCTTCCCTGATGAATGTCAGCTATTGAGCTTGGACGAACTATCCTGTCAGTTTTCCATGCAACTTCAAATTTGCTACACAGTACTTTAGTTTTTGAAAAAGGAGTGAAAAAATATTCTGATTTGAAATATTTGCCTGGTGATCATGGTATTTTCCTGGAATGCAGGAAGGGGAGATTCAATCACCCTTGCCATAAACAGGTCTAGATGCATCCCAGTAAACTGGTCTACCTACTAGACTAATATGCAAATGATGGATTGTCCTGTTGTCATCATCCTTGCTTCAGGTACTGCCATGTCTTTCCTGATATGTCCTGGTGGTTTAGCCTGACTTCATATTCTTGTCTGCCTAAATCTGGAAAGTAGTAAAGGGGCCTCTGTTTAGAATGCGAATGAACTTTTTTTTTGTAATACTAACTTCAGAGAGATCTAATAAATATAAATTCTAAAGACATGCAAATCAAAAGATTGAATTTGGAAGGTTTAGATGTTTATCACCTAACCTAAGATTTTAGGTGGCTTGCCTTTTCATTCATGTTACTTGCTAAGTGCTCATGGTGATTATCGCAGAATTTTTTACTGACTTTTGAAATTTTTTCATAGTAGCTTGCTGTTTGTGGAAAAAGAAGAACTTAGAGCCATTAGGGAATCTGAGCAGAGGTTGTGGATATCTTGGCTGCTGCAGGCAATGCAGAGGATCAGATTTACCCATATAGTGCTGCAGTAAACATGTTCAGTGGAGGCTGGGGGAGCAATGCGAAATGCATTTGAGGGAGAACGCTTCCAAATATTTAAGTTTGGTGCTTACCTTTATTTTTATAGTCACATCTTATGTCTTTACTTTTAAATCAAATCATCCCCTGTTACTCTCATTCCAGAAGACAGTTTGACATGGAGAGCAGCATTGCTTTCACCTCCATTTCATTAAATGCATACTTGCACTTAATCATCTGATTTTCAGTAGGCTTTGTTATGTTAAATATCATACCTTTCATCTTTGTTTTTCCTTTGTGACCTGCTGCTTTCTCTTTCTTCTCATTCTTGATGTAACAAACTCTACTGAAATCAATGGTATGACATGATGAATAAATGTGTGTTTATTTAATAATGCTAGATAGAAAGTCCTCTAATTACAATACGAATGCTTTCTCAAATGTCTGTATTTCACCAGTAGTCTCTTTGTCCTTCTTAATAAATGATGAAGAATATAAGACCACTGGCAGACGTTTAAAGTCAAACAAAGAGTTCTTTGGTAGCATACTATGCAGTTCTGCTCAAGGAAGTGTGAAAATATCTCTACCTGCATTGCTGAAATAGTCACACTGTTCTGACGGGTTGTCATCTGGCTCTTATGAGAGCAATGTAGCAACTTAGTAATGTAGAAATCCACTCCATTCTATTCCCTAGAAGTAATATTTTATTTTTCATTTAGGAACATCAAAACTGAACTGGGTCAAAACATCCTCTTACAGTGTGTTTTGTGCCAAGCTTTTATTTGGTTTTGATTCAACATATGAAATAAAACTCTAACACTAATACAAGTATAGTTGTATTTTTAATGGTGAACTTGAAGGAAATAAAGGGTACTGACAAAATCACATTCTCTGCAATATACACATTTTAATGAAAGCCAGAAATGCATGATTTTATAATAAATTTTTGTTTTAAATGCCTCAAATTAATGAACTTTAAAATGAAACAAATTGTGAAGCACCTCCCAAAGTGTTGCACATGTTGCTGACAAAGCAGTCTGTATTTGAGTGTTATTCCCATTGGAAGACTCGGTACTGAGCATATTTGTCAGCTCTTAACGACATTATTGAAGTACAGGGAATTTGCATAGACATAACCCATTTTTTTGAAAGGAAAACAAAAAATATCATGCACAAAACATCTGCCACATAAATGTCTGTGTGCATGCAAAGACTTCTGCCATGAAACTGATCATTGCATAAAAATTTGGCACTGTAGCTTAGACAATATTGTAGCTAGGTTGTAAAGAGTGAAATATCTGCACAGCAGGGTTTATATGGCTTTTCAAGGAGATCTTCATTACAGTATTATGCCACTTAACCAAAATCTGAACAAAACAGAAAAAAAAAAAAAAAAAAAAAAAAGAAAAAAAAAAAAAAAAAAAACAACAGAGCCACACTTATTTGCAGGCCAGGGATATTAAGGATAACAGAAGTGCTTTACAGATATATTGCAAGCAAGAGAAATACTAGGGATAAATGTGGGCCCTCTCCAGAAGTAAAAGAGAGACCTTACTACCCTGGAAAAAGAGTGCTGAGGTTCTCTCAGTGATTTCTATGCCTCAGTCCTCAACAGCAAGTGCTTCAGCCATGCCACCCTAGTTGAGAAAGCAAATGCAGGGACTGGGAGAATGAAGACCCTCAGCCCACTGTAGGAGAGGGCCAGGTTCAATAACATCTAAGGAACCTGAATGTGCCCAAGTCCATAGGACCTGATGAGATTTATCTGTGGCTGCTGAGGGAGCTGGCAGATGAAGCTGTTAAGTCACTACCCATCATTGTTGAAAAAATCATGGCAGTCTGGTGAAGTCCATGATGACCAAAGAAGGGAAATATAACCCCCATTTCTAAAATGGGAAAAGCAGAAGACCTGGGGAACTGCAGACCAGTCAGTCTCACCTCTGTTCCAGGCATGATCATGGGGTGGATTCTCCTGGAAACTGTGCCAAGGCACATGGAAAATAAAGAGGTGATTGGTAAGAGCCAACACGGCTTTACACAGGGGAAATCATGCCTGCAAAACCTGGTGACTTTCTATGACAGGGCTACAGCATTTGAGGATGGGGACAGAACAACTGACATTGTCTACCTGAACTTAATGCAAAGCATTTAACACTGTCTCACGTGACATCCTTGTCTCCAAACCGGAGAGACATGGATTTGATGGATGGAGCAGTCGGTGAATAAAGAACTGGCTGGAGGGCTGCACACAGAGAGTTGTGGTCAGGGGCTCCTTGTCCACGTGTCAAGTGGTGTCCCTCAAGGGTCACTACTGCAGCTGATACTGTTCAACATCTTTGTTGGCAACGTGGATGGTGGGATCAAGGGCACCCTCAGCAAATTTGCTGATGACACCAAACTGGGTGGGACAGTCAACACACAGGAGGGAAAGGATAATGCCATCCAGGAGGACCTGGACAGGCTTGAGAAGTGGGCCTGTGTAAATGTCCTGAAGGTTAATAAATCAAAGTGCAAGGTCCTACACCTGGGTTGTGGCAATCCCAGGCACAAATACAGGCTGGGTGAAGGAGTGATTGGGAGCAGCCCTGTGGAGAAAGATTTGGGGGTGTTGGTTGATGGAAAACTCAACATGAGCCAGCAATGGGTGCTCGCAGCCTGGAAAGCCAACCTGATCTGCATCAAAAGGAACATGGCCAGCAGGTCAAAGGAGGTGATTCTCCCCCACTGCTCTGCTCTTTTGAGACTCCACCTGGAATACTGCATGCAGTTTTGGTGTTCCCAACATAAGAACTGTTGGAGCAAGTCCAGAGGAGGAGCACAAAACCTGCTAAGAGGACAGGAGTACCTCCCTTACAAAGACAGGCTGAGAAAGCTGTTCAGGCTGGAGGAGGTTGTGTGGAGACCTCATAGGATCTGTCCAGTATCAGGAAAGGAGTCTACAGGAAACCAGAAAGGGATTGTTCATCGGGAACTTTAGTGACAGGACAAAGAATAATGGGCATAAATTGAAAGAGGGCAGATTTATGTTGGATATTAGGAAGAAATTTTTTACTGTTAGGGTTGTTAAACACTGGAACAGGTTGCCCAAGGAGGTTGTGGATGCCCCAACCCAGACAGTGTTCAAGGCCAGACTGGATGAGGCCTTGATCACTGTGGTCTGGTGGGAGGGGTTCCTCCACATGGCAGGGGCGGCTGGGATTGGATGATCTTTAAGGTCCATTTCAACCCTTTGACATTCCGTAATTCTATTGCCCAGAGACTGAAAAGCTGATAGTTTGAGAAGGGAGTCGTAAACCTCATGATCAAAAACCAAGTTAGGAGTGCTAAGTAATAAAGTTAGCATGTTATTGTTGATGTTTCAGACAGTTTTTTATTGATTGATTTTGTACATATCACATGTTTTTAAAGTCTGAGGTTGTTACAGCTTTGCCGGCAAAATGATAAACTGGAAAGATATAATAGAGCTCTCAAGAGTTCTATAAATAATTCAGCAATTCCTTCTATTTTTGGGGTTTCCTTTTCCTTTTTTTTTTTTGCTTATTTTGTTTTGTTTTTAATGAGGCCTTGATTCAGGCACAGCTCTACTCACAAATCATGTATAGGTTGTGAAAATTTTGCTAGTATCAACAAGACTGAAGACATACTGTACTATATTGACTACAGCATCAAGTATGAATTCTTGGTACATGTTTTAAATTGTCAGCATTCTGTATTAATAAAATTGCATTGAATTCTCTGTCCATTAGTTCAATAATAGTCTACTAATTCATATTCAGAGAGAAGAATATTCCTGAATAAACCTTCTCATTTTCTTTTCAGTGATAGTTTTGTGCCTTCTTACAAGTGCAGGGGTAGACAGTCATTATGACAGGAATGATAAAATCATGGAATCATAGAATCGTTTTCACTAGAACAGATCTTTGAGATCATTGAGTCCATTAACCTAATACTGCGAAGTTCACCACTAAACCATGTCCCTAAGTGCCACATTTACACATCTTTTAAATGCCTCTTGGGCTGGTGACTCCACCACTTTCCTGAGCAGCCTCTACCAGTGCTTGACAACCCTTTTGGTGAAGAAGTTTTACTTAATATTCAATCTAACAAACACAAATCCCCCCACCATCCTTCCCCCTCAGTGGAACTTGAGGCCATTTCCTCTTATCCTGTGACTTGTCAAAAGAGACTAACCCTCATCTTGATACAATTTCCTTTCAGATAGTTGCAGGGACTGATAAGGTCTTTCCTCAGCCCCCTTTTCTCCAGGCTAGTATAGACCTTTTTCTCTAACCATATAATTCTGTGCATGAGAGCACCTGCGAAGCTCAGCATTAGCCAGCTTCCATTCCTCACAGCTAGTTCTGGCCTACAACATGATCCAGCCCTAGAAGACTTGACCCTTTTGTGTGGCCTGTGCTTTCAGGGAAGCCAGCAATTCAAGCAGATGTGATTGTGTACTTTGTGTGACCTTTCCTCAGCAGGGTAAAATTTTCCCACTTGCTTTTTCCATGATAGCAGAACTGAAACCCCATTCTTTTACCTTATTTGCTGATGGTGGTGGTTTTTTCTGAGTCTTGCTAAATATGGAAAATCAGAATTGATTGAGCTGGATTTGGTAATATTCTGTTGACCAGCACTACATATGTATATTTCATCATACTACACTCTATTATAACTTATTGTATAATGTAAGAAAAATCTAGGGATTTCATTGCTAGTATGTAATGGCAGAAAAAATTAAATTACAGGTGGTATGAGGGGAATTTTTTGTTCGTAGAATGTGTGTAAAGTTCTGTTGCTGATGAATAATGAAACACTTTAAAAGATCTTTAACCTTTTCAGTAAATGAACAACATCCATAAAAATAAAGCTGAGCTCTGTAAAAGCCCATAAGATAGGGATACTATTTCTCACAAGTTATCTCCCAGTGAGTTATTCTTAAGGGGCCTAATATAAGCGCAGAAAGAAACTAATAGGTTGTATTTCTTAAATCTCTGATACTATCTGGAACAATATCCTTTAAAAATGGTATTCCATTATGAGACAATACAAAGATGAAAGAATAAGATAACTGCACTAAAGATTGTTAACCCCGTAAAATAGGATGCATTTCTGGTTTGATAGTGTTGATAGTGCATGTTTCAGTAGAATATTTTGGTCCAACTGTGCCTCTTAAAACCAGAAATCTTCCCATAGCTCTTCAAATTGCCACCATGAAATTATATACTTTCATGTACCTGGCCCCTAGAGGGGACTCCATGATGTAGATGACAAAAGTTGGAAGTGAACTGAGGGTTTGGAAAGGGGCGAAAATCATTAATACATTAATACCGAAGTTATTAATACATTAATACCGAAGTTATTAATACAACTACATATGTGCCAATGCCCTCCTAAAACTTTTCTGGAAAAATGTCTGTGAAAGTTACCTTCAAAATCTTAGATTGCCGTACTTGTGTTATCACTGCAGTGTCATGTGCCAGCTCAGGCAGGTTTCAGGTGAGATGGTTATTGCCCCAGACAGACAGTGGTGTTTCAGTTAAGGTTTTTTTGTAGATCCCCGTTGCTGCTTTATCATGTACTGCATCTTAAATATTAGAAATCTCATGAACAGTTCTGAGTCCTCTGAAGATAACACAGCCCTGGTAAGGATTAATCAGAGAGTTTTCATCTACAGTGAGTGGCTAGTCACTTGGGCCATTTGATTTAGATCTTCATACAGATGGGACAGTGACACAGTGATCCAGTGATCTAAGAGGCTGCTGCTCTTCCAGTTCTCTGCCTCCCCGAGTGCCACAGCAAGCTGAATTACTTGACTTGATCACAGGAGCCATTTGATCTTTCTAGGAGAAATGATTTGTCTTTTACAATCAAGGAAACAATTTCCTCTAAAATTAGGATGAACATGAAGAGTGCAAAAAGCACAAGAAATACATAACCAATATGAGAAGTCCAGCAGCTATAGTTCCTTTTATTTAAAAAAAGGTATTTTTGCTACCTTATTTGCTCTATTGAAGCTACTGTTCTCATGCCTAATGGTGCAGAGGGGTCTGGTGTTAGTGATGGAGATTTTACTGCTGATAACAGTTTTGGAAGTAAAAATTTCAAAATAATTATTCATAAAGGACCCATCATTAATTACAATAATCTTAGTAAAAATGCTTGTTAAAATAGGAGACAGGGATGTATCTTATATGCCATTGGTAATGCATGGTAATAAAGGCAAATAAGCAAGAATTTTTATGAGCCAAGGACTAGGTCTTCAGTTAATTTATGTGAGGAATGACACATTCACATTAAAATTATTTTTGGCGTACATTTCATTTTTGTCCTTGGAAAAGTATGTGATGTATCTAACATAATTTTGAAAAAGAAAAGGCCCTGAGTTACAAAGGATAAGTAGTCAAAAAATCTGTAAAGGTAATAAACTGTTTTTCAGGCTGATCTTATTATTAGATATTGACTTAATAGGTTATAGGTTATCTTAATGTATGGTAATAGTTCTTCACCTGGGAAGTGTGTGGGAGAGGGTGTGGGATCCCACACCTGATAGGGTGTGGAATATATGCATGGAGATGGCTAGGAAGAGATGAGACTGAGATGGTTTCAGTTGAGTGGAAGAGAAAGGTGGGCAAATAACACAGGTAAAAAAATGAGTATCTGTTCAACAACCTGCTCAACACCCAGTGCACTGGCTGCCACTGCAACGCTGACAGCTGCAGTGGCCCATGGGAAAGTGGTTTGGTTCAATGTGTTTCTGGTCTTTTTTGTTCCAAAAGTAGTTTGCAAAGGTTAAGAGCTGAAAGTCTCAGTGATTTGCTTTCAGATTCCTGAATCTAAGCACTCATTTTTGGCACAGTGGATTTGTTGGATTTGGACACTTGCAAATGCATAACGCTTTGCATTCAGGTTTTCTGAAATACAAGCAGTTAGTTTTTGTGAAGCAAAAGAATGCCTGAGGCAAAGGATGTGGACAAAGGAAAAGAGCAAAGAGGCGAGAAACCTTGTGGATGATAGATTGCTGCCACATGGCTCTGTGGAAATAAAGAACTGCAAATTAAAGAGGTTGTCAACAGTTATTTGTCTGTCGGACTTTGCAGAGGAGAGTTGTTTCTAAGGACTTAATGTTTTGTTGAATGCACTTCTGCAGATCTGAAGTGGATCTGAACTGTTTGTTTTAAAAATGTTCAGATGGACAGACTGTAGTATCAATCCACAGATCTGTTACTATTAGGTAAGTTGTACACTCTCAGTAGGGGAAGACTATAGTTGCTTTTTCAGGCTGAATAAAGACTTTGGTATTTAATTTATTAATACAAATGGATATTGAGTAAAACAGTTCAACTGAAACAAGAATCTGGCAGTTGAGTATTAAGCTGAGCTTTCTTTTGTAAGGTCTGAATGGATGATACTTATTACATCTTTGTGCTAGTACAGTATGGATATAATTGTAATATAATTGCATTTTACATCAACAGTTGGCACCCTTCAGAATATATTTTCATTTTTGGCAGATTTTTATTTTCCTGCTAAGAGTCAAGAAAACATTTTCCCAGTTAAAAGTTAACCAAACAACAATGTCCATCTAAATAAACAGGGACTTAATATTGGTCACAAATAGTCAACAGCAATGGTTTCAGAACCTTCTGTATGTTAGCGTACATAAGGGCATGTTTTTAATCAGCTTTAATGGATTGTTCCCTGTTTAAAATTCTACTGTTCAGTTTGGATGATGGAAATTAAGAAGTATGAAAAATGCCAGGGGAGGTGATGCTGTAGTCTAGGTTATTTATCTTGGAGCCTCCCAGAACAATGAATTACTGTCCAGTAGAGGCAATTTCTTGTTCTAGGTCCTGGGCTAACAGATTACTTGAACTGCTCAGCATCATAGTTCCATCTTCTCCCTTTTCTTGTTCTATGCTAATATGCTGTAATGACACTGATTGGCTTCTCGTGAATGCAAAATAAGTGAAATACACTGTTTTATTTATTGTACCAAATGAAGCAAAAAAAAAAAAAAAAACAAACGCTGTTTTCATCTTCATGATGTGAAAGATGTTGAGGGATTCTATATCACTGCAGATGTTAGCAGATTTGTGCCATGGAAATTGGGTATGTTAATGATGTTACAAAATGTTCTAATCAGTGTTTATTCTCTCATATTTTATTTACATTTGTTTTTCAAAATGTATGTGCATGTGGTACAAGAACCTTGAAAAATTATAATAAGGCAGTCAGATTGAAATACAGGTTTTAAGTTACTTAAAGAGATATGTGTTTGAATTAAAATGGTTTGTAAATATATATTATGGATACTCAGAGGAGTCCTTCTAATTTGTTTAACACAGTAGTACTTTAAAATATTTCTTCTTCAATGATAACAGAAGTCCTTTTCAGCATAAACTGGACAGTGTGCTTGCTGATGATCCAGGAATAATACACTGACATTCTATAAAATTACCGAGAGATAATATTTACAATTTTTTATTCAAACTTCTAAGCTGAGCTCTTAGAAAGTTTTCAATATGGTTCAGGCTGTGAATATAAAATTTTATAGCTTATATTGCAAGGAATATGGATGAGAGCCATTAGGTTGCTTCCTAGGAGTTAAACACTGTGTTTTTCATTGCTTTTTAGATTGTGACTGACCATAAAAATGTTTGCAGTTTTCTGGGGAGTTAAGTGGAATTTAGGTTAGGCACAGTAGATCGTAGAGAAGCTTAGGTGGAAGAAAGACAGGATTCTCCCCAGAGCACACGCTTCCCTGTACCAGTGTCAATGCACACACATTGATATTTAATACAAAAGCACAGGGAAAGTTGAGATCAAGCTGAGACCTGGGCAGAGAGTGAAATGCTTTCAGGAGTAGGTAAAGCTGGGTACTAGGTGATGTCTTGATGTAAGATATCTAAATATCATTTTAGGCATCATTTAGTTTAGTCTACTATTCCTAGAAAGAGAAGTATTTAATTTTGTATTCTGAGTATTATTGCACAGATATACCTTTGAATCTCTCCCATAGGCATTGTATCACAGTAAGCCTAAGTGATACCCAATTCACACGCAGAACTTGCTAGTAAGTTGTGTCATCCTAGAAGAGTTTTTTGAAAAAGAAGCAATCTAAAAGACTAAAGACTGCAGCATTGTTCAGCATTTTTGTACTTAGCTCTCACGCAGAAGTACAGAATATATTTTTTGTGATATTTGAAAGCCAGAAAGAAAGAATATATTTCTTCTTATTTAATAGGCAAGTATGCTACACATTAAAGTTTGAAATCTGTTGTTTTGTGTGAAAGAATTTTTTTTCAGTTTACCTCCTCATATAGGCAGGTCTGTTGGAGGGTAGGAAGAGGTTTTCTTGTTGGTTTTGGGTTTTGTTTGTTTATTTTCTATCTTTGTAGTCTTCATCAAGAGCTTATTTTCTTAAAGATTATCTACATAACTATCATGGTTTAAGTATTTTTTTTTAACTCTACAAGTTAATTTACTGAGTGTTAATGTATGGAAATTGGTCAGGGCACTAAGTGACAACAGGATTTAGGGTGCAAACCCTGGAGATGTGTTTATAGAGTCTGTGTGTTAAAGCATGATACCACAGAAATCAGAGGAAGTCTTAACTGAAGTCAGAACTTTACCTCAGACTGAAGAGCAGTACAGTCTGCCCAGTGTTGTGTTGTATTTGTCTCCGTGAGACAACTGAAGGTGTGGTGTTAAAATTAAATATATCAGCAATGGTGTTTGAGGAGAAAAACTAATGGGGAGATGGATTTGCTGAAACCTAATTGCAGTTGCAGAGAATAGACTAAAGCAGGAACTGGCAGAACTGAGGTAGCTGTTTAAAAGCCTGTCTTGTCATGAGAAAGTCATGGTTTTTCTTCTGCAAGTTTGATGTAACAGTTATAGCCATCTTCGGATCTCTCTCGAGCTAACACTACAGTCACTTGCTCAGCAGTTAACCTCTGCTGATAATATTAATAATATTATTTAATAATATTTTAAAGGTAATATTTGTGCAAGGATGAACACTTCCAGAACAATTTCTCCAGTGAATGAGAAACACACTGTTTTCTCAGACTGTTTGCATAATTTTGTTTCAAACAGAAGTATTTTTCTAATCGACAACTGAAGATTAATATACTATTTTGAATTTTTTGGCTGTCTTCCTTATTTTCCATTTTTGCTAGTTTAGAATTTTTTTTGTTACATTGAAAGATAGCTTTGGATCTTTTTAATTGAGAGTTTTTATTATAACCATCATTCCTCCTAACAGCAGTGAAGGGAAAATGCAAATAAATACCTCTAATAAGCCTCTTTGGGTTTTTTTCTGTATACCAAAGAGATTCTCATCCTGTATTATTTACTACTGTACTACTGCTCCACAGCTGTCTTCTGTATAACAGGAAATGAAAAATCACACTTCATATTGTGGGAGAGTGGCTTTAAGAACACTTGAGAGAGAACATGAAAATATTAAAAAATCCAGGCTAATCACATAAGAAGTGCATGATCTAAGTGCTTCCCCTAGAATTCCAGATAATTTTGTTTGATCATGTCAGCTTTTAAGATGCGTTTGAGTACTTAATTTCATAGGGAAGAATAATAATATCTAGAGATTTCATTCATGGTTTCTCATTTTTGCAAATTGAGGTTGACTTTCCTTACCTTGACATGTAATTGTATCCATGTGCCCTGGCACCAACCCAAACTGATAATAGCCGGGACTTTTGGTAGGACCTAGAATTATCTGCAAGATTCTGTGATTTTTTGGCTATTCTTCTGCTTGATAATAAGTGAATTTATGGGGATGTTCATATAACACTTTCAAGCAAATACCAGGTTCCAATTCTCTTGTTTTCATATCCAGTTGTCACTGTTGTGGTTTTGATACATATTTAGAATGTTTTAGTATTCCATTGGCCAACTCAGTCATCCATGGCAACCAAAAATCGAATAAGCAATGAATTGAAGTCTGGAAAATTTGAAGAGGAGTCTTGTACATGAGGAAAAAACCCTGGGTGTTTGTACTCGCCAACTGTCAGTTTGAAAACCCTAAAACTTATTTTTCTCATAATGCGACTGAAGTTCCACATTAACAATAGAGAGAATTCATTTTCTAATACATTTTGGATACCTTTTTTTTCTGTTTATCAACCCAGGGTTTCACTGCAAATTTTGATCTTGACCGAGATATCACAATTGCAAAGAGAGTGTAAGTGTTTAGAGAACAGCATTTTATTACTGCAGAGCACACAATTTGGGGAATTGATCATTTTTCTTCTCTCCCCCTTGTGGTTCAGCTTTTGGCAGGTCATCTTGCTGCATACAGAGACTGATTGATCTCTCACCACGTGAAAATGGCAGGTGCTTGTTAGGCCCCCAGTGGGACTTACTTCAGTCTGCAGTGATTCCTATTTCTTCATACAGTATTGTTAATAGATGCCATCTTTTAGTCTCTTAATCTTTAACCAGCAAACAGAATTGAACCTGTTAAATACATCCAGCATTCCAGGTTTTAAATATGGTGCTTTAGTGCATGGTTGCAGTGAGCGCAATGGAGTTTAAAAGCAAATGAGTGCTTCCCAAGAGATAGGAGATTTTGCTGTTCAAATTATCTGTAGCCCACATCCTGCAGAAATAAAGCCTGAAGACAAGATTTTAACTCAGCATATTACCTTCCCAAATGACAAAATTAGAATGGATGCTATGTTTTTAAAGAACTGTGAAGTCATGAATAAAGAACATACTTCTTGACCAAAGAGAAATTAATCTTCATTTAGGAGTTTTCGCAAAAATGTGTTTAAATCACAGATCTGTTCATGAAATAGAGGTTTATGATGCTAATTTTTTTCACTTAGGTTGTTGGTGAATTAGCCTTGTATTTTCTCTGAATCATTCACTGAATTAATTTACTCTCTAATATTAGAAGCACTAATTATCAGTTAAGTTGTTCTGTAGGTTATTAGTTTGGAAAAGACCATCATGTTATTAAACAATGCTCTAAAAACCATTATTTTAAATCATCAAGTGGGGAGACTCAAAAGTAATACTACGTAAATGCTTCTTCACTACACTCTTGAGGCAAACTCATCTATCATCAATGCCATCAATGGCAATCACGGGATCTTACTGTACCTTTGTTTGCTGGATGGGACAGTGCAGGATAAAAACCTGTATAGAACTTTACAGGCTATGACTAAGTCCCTTTTTCCCCATTAATCTTTTCCTTTGATCAGGCAGGTTGGACTCTGAAGTGCACAGAAGGTTTGTTTTCATTCCTTTAATTATTTTCTCTGATATCTTCTGAAACCTCTTCATTTTACTGGAGATCTTCTAGATGACAGTTTTAGCAGAACTGAACAGACTGTTCCAAAATTTGTGGTGTCTTGGACTCCAGTGCTCTATTGACTCAATAGTGAAGATCCTCCCTTTACATGCATTTTAGATAAGTCTGTTACAGGAAAGTTATATTCAGCCCAGTCCCACAGAGTTTTTGTACCCCAAAATGTGGCTGTGTCAATGCCATTCATTCTTTATTCTTAAAGTTATAATCTTATTTTGGCCATACTAATTTTTCTTTTCTTTTTTCGCCTGCTTTTACTATTCACAGTTTGTCACCCAGTCTCAATTATTCTGTAGCAAGGATCTGACTTGCTCATTTACCTGGCTGCACTCTGTGTTACCGTGTATTTTACCAGAGGTGGCATGGGATGTGCTTGTGTTGCAACTTACTTACATAGATGGTTAAAAATCATGGGGCCAAGAAGTGACCTATTTGCAAGAGAAAAAAAGTTAGAAGATTCTAAAAGCACAGTTGATGAAACTTCTCCATTTATATTTGCAATTTTTTAGGCAGCCAGCTGGCTAGATATAAGTTTCTTTTTTGGTTTTTTTAACCTTTACTAATTTTTAAAATGTAGTTGTCTTTCAAATAAACCCAATCTTCAAACTGAAGGTTATCAGAATTTTGATTGGATTTGGAATTCCTTTGCATGCATGGAAGAAATGTAAATGCTATGAAACAAAAGTTCATGTACAGTGTATATTTCTGTATGATCTTCTGATTTAACAGCTGGGTAGGAACACAATTACATTAAAAATACAGTGTCTTCTACTTTTTATAAGCTGGTAGGAGAAACTTCTTTCTTTGTAAAATTTAAAATCATAGTAAGACTTTTAGTAATTAAGAATTGGAGAGAACAATTATGATTGGGTCCAGGCTGTTAGTATTTTCTCCATGAGATTTTTAGGTATCACTGATTTGTATAAAAGCTTCATATTACAAGTAAGAAGAGTCTAGTTCTACACGTTCTATTCCTTTCTAAGATTCTAAGTTTAGACTTTCTTATTTTTAATATCAAGACCTATACATTAAAATTGATAAAGTAGTTAAGATTTAGTTTTGCTGTTGGAGTATCTCATGGCGTCAGCATAATTTTACAATTTATTACGCATTGGGGCTTTTTGGTGGAAAAGGATAGAAAAATTCAGAGCATTAGTCCATGAGAGATATTTTCTACATTCTTTGTGTTGCAGTAGCAGTAGGGAAAAACCTGGGCAAAATTCTTGAGGACTGCTTAGGAAATCTTGGCATTCCTATGCCTGTCCATCCTGATTTTATTATAAGAAAATCTATATCTTTAGATGGCTACTCATGACTGTGAGAAAGGCAATAAAAGATATAAGTTAATCTACCTAGTCAAAAGTTACAGTGTGTGAAATACTCAACTTGCAGTTAAAATATAAGGAATTGAAAGACCTCCTCAGTGAGGCTCAACATTTCATGGGGATCAGTCTCACTTTCATGAAGAGGAATGAACAGGAGGAAATGTTTCTCTTCCTTTACAAAAAGCATTTCCCATCCAATTATGACATTTGAAAGGGCTGCTGGTCTGTGTAGACTTTCAGATTTATGCCAGTGAAGGTCAGAGTCACAAACATTGTTACTGTTATTCCTATCTACTTATGTGCACAGAGCTGCTCTATGGAATTTCTACACAAGGTCATTCATGAAACTGAAATTCATCATTCTCTTCCGTGACCCAAAATATCCAAAGTAACAACCACTCCTGCCATCAGTTAAGTCCAAAGTACTTTCAGAGTGAGTAACATTTTGAATGTTGCTATGGATTCATAAACAATTGGTACTGAAGAGAAACACAAAACATGCAAAACATCCAAAAGCATGTAGAAGGATTGATATTCTTCCAAGAGACAGAAAACTCAGACCTTGGCACACATAATTACAAATCCTGCTAAGCCTAATGTAAGATCTCTTGTTTTAATTCATGCTAGTGCTCATGAGAACTGGCCTGAATGAGGGATACATAAAATTGGAGTCATCTCATAGGAATATGTTCCTTGTTTCATCTACTAAATCAAATGAATGAGACTGGATTTCCTTTCTTATGATTTGCGTCATTTCTCAGGTACCCGAGCTCCAGAGTTGTGCTCTTAGTAGGATTTCTGTGTGTCAGTTTTGTGACTCCACCATATCTTAAATTCCTAGAACAGCAGATACATTAAAAAAGGGATAGGATGAGCTCTGTTCAGGCTAATTTAGAGACATTTTTCCTGAATTCTTGAAAATTTTCTGTCTTAGCTTGACTATTTCTCTTTAATTGCATTTGAAATACAAACATAGTATTAACAAAGCAAAAGAAATACCATTATTTTGAAATAATAATATATCACTTGAGTAATAGATAAGTGTTTTCAGAGAGGCTGCTACAGCAATAAAAGAAAAAAATATATTTTAAAACCCAATATTTAAAAACTGGCTTTTAAAGAATATTTTGTATTCCTTGGATTAAAAAAGATTATATGATTCTATGAATTACATTCTTTATTTAGATAAACCACAAGTTTTGAGTATTTTGAGTGTTAAGAAAAACACAGAGATTTTAACTTTTAGGATGAAAATCACCTGAATGTGATTGATCAAGCTGACATCCATCCATGCTCCAATTTGGGATAACACAGGCATAGAGAACTTTGTCACTACATTCCCAAAGGCTGTATATGGTAATTGACAACATTAGTATCAATTCTCCATAAAGGCGTGTTTCTGACAATCATTTTAAATGCATAAATGGTAAATAATTTAAATGTATTACAGCATACATAACTCTTCATTCATCAGCAGCCGTTTTCAGTAAAAGCTCTTTTATTTCATGCTAGACAAGGCAATGCCCATGAAGTGCTTAGCTGAGTAAATAAAGAGGGATGATCTTCTACAGGAAAGTAAATCTTGCTTTAAGGTATAATCAGTACTGTATTGTTAGTGCAAATCCAGCTTATGTGCAACAATACAGGAATCTAGTCAGCTCCCTTGAAATTTAAGGCCCTTTTCAGTGACAAAAGGCACAGCACTTAATAATTTTATCATCCTAATCTTTTGAGTCTACCTCAGAAATGCCAGTTATATTTCTATTTTAACAAATGCACAAGATGGGCAGTAAATGCGCTCAACCTGCTGCACTATATGCAGTGCCATTAGGACACATCTGCATGGTAGAACACACATACTCTCTGAAGTACTGGGAGTTTATTTTGATTTCACCTGAGGCAGTAGGATTGTATTCTGGAAAAATTAGAAAGTAAAGTCATTTGATTTTCATCCCCTTTGAGCAATGTACAGTCAGGAATTGTTAGTGGCGTTCATTTTAAAGCAGAACAGTGATATTAAGTACTCCATGTCAAACACTGGGATTGCTTTCACAAAGCAGAAACAAAAGGATGTGTTTCCAGACTAATATGTGAAATTAAGAGAACCAAGAAATTTTTTAAAAATTGAAATTACCTTTGAAATTTAGTGGAGTTTATTGTTTGAACCTTAAATCCTGATAAAGTGTTTCATTCTGCCTTACCTACTTGCACTGATTGTGTGCTTCTTATAATGAACAGAAGTCACCCTTAAGAGATCAAGACTTGCCAACACTTCCAAATACAGCAGCATACCATAATTGCTTTTCAGTTCTAGGCATAGAGTTGGGCTTTAACTGCTGGCAAGTTCAGATTTTTAATGGTGCTTCCTCTAAGTAGCAGCCTTTCAATTATATGCACCAGCAAAAAGCTGCTGATATCCTGTTCTAGCAACCTAGGTATAAAAGAGCATTTTGAAGTGCCACATGAAATAAGATAGTAGTGAATAATAAGCTAGAAAATATGCTTAAGGAATCACTTTGCTATTGTTGCCATGTACAAATTATACAGGAAGAGCTGAGGGCTGGCATCTGTTTTTCAGCTTACTTCTGTGCACTGCAAGCTTAGTATTGTTGTTTGCCTACAGCTATTTTTTGCATTTATTAAGAATCAGTCAATCATACAGCTCCTAAACAAAAGAAGATCATTTGGTGACTGAATTTACTGAGATGACTCTCTAAAAGTACAAATTATGGTTCTTATAAGAAAGGTAAAAAAAAATTGAACTTCCTACATTTCTTCTAACGTGTTAATTTTTTAAATCTAACTATATACCATTAATAATGCTTTGTAACTTCGCAGACTGACTCATGAGAAAGAGGCTTGATGTTAGATAATCAACTACAGTTCTTGTTTGAAATTGCCTAGAATTATATCTATGTTTGCTTTATCAGTATTTATCCAGGAATATCTTCTTTGAGGTAAAGACTGATGTAAATTACTTCCAAGGAATCTATCCTGGCTCCAATAAATTTTTGCTTTTTCACTGGTTCTTCCTGAATAGACCAGACTCTAGAGGTTAGAAGGTGCCATAAATTTTCAGTACTTTTAATTTTGAAAATAATTTTAAGAACATTATTGCTTACTGTTCAGTCATAGAATTTCAGGCTTTTTTCTGGTGAGATGGGTAAGCCATACGGTTATCCACATGCAATGCAAGGTTATAACCAACTCTGATCTTCTTTCAATTCTGTAAACTGCAAACTGAACAAACATCGCATGTAAGACGTATATACCAAAATTATACTGCCTCACTAATGATTCTTAAAAACTATCTCTTTACACTGAACCTCAGCCAAGCCCAAAGACCTTTATGTGGGAAAGGCAACAGAAGTAGATTCTATTTAAAATTCTCAGTACTGTTGGCTTGCAGTATAATTCAAGTTCCACACTTTCCTGGACTTCAACATCACAATTTATCTGCTCAGTCCCTGTCTTCCCAGAGTGATGGAGAAATCTCCTCAAGAGCTGATATATCAGGAAAAAGTGATACTATGATTTGGAGAGCTCCTTCAGCTGCCGTTCAATGTGACAGTTTCTTTCTAAACAGTCTGGGTTTTGTTTTCAAATGTGAATCAAGAAGAAGTGCGATCCTGAAATCAGCACGGTTAAATTGCCTAATTAAATATGATAAGCGGGTTTAGTTTTCAGTTGTTGACTAGACTCCTGCAGAGTGATAGAGGCACAGTTTAATTGCACATTAGGCGAGTTGTGGATGAAAAAGGCAGACAAGGAATTGGACTCGCTGAAGTGTAGATATCAAGAATCCCATTTAAATTTTATGGAGAGAAGTGAGTGACCCTAGCAGTGAGTGATTTCACTCATTCTTAAAGTATCTAGAGTATATGGGTAAATTAATAGCTTCCTATAAGGTTTTGGCTACAGAGGGAGCCTGAGTGCAACTATCTGAGGATAAAAATATAGTATAGATAATATGAAATCTACCTTTAGGCAAAATATAATTAAATGCATCATATAGAAGACACCCATAGTCTTTCCAAAATATCTTGGATGGAAAAAGGAGTATACAAGAGGCACAGCACAGGTATATTTAGTCTGCAATTCAGAGTCTGTATAGGCAAAACAATGCAAGAGATGACTGACATCCCTGAATGACATGTCCACAGAAGTGACAGACTTAGTAGAGAACAGCATGACTGCTGTGCAGTTCCTGCACTTTTTTTTATTTCGTAGTAAGAAATCTAATAAAAATAAACCTGGAAAGATTTGATTTTAATTAGATCGATATCCAGGTCTTAGAAAGTTTAACTGCTTTTCACTGTCTTTAACAATTTTAATGCCGATGAGCACAAGGATGAAATAATTGGTCCTGCTTTGGGAAGAATCAGAGAAAAAATGTCAATAACTTTAATGAAAAACAAATCATCCTTCAATTTCTCACTTATTACATATTTTCAAATAAATGGAAACATTTTTTTTTGCACCATGATTAAAACAGGACATGATTCTTTGGCCCTCACTAATGATTAATTGTTCTGACTGTAAAGCAGACTTTCTGCTTTTCTGCTAGAGTAACAAAGAGGCATTTGGTTTAACAGTAGTACTGTCAGAAAAAAATACTATTATTTAATGTAGACTTTCCTATGTATTGTTACACTGTCATTTCTTATGGGCTTAACCAAATCACACTTTTATTTAAACTGAAGGCAATGAGGGGACAGAATGATGATGCAAAAGAAGGTTGTTCTGTGCAGAAAATAAAGACTGAAGATCCAGAACGATTTGGTTTTTTTCTGTCTCTCAGATGATAATTTCAAATGTTCTTTTCAAGAATAATAGCTGAAACCAGTTTATACAGAAGCACGGATTTTACATTGGAGTTATCCCTTTAAATGATGACTTGTTAAGAGGAAATCTGTTGGAAACCTACATTATAATCATGTTGATATAGACAAATTCTATACATGATCATGGCAAACACAAATTAGAAGGTTAGAAATGAAAGTTAGTCAAGTCTTCCTGCTCACATTCTTAAAATTTTTGCATTTTTCAGTGACAGCTTTGGTTTAGAGAAGGAAAACACACAGCAGACAAATGGTTCAGAGGTACAGTGCTGAAGAAAAGCTGCATTAATCAGGGGAAAAGACAGCCTTTATAGAAAGCTGTAGATTTCCAGATACAAGTCAAAGGTGTTTCGTTATTGATGCTGCAATATCTAGTTCAAAGAGAAAGGGGTGTCAAGAAAAGAATTGTTATTTCGAAGTAACAACATCATCCACTGTCCAGACTGTGACCCACTGTGTGTGTGGCTGCAAGGAGAGCAGCAGCCTCAGGATGCAGCTGTGCAACCACCCCTCATGCCACAGAACACCTGTGACGAGCAGTACAAGTGCAATCCCTGATACAACTCTGGATTGGTCTGACCAAACCATTTTGGTCCGAGTGAAATAGCATACTGTCCTGTACTCTCTCATCAAAGAAGCATATCAATAGCAGATGCCAACAGTCTTTGTGGCACCAAATTATGTTCCTATGACATAAAAAAATAAAAAGCTAACAAAATGCTCTAAAGTGATTAGTCCTGCTCAGGTGAAACAATGATAAGGAAGTGTTTACGTGGATTGCTTGATGACAGACTTGTGAGGAAAACAGTGTAGAGTTCACACCCGTGAAGAAAAAACAACAACATATGACAGGGGGAAGTAATTTAGTGAAAGTGTTATTGGTAGTTTTTAAAAAAAACTTGCAGTGTCTTGAAATCAAGGAGGAAGTTCAGGAGATATTGGAAACAGCTGTATAAACAAGGTCTTATGGGCCTAAGATTTTTAACTTGGAATATAAACCAGGCATTTTGTGTTTGCTTTTGTTTTGGGTATTTGTTTTGGGTTTATTTTTAGTTTTGAGGTGGGATTTTTCGTTTGTGTTTCGTTTTTAATATGAGAATGAAGGATATGCTTTACCAGGAATAAAGTTGAATATCCAGTAAGATCCTCAAACACTGTCCTTTTCTTCTAGTTATGTTTGCTGGGTTTATTTTTTTTCTTAGATATTTGCATTTTTAATTATGAAGTTCTTTTTGAAGTTTCTTCAAAAAAATATATATGGCCTCATAGAAATTCTGTAATATATTGTGACATATATTACATCATCTTCTTTGTCCTTCAATAATATTCTACCAAGGACAGTAAAAATACAAAATCAAATGCGCAGCCCTTCTGCATCACTGCAATAATTAAGCCCAGCAAAGTGCCTGCTAAGAATGCCTTACTTATGCCAGGGGCCAGTTTAGTTCCCAGCAGCCCTAAAAAATTAAGAAGAGAAGGTGACAAAAAGGTGGAGAAAAGCATGCATGACTTCAAACGATGGCTCTATCTCAACAGTCTGCTTTTGGCATTCCATGGTCTATATTGCACCAGCTGACCTCTCTTCAAAAGGAGTCACAGCTCTGGAGAGGGCATGCCAGAGGGGGAACTCTGTCATTTTTTGAAAGGGTTATTGAAGGCCACTCACTGAGTAGATGGAAAAATGAATGAGAATTTCAGAACCTGGCTTAATGGAGTGATTTGTGTGAAAATTACTCTCAAGACAATATTTTGGGGGGGAAAAAGCTGCAGAGGGAGTCTAGCATGATAGGATTCCATCATAAAATTGTACTTTGGAACAGAACTTCTTTTCACGAGTAGTAGGATTTCTGATTTTAGCCATAAGTGTTTATAGAACCTGTGGGGTGCAAGAATAGTTATTTCTTCTTTTTTCCTTTGCATATAAATTTCCACTTAGCTGTGTTGTTCCTTTAACTAGCATAGCTCTACCTTTATTCTTCAATTCTTTTTTTTGAAGACCTCAAACAGTTTTGTAAAATAATCCATATTTTAATTACAAGTAAGTTTCATGTTATGATTTTAATTTATGAACTGTCTTGGACTTTAAACTGCCATTGGCAATACAAACATTCAATGACTAGTGCAAATTATAAAAACAACTCTTTTTTCTGCATTTGCTTTAGAATAAAATCTAAATTTACTGACTTCAGTTCTCTTGTCTTTTTGCTGAAATCTACCATGACATGAACTCTTAAAACTGATTAAAATATCATGGAAAAAGTAGTTCGTATTAAAGAAACTTTAAAATCAAGCCAAATATATATGGCGTGAGTGAGAAAATCAAGGCATATTAAAGGTACTGAATTTCACTGGATAGTGAATATTTATCACATGTGATTTATAAAACATTTCAGAAATAGCTTTAAATTATTGCAACTAAAAATAGAACTTCTTGACACAGTGGATAAGGTAACTAAAGACTAAAATAAGACAGCAAATGAAAGACATGCCTTAGACCGGGGGAAGGTTGCTATTGGAGGAGCATTTGCATTTAGGACACCAGGGGTCAAAGAAGAGCTGAGCAGCATCACAATCATATTTAGTAGAAATTTAGTATCCATATTTTCTTGAGATGAGAAAGCATAAGGCATTAAGAGTGAATTTTTGCAAAGCAAGCAAATATATTCAGCATAAAGAAAACATCAAATACTCTCCAGTCTATGACTGGCCACACATGTGGAGAGATGTGTCCCCTTCCCCAGACATCACTTGGTGCAATAGATGGATAAATTGCCCTTTGAAGCAATTTTGCCATTCCAATTAATTGGGATGACTTGAAAAACTGGATTAATTGATTTCTTGATGGCTATAGTGACTGGAAGTATTAATTTTGTGAAGTTTAACAAAGGAAAATACAGAGTTTTGCAACCGAAGAAAATAGCCCCACGCATCAGTACAGGCTGAGGACTGACTGGCTGGAAAACTGCTTTGCAGAATAAGGGAGTCTTGATGGACAGCAAATTGTGCCTGAGCCAGCTGAGCTCTCTTGCACAGAAGACCAACAGCTTTCTGGGCTACATTAGACAGAGCATCACCAACAGATCAGAAGGAGTTGTCTTCATCTCTGGTGAGCACTGGAAAGACACATCAGGAGTGCTATGTCTAGTGCTGGTCTCCCCACTATGAGAGAGACATGGTCTTACTCCGGCAAATCCAGCAAAGGACCACAAAGAGTGTTCAGTACTGGCAGCATCTGTCCTATTTAGCCTAGCTGTGAGAAAGCTCAGGTGGATCTTATCCATTTCTGTAAGTACTTAATGGGAAGGTTATAAAGAAGAGGGAGCCTTATTCTCCTCGGTCATGCCCAGTGAAAGGAGAAGAGACAATTGAAACAAATTTAAATACTGGAAATCTCACTTGTACATAAGCTTTTTTTTGTTTTTTTTTTTTTTTTTTTTTTTTTTTTTTAGGGGGGTNTTTTTTTTTTTTTTTACTTTGAGAGTGGTCAAACACAGTGGGATTGCAGATTCTTTGAGATACATCCTTTGAGATATTCACAACCTAACTGAACACTGCTCTGGACAATCTGCTTTAGCTGTTCTGAGAGTAGGTGTTAAATTAAAGGATTTCCAGATGTCCACACCAAGCTCAATGACTATGTCATCCTGAGATTTTGTGGTTCCTTGATGATGTCTAGGGAGAAATGGAAGAAGACAAGCATAGAGGTACATTTTTTAACTTGCATTGGTCATTTGGGTTTGTGCTGATTTCTCTGATAACAGACATCAAAAATGTAGATTTGCAAGCCTCAGCTATCCACCCTAGCTTCTACCTGTAAATTATAAAGAGAAATGAGCACTTAGCAATGTGCTGACCTATCTCAGATGCTTATCTGAAAATAAGATTGATTGCTCTCTGGAGGAGGGTTTTTTTTCTCTCCACTGACTGCAATGAAAGCTCGGTGTCCAGGTTGTTACGAGGCATTTAAAAGTCAGGTATCAGGAAAACTATTCAGTCAAGAAAAAATGTTCAAATATTCAATTTTACATCTACTGTAATCCTTTTTTAATACTAAAAGATATCTAAGACATGCCCTATTCCAGTATGTAGATATTAAAAAAGAATAAAAATAAAACATTGGAACAACTGAAAGACATTGGTATTTAATGGTTAAAATTCACAGACTGTTGATCTGAGAACTGTTCCATGAAGTTTATATAAAGTCACAATGCACATTCTCTTAATTTAATCAGACATTAAATGCTGGAGTCATTCTGAGCATACCCTAAAAACTGGAGGTGTATTCATTATGCAGATGCAAACATCTGTATTTGTGTGTACATCCAGGCTCTGAATATATGAACGTGACAACTGCATGCACTGTGTTACGCTAGAGGGAACAAGAGACAAAGAGGAGCCGTGCAACAGTGGAATTCCCTCAAGGAATACTCTCTGATTCATCTGTCACATACTGAAGCCTTTTCAGAGGGTGCCAGACCTCTGGAGAGGGGATGCTGGAGGAGGAGTTCAGCCTCAGTTTGAAATGGTTCAGAGCTTGTTTGTTGCTGCTCAGCTCAATTCTGCTAACCTCGACTGCCCTCCCCAGTATTCCTGTGGCTCTCACCTGCAAGAGTAGATTTTTCTGTCATCTGGCCACTCATGTGTCAGCTACAGCCTGAAGAGTATTTAATATTTTCTTTATGCTGAACGTGCCTGATTAAATGAATCATCAGTACAATCCCACTGAATTCAATACCATTTGTGTTTAGCCTATTCTGCCTTGCAGTCGTCAGTGTAGACATTTAAAAACACCTAAACAAGAGCCACAGGAGGATTTTTTAAGGATTCAAATATCATCCCCATTTTTTGCTCTCTAGAGCAATTAGTTCTCTAAAGAGAACTAATTTTAAAAACCACATCAAGCAACAGTGTTGTTGTGACAATCAAGGTTGATCTGCAAGCAGAGTAAATAGTAAATAGGTGATAATGTTGAACATCATTAGAAATGAAAACATGGAGAAAAAAAATACAAATCACAATGTGTTTTCCAAATGGAAAATAACATGTATTTGAAATGATTCAGCTACTGATTGTAAGCAAAAGAAAGAAAAACCCTTTGAAAATGTAACTGAGACAATCAACAGTTGTGTTTCATTCTACCAAGAATAAATAACTGAAAGAGATGCAAACATTACATAAGTTTTATTGTAGTTTGTTCCTGCTTTCTATTACAATGAAGTCAGTGCCCTTATTTTAGTATAACCAGTCTAAGACAGCAAGCTCAAGTCAACAGAAGGGGCTCTGTTTCTCAGCTATTATTTTTAGTTGCACTTTTTAGTTTTCTGTGAAACAGTTTTTTAAAATCATTACAGTGATTGTTACTAGCTTTTCAGTTTAACTACAAGGGTTAATGCATGTCTATGCATATATATACACATACAGGCTGGTGTATGTGTATAAAACATATATATTTGTTATATGTATCATGCAGCTGCTTGGGGGGGTTTTTTTGTTTATGTGTGCCAGAAGCAGATATTAGTGGGGAAAAGAAAAGGAGGGATATGGAATGGTGGAAGCCATTTCCCTCAAAACTTCGCACATTATCAATTGCTGTAACTTACATGATCTGCCTAGACTAAAGTCTAGCTAATATATGTATATGATTGCGAAAGTAAAAGAATAAAATAAACAGTATCATTTTATTATAGATTTTTGTAGTAGCCTGTCAGCTAAAATCCTGAACTTCATTTAAGAAAGACAGTAAAAGATGGGTTAATACAAATTTTATTCCATTTACAAAAATTGCATTATAAGCAATAGCAGGAAACATTGTCATTCCCCTCCCCCTGCCCCTCTGTCTTGGGTAAGACCTATTTTTGAGCTGTTCTCATTCAGAGAACGAGTTGCTCCTTTTGGCTTTGTTCCCGGAGTACTGCATACTTGGTGGTGTGTGAGGCATTGCCTCCTGGGGAAAAGGGAGGAGGGGGACTGAATCACAGCACTTAATTCTTAATGATTGTTCTGTGTGGTCAAGAGGACACAGAGCAGGCAATGCTCTTTATTCTTTACTTACTGTTATAGCTATTGGCAGCCAGCCCTTTTAATTTAGTTATCAATACTCAATGCCCTTAATCTTTTACTTTAAAGCCGGTCCAAAATAAGTACTAGCCAAGGAGCATCTGCTAAACAGAAATATTGGTGGATAGATATGATTTAAGGCAGCACTGCTAAGGGCCTACCAGTGTGAATTCTGAGTAAGAGTTATTTCGTATTCTCTTGACAAATCTTGTTTCTTTATCAGGATAGTTGCTTTTCTGACAAAATATCTGACAACTAATAGTGTGTGGAAAAATTCATAGGTGTTGCTAAAAGATGAGCTTTTCAGATTATCCTGTCTGTCTCCCTGTTGATATAGGACACTCTTCTAAAAAGTACATTTTCTATTACTAAATTGAGTTTGGTTTTCAGTATCCTGTGAAGTGGGATATCTACATTTCAGAGGTTACTGGATAAGTAAAAAAGTATCACTGACTGGGAAGCTTCTCTTTATATTTCTTGTCTTTGTTTTCTAATTACACCTCAGACTACTGCGTACTATAATCCCCTTCTTTTCTAAGGAGTTGTACTATTGCAAGCTGATACTATGCTTCTTTTCCATCACTTGTCCATGGTTTGAGCACTGAGTTCTCTGGAATATTTAAGTGATTAATAAGTAAAAGTTGAAGTATTTATTCCTAAGCTCTTTTGTTCCCTGAGGAACTCCTTTCCATTTGCCAATCTGTTTCTAAGAATGTATTTCCTTCATTTGAATGAAGTATTGCAAATAAAGTGGCTTCATATGACAAGACAATAATCCTCTTTCTTTCCAATGATTTACCTGCTAGATTGTAAAAGTTGGTGCTGTGGGAGTTCACTTGGTTAATAATGAATCCAAGGCTTGGTTTGCTTGTAGAACATGTACACTGCAGAAGAATGTTTAACCAACCACTAAATATGTATGCACAGAGGAAAGTAGATGCACATTATTTAATTAGCAGTTCTGATTTTATCCTGGTCCTCTGCAGGGGCAAGTAGGGATCAGCTCAGTTCATCTGCTGAAGATGTCCATTTTGGAGGGGGTTAAATAGCTCTTTGGATGCATCGATCAAATGGCTTTGCTTCAGTTGTCTAATTTATGAGCCATGTCTCAGGTATTCCTTCCTACTCTCCAGCCTCTTCTTCCGAGTAGTGTCCCTGAAGTCCTCTGTGATATCTACCAGTCCCACGAGGTTTTCTCAGATACTCTAAAGAGGCATTTGAAATAAGAAGGCATTTTAAATTGCAAGGCAATACTGTGTTTAGACAGCTGACTGAAGCTACAGTGTTTTACTGACTAGACTGAGGTCTTGGATATGTAAGTCAGATGTAGATACATAAATTTGGTGTCTCAAACATCTGAGGTAAATCTCATTCACCTCAATTTCTAAATCTGAATGAGAGGAATCTCATCTCCAGATGAGGTGATATTTTGCTTTCTGAACTCAAATATCCTGTAGGCACTAAGTAGAACAAGGGATGTTTAGAAGAGAAGGGTTACCTACTTACCTCACTTACTATTTGTTGCCTTGTTTTCCGTGATCAAAATTTGCAATTAAATAGTGTATTTCTACATTGCATTATTATTACAGGTACTATGTTTTGTTCTCATGTTTGCTTATTTTGTGAAAACCTACTCTCTAGGTCAGGTCAAACATGACTACTCTGCCAGTTTAATAGTATAAACTGTCATATACTGGGATGTAATTACTCTCACATTGTTCCCCCTTTGTTCTTGTCAAAATCATGTCTTCACATTGAATGGGTTTCTCTAATGGATTAAAGCCATGATTTTTACAGCTATTCCAATAGCAGTATTGCAAATTATTTTTCTCTGACTTCTACCAGTATATTTATTTATTTGCACATTTCTTTTCTGACAACCAATTTCTTTTTCCCATAGTGAGTTTAGTACTGTCAGTTTGGAGCCATAAAGAACTTAATAGCAGCTTCGCTCAACACTTGCTATGATCAGAAAATCAGTATCCACCACACCAAAGGGAAATTTAGGGATTCTCATTAAAATTCTTGTTTTTCTTTAAAAGCTTTATGACATATCTTAGCATTCCTCCTGGACTGACTTCAAACTGAAGAAGAAAACACCAGTTTGCTATTAGATCACCTGTGAAAAGTTATCTCCAAACCATAAAGATTAGGGAAAAATTCAGTGAATGTCTGGTGCTACAGAACCTAATTGTTCTCTCACGAGAACATTTTCTAATTTCCATGGTTCAGTTGAATTTTCAAGGTATCTTGTCTGGCTTTTTTTGCCTTTGAATCCAGGCTGTTAAGAGTGACTCCAGCATCTTTGGGAGTACTTTAGCTATGAATTGAATCTTATGCCCTGTTTCACACACTTCTGCACTCCCACTGTGTAGCTAGTCTGTCCCAGCTGATTAGCTGATGATGAAGGATGGAGTTCAAGGAAACATGTATTTAAAATCTAGTGTAAAATGTCATTTAAACACATGCTTCCCACTGTACTCTTCAATTCAGTTAAAATATGTCTTTAACATATTTAAACAGCATAAGGATGTATCAGACAACTAGCTGCGTCATGGGATAAAGAAAATACTGAAATTTGTAGATAGATAAAAAGATCAACAACTTAGTTGTGCTTCAGTTTGTGTTTGCTGATTCTTTTCCCAGCATTAACACCTTTATTTTCTACAATTCTGTTTTAAATGTCACAAGTATCAAATACAACCTCCAGCAGAGCTTCTTTGGCAGACTGTGATTAGCTGTTAGTCTCTCTTTGGAGAGGGGCAGCTAACTAGGCCTGTGAGTGTCACCAGACAATTCTTTTACTAGAAAGATTCTTTGTATGATGTGCTTCATAGATGTTTCTTCAAGGTTTTTTTTTCTATTCAATATTTATATGTTAGAATAATCATGGATGGCTTCTGTAAAAACCATACAGACAACATCAGTTTTAAACTGAGTGTCTGCACTGATTTATCTCACTAAAGAACTTTTAAAATTTTTCCTACTACCCTTTTTAGAGAATGAAAATCTACAGTTAGTCTAAAAGTTTCCCTTACACACAGCTCTTTTTGTTCTTCCTGCTTATATACCTCTGTGAATCTTCGGCAGCAGAAAAGTAAAAGAAATAATGATAGCACACCCAAGAGAAGCTGAGAGAAGCTATTTTTTATAGATACACAAACATTTTCTTAGGAAAATGTTCCTTAAAATGGTTTAAATTTTTTAAAAGTATCCATTAAAGAAAAAGAACGTCAGTCACCATAAAGTGTAATGGGGTTGTGACCTGTCAGCTTCAGTCTCTGTTGCCTTGGTTGCTCTGATTGAAAGAACTTATGCATAATGCTGCAGCCAACCATGTCTTGGGAATCTCAGGGCTGCCACAGACAGAGCTTGTAAATAACTGCTTCAGAGGCTGACATTTATTGCAAGCAGAAGTCAGTGGGCATTCTGCAGCTGGGTCTGCAGCTCCGTGTGGCTTGACCGCCCTCTAGTTAGGAGCTGACTTCTGCTTTATAGAAAAGGGGATCTATTGACCCACAGTCCCAGGAATTCTGGTAAATATGTCATGATCAAACCATCAAAAATTCTCATCCCCAAATGACTACTTTCCCACCTGTGACAGTCTTCCTCATCACAGTGTCCAGCTGAAAACTTTAGGCTTTAAACAGCTGACAATAAGCAGCTCCTTTTTTAATGCAGTTCAAATAATAGTGATTGTAAAGGTAAGTGTTTCTAAGAGAAGCACTCGTTAAAGTCTGAGAGATATTTTAAATTAGATAGCCCTTTCTTCAACAGCAGCAAGAATCAGTATGGTTTGAAGCAGTTAGTATTTAATATGCTTGTTCACTGTGTTAATTTTCCCCAAGTCAATTTTTAAAGCTAAGATAATCTCCCTTTGGCTTTGTACAGCCAGCATTATAACCATAGTAATTTTTAAATTAAGCTCCCTTATTGTCTATGTGTATGTGGAGTAGGTGATATTACACAAAAAGCATGGGCTACATTAGCTTGATACAAATGCATATTTAGGAGCTTAACAAGCCTGCAAGAAAAATAATGGTCTTGATAAACATTAGAATGGCTCACTTGTAAGCCTTTTTGTTTAGTTGCATTTTCCTGCTTGCACATTCAAAGGAGTGATTAAATGCACTGAGTAAATAAATAAAGCCTATTATAATGTCCCAATAGAAGGGAAAAGTTGATTTTAGTTACACTAACAAGTTTAAAAACTCTTGAATTATTAGATTTGCTGTGAATTAAAACACACAATGCCTATTAAAAAAAGTGAGATTCTGTTAAGCAAGTTAAAATACAGTATGCTGCATAAATGCATCTACACTTATATAAGAAGCATTTCTCTAAACATCCTAACTATATTGCTGATTATGAAATGTAGAGTCCTACTGTGTATATGTAATTTTGTCTGGACTTGTGTTATAGTCAGTAATTGAATAGCACAGTGATGGGCTTATTGCAAGTGTGAGAAAGTGCTAAGCAAAACAGAAATTATAATGAAATTTGAGATGTCAGTGACAATTAGCTGTGTTATGAATATTCATTTCATATTCATTCTGGATAGTGCCATTTTTCACTATCTTTAATGACTGAATAGTGTTTCAAGAAGTAGAGATATAAATAATAGTCATGTGATAATTAACATGGTTTTTTCTGAGTGTTGTAGCACTTGTCAAGTGCCACGTGGGCTGGAGCAATGACTAGAAAGTTAATTTTCAGGCATGGCCAGCTCTGTGTGTTTAGCAGAACCATTTGACATTCTTGCAGAATTGTTAATTTACAGGAAGATAAAAATCTGCTTGTAAGTGGTTTTACTTAGGCTGAAGTCTCATTAGAAAGACTGAGTGCTACACTAGAATTACAGAAAGCTAAATCAGGACCCCGCATGAAAAGTGAAAAGAAATGGAGTTACAGTGAAGAAATGCCCCCAAATAACAGTCACTTCTAACTAATGCTGGGAAATGTGATTCACTGTCCTGCTTTCAGACTGGTACATGCACACTGACAGAAAACTGAGTATGTGCTTAAATGCTCTTTTTTCAGTCAGGATGAAGGGATCCATGAAAATGAAAGGGGGGATATTCACTGTGCAAAATGTAGTCTTTGGATATGAGGTCTTAATCTCTCTTGAATACTTAACATTACTAGTGTTCTGCTGGTATCCCCTATAAAGGATGTGGTATGACCTTCCAATGTTGTCCTAAAAAGCACTCATGTGCACTCATGCTGATGAAATGCATTGAGTCTTCCATTCAGTACCAATATGTGAAGCCACACAGTCCATGGAACAATAATGGGATCTTCCTCAAGTCTGACTTAATGTTTTGAAAAGAATGTCAAGGTTTCCAGAGAAAAATTATTTAGCTGAAACCACAAAGACCCTCAGAGAAAGACCATAATAGAAATCTTCCTTTTAGATCACAAAGCAATGCAAAAGAGCATAACATTTGTTAAATTAGTTCTAGAGGACCTCCTTTGTGTAAGCCAAGTATGACAATAAGTAAGACAAGTATGTTACTGCCACTCCTTCTGCATCTCACAGGCACCTGTCTTATTCAGTACCCAGCTTCACCTGGCATGTGAGGGAATTGGAAACAGCTTTGAAATGACTTTGTTACAGAATGGCTAGTAAAGAGCTGATAACTCGTATGTGTTAGTTGATTATGTCCATGGTGTTTATTATTTAAAACTCAGGCTTATATTTTATAGTTTATTCAAGCATATCAGTTTTCATTGTTTGAAAGAGAAAAGGAAAAATGAAAAGGAAAAAAAAAAAGGATAAAAGCAGTGGGGAGACCATACCTGCTTTGGGAACACGTTCTTGCTTTGCAGTGAAAAAAAATGAAGAAGCAAGGTGCAATAGATGTGAAACTGCACCTGGTTGTGAGAGAATAAGTAGAGCCCCTCCAATACTGCTCTGAGCATCCCAGGATGCTCCAGGGCCCTGGAGTATTCAGGAACCTTGTCTGTGAAGTGGATGCCTTGAAGGAACTTGTCTGTCCTGAAGGAGTTTTATGCTCTTGAGAGGAAATGTGCAAAATCTTGTCAGTGTGTACCTTGGGAAAATCATGTGCTGCAGATTTTGTTTTCCTGGCTAGAGCTTCTGACCACAAGCTACTCACAAAGAATGAGTTCCTTCAGAACATGGAAATTGTGTTGCTTCCACCAATGAAACAACAAAGCTGATTTGCCTGTAAAATTGGCTTTTTTAAGTAGTGAGGATATTATGCAAAATGTCAGTTGCAGAAAATAGACTTGGATTGCATGATCATAAGGCAGTTGACTTTCATTTAAGTAGAAGAGTAAATAGAGGCATGTAATAAAGGGTATCAAATTTGAAGAGGCGAGCTAAGATAAACAAAATTAATTAGTTACTCATACAAGCAACATAAGTCAGATTAATATTTGACTTGGATGTGAAAGAGGCCTGGAAGTCCTTTGTCTTGCATGTCCAGAAATGTTCTTGAACATGTATCCCAAGCAGAGAGCAAGAAGACGTTGCAGAAAAGTTCAAAACTGGATAAATAACCAATACAAATGAGATGTTAATATTAAACAGGGAAACTGCAAAGGATGTAAAACCTTACTTCATGTAGAATAAAATGAGGATTTCCGGAAGTCAAACTGAAATGAAACTTTCATGGGGCATTAGGTTTGACAGTATGCTTATTGACTATGCAATTACAAAATTAAAAGTGTCCAGACAGAAAGCTTTACATGTTCAAATTGCTCTGTTTGAGAGGTGAAGTTAAAGTGGGCAGTGGACACTATACACTTATTAGAAACACTGGTGGCTAATCAATCCAACAGCATATTGGAAGACACTAAGGAAAGAACTTACAAGTATCTAACTCTTGCTTTCGATTATACCCTCATAAACACAATGCAAAGTTGTTTCCATCCTTGGTTATTTTGTTTAAACTACTTAGCTAATCTTCTTTATATTTATCCATTTCTAACTGTAATAACTCTTATTTCCCAGTTTGCTAGTTTTCTTTTCCCAAGGCTAAAACAAATATTATTTTCATCTAGCTTATATGACCCAAAGCCTTACCAACAGCATTTGTCTTTTATTGTTTTTTTTTTTCCTTAAACCCTCAGTTAATAGTCTTATTATAATAGTTTACTCTAACTCCTCAGGAGTACACTCGCTTCTTAAGCTTTTTTTTGTTATTAACTCCATCACTTCTGCATCAGGCCCTCCAGCAAGTATGAGTTGTTGTGATAAGGTAAATGTTACTTGCCCTTGGAAGCACCAGAAGAACCACATCCTGGAGTAAAGAAGCCATAATGCCATTGCACAAGACACAAATGAAACTTCATCTAGAATGCTAAGGTTAGTTATACTCACCAATCAAGGTTATTTCAAATTGGAACATATAAAGAAAAGGGTTACCATAATAATCAGATTAAATCACTTTTGTAAAATAGCTGATTTTTTTTCTTTTTTGAAAAAAACTCCAAAACAAATGCAAACAAAAAAACCCAAAAATAAGGGACTGTGTGCTTTGCGGCCCTGTCTAGAGAACAAGCCTGTGAAGGTAGATGATTGCACAATGGACGTAGGCAAGAAAGTAAGCACCAAAGGGAAATGAGGGCAATGTAGCCATGGACAATTGGGATCTTAAAATTAAAATGTTTCTGATTATTATTTGGATTAGCCTCTTAATAAGAGAATTAAGGTGAGACAGTAAAATGAATTTTAATATATAGTGTGATTGGTGCTATGGGTGTATGATAGGAATGAAATTGATATATTCAGGGGTGTGGTGGACCTTTACTGTGCTGTATTCCTTTGTTCTTTTTGAAAGCTACAATTTATGATCCTTAAACACTGGCCTTTCTCATTGTCTATACTGTGTAAAAAGTTGTTTGGTTATTTTGTTTTGCTTTGTTTTTAATTTGCTAGTCAATTTGAAAAAGAATCAAGACACAGAGACAACTGAAACAGAATAATAATTTTATTGCCACTGTATTATTCTTATTTGAGGGGGTAGAGAAATATTTTGCTTGGGGTTTTTGTTTTGAAGTGTAGAGTAATCTAGTCAAGAAATCCAAATTACCTATCCTAGTATTTTTGGTCTCTTCGGGATTGGATTTCTGAGTGAAATTCATTTAAAATGTCACCTAATTCTACTGCTGACCCAATCAGAAGACCATGGTCTTAGATCCTTTTTTGGCACTTGGTGTTTCTGTAAATATTAAATACAAATGTTGTGCACATTGAGAGCTCTACTAAATCAGGGATGAGGTTGTGTCTTGTGTCTGCCCCTTGACTGAATGCTCAAGGAAGCAGGAGGAGTTCCTTGTACCCTTTTGTCTGATTCACTGCAAACCATGCAAAGCCAGATACAATCTAGCCCAGATTTATCATCTGTCCTTCATGTACCAGGGGGCGATACTAGGAAAGAATAACAGATGTAGCCTTGTGGATAGTATCAAGTGGGAAATAACTCTGAGAAATGTTTTGCATTTAACTAAAACGTTAAAAGAATCAGTTGAATGACTGTCATGCAGAAGGTCATTCAATCCTTGGAGAAACAAGGGAAAATGTCCTATGCTATATCTGGAGATAGCTGAAGTACAGATGGTACTTAAAGCAAGCTCTCTGACCTAGAGCTAAAAGTCTATATTGAACCTGACTCCCAGACCTAAATATTTTCTGATCAGTCTAAAAGCGCTGTGTAACTTGCAAGATGATATGTATGTGTGTTAGAATCCAGAAGGGCCCTATATGAGACATTACCACAGACCATGCATGCCAAGTACCTTTCTTCCTATGCATATCTAATCCGCTTGTCTAAAAGTTGAAAATTATTCTAATATGCCAGAATGTATCTTGATATTATCTGGAAATGGAGGGCTTACAGATTTTTCCAAGCCTGTAAGGACCTTTTAAGAACAGAGCGAAATTACAGTTGTGCATTTAGAGGAAAATAAAGCTTTTCTCCAGTTTCATCTGATATTCTATGAATTGGGAACTGGTCGTGGTTCAGCTGACAGTGACCGGTATCCCTAACACCCTACTATGTCAGAAGGGCATAATGAGAAGCAATTGGTACAACAGCAAGGGAGAGAAGGGGCTTGAGAGAGTGGCTGCCTAGTGCTTATTTTCCAGCTGAAACCATGGTAGGCTGATAGAGGGAAACAGCACCATGAAAACTCTGCCCATGGAGGAAGCTCACGTGTCCAGTCTGCGGGAGCAGTGAATCAGGTGCTGTAACAGAAATGTCAGCCTGTAATGTTACAGTACAAAATGCTGCAGAGCCAAAGCTCAGGAGGCTGCCATTGAGCAGTGTAAGAACAGCAACAAAGCTGTGTGGTCAAAATCTCAGTGCTGTACGTAGGGACCTGTACACTTAACAGCTGACACTGTCAGGCTGGCAAGGCAGAAACCGTAAATGGACATTGCAGTAATCAAATTTCCACATGACTAGGCACAACCACAGCATTCTGTACCAATATTCCTAGAAAAATCATGACTTGAGCTTCTGGAAAAAAAAAAAAAGGTATGTTTTTTTCTTAGTACTTTGTTTACATCATCTCCTAATTTTTCACTGTGTTTACAATATTTATTAGTGTTCTTTTTATCTTTGCTTGCTTTGCTAATAGCACCTCACAGTTTGCATTACAGAAAGCTGGCGTTATTAAAATTTGCGTTATTTTGCATATTCATCTCCAGTTTATTTCCTCCACAATTTTGTTTTCATATTGTGTGTCTACACCTTCTGTGTGCAACTGTGACAATTTTGCTATTTTTTACTCTAAGTATATGTGACCTTTTCAGAGAAATTGTAGTCCAATCAAAATGGTTAATATTTTTTTAAGAGATATTACAGTGTGCAAAATTCCAAAGCATCACACACTGATCCAAAGAAAATTCGCCAGAAAACTTTTTTTTTTACAATGCACATTTTTTTCTGTATTGACAATTTGCCAAGACATTTTGCAAACTGTGGACTAAAACTAGTAATTAATGGAGTATGCACTAGACAGCTTGCATTTTTCCAATTAGAAAAATAGTCTGACCAAGTCAGAAAGAGCAACACAGAATGAAGGGAGTAAGCAAGCCAAGAAGAGTGTTAGAAGGTACAGGCTCATTATGAAGAATAGATTGGTAAGGTACTTTTATCGCTAATTATGATGCTTTGATAGAAACTGTGTTGCACGTATTTTTCTCTTACATTAGGTCATTACATCAAGAAAAGCAAAGATGATCCCATGGGAAACACTTTATTTCATTGTTTGAAGAAATGATAAATTTAATACTGAATAATATAAAAGTCATTATTTGGTAGAGATACATTGGTTATGTAAATCTAATACTGTTTAAAATTTAGTTTTGAATAGCAAGGGAATCTCACATGCAAGGGAAAGAAGAAACTGTCCATCAAACTGTGTGTGCTTATGCAACAGACATTTTGATAACTCTTCCTTTCTGCTTATCTTATGTGCACTGAAATAGTGATGAGAGATAATAAAATTTCAAAAATTAAGACTGCAGTAAAAAAGAAAGAAGGAGCTCTCTGACCAGCAACCTGCACAGCTGGAGGAAATCTATCAAAAGACTCCATGGAAGCTGTCTTTTCTCGTTATAGCACCATTTACTCAAAGCGCCAGTGAAATGGCAGGGCTGCCAACTTCTAACCCGGGACCTGGAGCATGGAAATGAAAGTTCTTTTCTTCTTTGTATTCATGATCTGGGACAGGGAGAGAAAGAGACATGGAAATGTTGATCTGTCTTTCCTACCCACTTGCTCCAATGAGAGCTGTAGGAACAATACAGGTGTTTACATCTTTAGCCTGATTAGAGACAGACAGATCTCAAGGTATCCCTGAAGGACCACAGTCCCGCTTTCTTACAACACCCTGTAGCCTTTGCAGAAGCCTTGTGGTACAAGTACAGATGTTACAGACCCAGATATAATCAATCACATATCCATATAATGGATTACCCGCAGGACTGGATACACAAGTGCTGAATCTCATTTCCAGCTTCAGATGCATTGTGGCATCAGTGGAAGAGCCATCTTTTCAGCAGTCAATGTGGGATACCTGCCTGCCTGCTTACAGGTTGGTTGAAGCTATGCCTTCACAAGGCTGAGCCAGAAGCAGGTTGTTTGCTGTGACCTGGTGAACTTTGGCCATCTCATCTTCTGCCACAGCTGCAGTGAAGCAGAGAAAAAGAAGGCAAGGTCTGTGTATGAGGTGTACATCCAAATCTGGGTCCTTCTTCCATGACAAGGCATCTGCCTTGACATTCTGTTTCGTAGATGCCAAAGGAAAGTGAAAGGGAAGGACAAAAAGAAAGAGGGCCAGTAGGCAAAGCAGAGTGAGGCACTTCATCCCTCAATATTCTTCCAGGCTGGAGTGGCTGGTCATCACCATTTTCAGTCCTTCTGCTCCCTCACGGCTATGCTGTTGGTCCTCAAAGGTAGCTTTGATTAACAGGAGCTCATTATCTCAGGCATAATTCCTCTCAGTGGGGTGATTTACCCAGAGAAACAGGTACAGCTTAGAGCATCTGGTTCTATACTAAAAAAGTGGGTATAGGATAAAAGCTACAGTGAATACCCATTTATCAAAAGCTGATTGTGCTTTAGGCATCCATAAAAGTCAAGCCCTTTTTTTGGGCGAGTGCCATTCTGGGAGCCACAAACCAGAAATCCCCCTCCTGAACTATCTTTAGAGCATGGTAAATCCTGAAAACCATTGCACCTGTGCTAGAAGGGGCTGCCAACTTGTGATGTCATCAGTCTCCTTGGAGTGTATGTGCAAGTCAGTGTTGCCCAGTTACCCCAGGAACTCCACCCTCTGTTGGTCAAACCAGCATTTCTTCTGGTTAGCACAGCCAGCACTGCTGCAGGTCATTGAAAATGTCCTGGATGCTGTTAATAAATACCTTTCAAGAGGTGAAGAACACCAGGATGTCATCCAAGTATACCATAGCATAGCTATGAAGAAATTCCCTAACAACTTTCACAGAATACTGGAATGTGGCCCGAGCGTTGCAGAGACTGAATGGCATCAGAGGATGCTCATAGTGCTTATAGATCCACCATAGAGGGCAAAGGAGCCCATTGCAGACGTTCAGAACACTTCAGAATAAGAGGCAAGGAGTGCTGGTTCTTTACTCTGATGTCTTTCTGCTTCCTGTAATCAGTGCAGAGGCAGAGACTCCCATGCTTCTTTGTGAAAAAAATTCCATATGGAAGCCCCCAACAAGGGAGTCAGAGGAGAAGTTGAACCCACACACCAGATTGTTCTTGAGGTACCCCTCAAGGGCTGCTGACTCAGATTCTTACCAAGCAGAGGTGCTCCCAGAGAGAACCTCCTCCTGAGTAGGGGGAGTCACAGGTGACAATCTCTCATACAATCAGAATGGTGAAAGGTGTTTTTCTATTAGACATAGGAAATGTGCAAAGCAGCACTTCTGTAATTCCTAACATGATTATAGCACACAGTCTGTGTCTGCATGTAGCTTACCAAAATGTCTCCCTCAAACTAGAAAGATACTGGGGTGTTGAAAATGCCTGTTACTTGGGTAAATCCACTACTTTGATTACATTAAAAATGCTAAGTCTAGATATGCACATTAAATCCTTTATAAAACCTTCTAAAATTGCCATAAAGAAACCTGAGTGGCCCTGTTGGGATGCAGCATGCTATATATGGTAGGCATATGTAACCGGTATAAATGAGTAGATCACCTCAGCTGTAAATGCCATCTGAATGAAATGCAGGAAAAAACAGTAGTGAAATGGTACAGAAATGAATGATAACAGAGGCCTTCTGATATAACAATATTGTACCTCCTTGGTCAGTATGCCTAGTATACCCCACAGAAAATCCTTATTTATGATATACTTGAAGCAGCCCTGTGTAAAAATATCATCTTGAAAAGTACCATTGAGTTGGAACACCACATGCACCCATTGTAATGTCTAACACCCACAGCACTCATTACAACCTATCATGACCATGGTGTATGTGCCTTTCAGTCTTCTTGGCAGCTTGTTCTGTTTTAGGGGTGATTTGGAAAGGGAGCATTTTCTGAAAAAGACAAAGACAAATTGTTCCAATGATGGGCCAGGGGAAAAAATGGAAATGCAGGCATATGATGACAAATACGATGTTTGGCTTTGCTTCAGTCACTTCAATACTACAGTATGTAGCATGCTCAGAACTGCCAGCTTCTGAAAGAATGGAGATTTCAGCATTGTCACAGTATTTAAAAACAAGACATCTGACAGCAAACAAAAAAACCAAACCTTCAATATTTTTCATTCTTGGTGGATCAACAAGATTTTTTTACTTAAACTGGCACTGTCAACACAAATGTCCTTCAGGTATTTTCTCTGGTGTGTCTATGTATGGCATTCATGTAAGGTGTGTGCCATTCCAGTTTATCCAGTCTCACACTGTAGAATGGATTCTAAATTTTTACAGCCTGAAGCAGCTGCTGAATTGAAAACAATGTCTTTCTTAAAGAACGATGTTTTGTGGCATAAAAGGAAAATATAGTTGATCTTGTATGCATGAAAACTAGTTACATAGTAGTTTAACCCAGTGAGTAAACTTTTAGAGCAAAAGTACTCATTTAAAGTTTCTTTTAAAAACAATTTCCTTTTTTGGAAGAAGGTACAAGTGAAATATTTAAATTAACAGGCAAAAATTTCTGTCTTTAGGTGATATGGCAGTAAATTATTCTGTACATATATACTACTAGCCAAGTAGTAGCACATATGAATAGTAACCTGATTATATGTGTTAAAAAGCATCCCTTCCAGAGGTACTACAAAGTTTTTGTGCTAAGCACATCAAAAGAAGCATTGAAATGGTAATTCATATTCCTATTCCACAATATTAATTCCTTGTAGTAGGACTAGTAATGAACTTCACTGAAGGTTATGTGATATGTTCTTAGTTGTATTTATTATTTTGCCATGACAAGGGTTCTTTCCAATGGAAATGCCTTTTTTGGACTTAAAGGTAACACAAAGACTTTTAAGGGCAGAAATGTTCATTTTCATGGTTGATCAGCCATGTTTCCTTGCTTTATGCTGCTTGTATTCATGTGGTGTATTTACCCAGATATCTTGGTCATGTTGACTGAACAAATACTCTGAAGTGAGGTGTGCTGTACAGCAAAACTGTAGTAGCCATCAAACTACTTGGAAATTAGTTTTCTTTAAAGCAAAGAAACTATGGGTTTCTCTTAGCTCAACCTATAGTGAGGGAACTGAAGAAGCATCAGGAAAATATAATGAACTCATTAATCATATTCTGAGGGAACTTCAGAGGCAACTGTGAGAGTGTTTTAACTCTTGATCTCCATAGCAGAAAGAGGTGATTCACTAGTCCTTTCTTTCCAGGTGTTGTGGAAAGTGCAGTACAGGTTGAGCTGTTGCAACAATAGCTGACAAGCTTGACCTCTGATAAGACAATAGATTCAAAGTTCTTTAGCCAGGAGCTGGATATGCTTAGTCTGTCTCTGAAGAAAGATTTTTCCAGCTTAAGCTGTAAACACTTTATCCAGTTTTATCATGTAAATCAAAATGTTCTCAGTGCTGGCCAAGAAACTGAAGCATTGTTAGCTCATTAAATGAAAAGGGCTGAAGGCCAACACTTCTCTTCATCATTAAACTTTATTTGGCACATGTTGCATAGATGGTGGATGACTTGTGAATCCTCTTTAAAATTAAAAATTACCTTCCTTAACCTTGGTATCAGCTGCTGCTTTTCCTATTAGTACAAAAAATCAATGCAGATTAATATAGAAATAATCTAAAATGATCAGCAACCATTATGTCAACTCTTGTACACATAAGGCATGAGATATTACTTGTCCCCAAAACTTTCCACTTCAAATCTGTGGGAAGCAATATGTCAGATAAAGAGAAGAAGAAAGGAGATAAGTAAAAGTTAAGAAGACCACTTAGCATCTGGTATGTAGCGTTTGTAAAGTTCAGTTAATTTTAGTTACGTAATGATTATATTATGAAACATACAGTATTCTGCATATAGCTGGCTGGTTCCTGTGAAGATGAAAAACACAGTCCTCATGGAAATGGTATTGTTTGAGATCATGTCTTAAATACTTCAAATATAGTAACCTTCTGCTTAAGGTTATGGCTCTTAGGCCTATTCGAATACAGGAAATCTACAGACCTGATAAAATGGTCTACTTTGAGTCCTGTATATTCAAAGTTTCTATAGAAAGCAATCATTATATTTTGTTTATGTTAAAGATTCAAGATAACTTCTAATCACTAAGTTTTCTTATCATATTACATCTAGTCATTACTCTTGTATTTATCTTTCTCAGGACTCACTGTGAGATTGCACTGGATTCAATACAGCTGTACATTGCCCCTGAAAGGGAGGCTCTTCTAGGCCTGGCTGGAAATTCATGTCCATCTCTTGCAGCTAGCAATTGTGTGCATAAATCAGTTGAGCTCACTGCTCTGACAGAAAGTCTTTTTTCCCTTTTTTTAAATGAGTTAATTTTCTATCAGATCATTGAACTGTTCCACTTCCTTCTTTGATTGCACCATAATTAGATTTGAAACAAGTGGATAAGCAACTGTGTATGGTGCAAGAAAGCAGGAGAAGAATTGAAGAGACTGAGAGTGAACTATAGCATGGAGTATAATGAAACCACACCTTTATTTCTATATCTGGAAAGTCTGCTAATCAAAGTGGGTTAGCAGGTTAACACTGGCTTTACTATTGCAATAAACTTCCCTGTTTCATCCTTTTGTTTTATTTTATATGTGCCCTCTTTTGTCTGTAGATGGTGAGGGATCAGTCACTTCAAATTATGGTAACAAGGCAAAATACTGCAACAAACATTTACCATGCCCTTAATCTGTTTGGATTTTCTTTCAATAACACTGAAAACCAAATTACATTATGGAAGAATAAAGATAATATTTTTGTTACAGGATCTCATAGAAATCCTACTGGCAACATCTACCCTGTGCAGCAAAGTTCAGTGTTATTTTCCATGCTGTTACTTGTTGCTCTCAAGAATGCCTTAGATTTCACCCTATCAATTTCACTGGTCACAAGTAGCCCTTTGTTTGTACTCTAAGTCAGATGCAAAGTTTGCTAGTCTGGTTCTATGCCAAAAATAATGCATGATTTCCATTCACATAAACTATTTGCTGGTGAATTAGCCTCATGATGTCTTTGACTATGTGACAGTGTTGTGTTTCAACCCGGATTCACCAGCCAGTTGTTTGCCAGAAAGGGAAATAATATTATTGATGATATTGTTATTATGATTATCATCAACAATAATAATAATAACAACAACAACCATGACCACCAGACTTCTTTTTAAGGGCTAGTGATCAGGAGCCATGCAGATCTGCCAGTACTCAAGGTAGAACAATCAGTCTTAGAGCGAACTAAAATCATCACATATGTTTGGGTTGTTAAAGGAACAAATGTTACCTTGTCTGTCACTGGTTTCAGATGTTTTAATCCTGTATTTCTGTAATAAACTAGTCAGACTTAACAATTTGTTTAAGGCTGGGGATAGGGAAAGTGCTTTCATTTCCAGTCACAGTTTAACCCACTTCTCTCTTTTCACTGATGTCAATTTCCATTGTGGGGACAAGTACAAAAATGTCCATGCTTTGCTTCAGTTTTCTTAGAACGGTAACTATCTTAGAACAAAATTATTATGACTTGCAAAAATCAGTAGACATTGGAAAAAATTAGTACAGGATCTCAAGAGCAAGCAGAGACTGCACTTTCACAGTTCAGGTCCCTGGAAAAGGGAGACATGACAATGAAGATGATCATGTACTGACAACATTCACACAGTAGCTACTTGTGAGTTAGTAGCAGTCCTGTTTTAAATTACATTTTTGGACATAAAATCATTATTCTGTACTTTCCAAATGGGAATGTAAACTATACTTTCTAGTACTGTAAATCAAGTGGCTCTGGAATTAATGAAATAAATTTTTAATGATTTAAAATACTGTATTATAGACAGTATCAAGTAATGCAAAGGATGAACTGACTAGTTGAATTTTCTTTCATTTTTTTAAAACTTATCTCAGGCTAGCATTACATGCTACATGTAGTGTGGCTTTCCATTTTTATGGATCCTCTTGCAGTATCATCTATTTCGGTCTAAACAAAGGTTAGGAATACATAATTGCTGCTGAAGATATATACACACCTTCATTTTACATTTCCCAGTTATTTCGTTGCATATTTTTATAAGTAATGTAGAGATATTCTTGACTTGTTTTTCAGCACATGAGGTTAGAGAAAAATAATGGTTTAATCATCTTAGAAAAAAATAAGAGTAGTAACAATATTTATAAATATATTAAAGGAGGAAAATGTTTGGAAAAGATCTATTAAAATATATTTCCCTTGGGAAATACAACATCAGCTTGCATGATTAATTTACAGTGTCTCAAGGATTCACTGAAACCCATCTTAAACTTCTTTATGTGATCAATTCTGTTTTATTGCTCTGAGATTTATGCAATAAAGCAAATAAATGGTTGATTTATCTCACTGTTCCACTTGTGTGACAAAGCATAAGAGAGAAGCAATGAAGAGAGATGAAATCAACTGATGTAGAGAAAAGAATTTATATATGCTAATGTTGTTTAGATTGGTGAAGGTAGTTATATTAGATTTTTGTTTTTGAGTGTTTTCTTAACATATCAGGAACACCAAAAGTGGTACTCAAATAAAATAATTATTTTTGCATTCAGACTTGAATATGATGTGTGTATATAGACCCAATGCTTTAGAAAGTTCAAAAGTTCTGCCTTTTGAATAGAAACCGAAGTTTTCTGTTTAGGTCATGAGTATACAGTGGAATGAAAATACATTCTAAGCTTCACAAGTGTTGTCCAAAGTGCTTGAAAAATGTCATGGTGATACCATCACTAAGAATGACAGTTATCTACTTTGTCCAGAAATATGACGCACAATAGGTTTTTTTAATTCTGCCAGAAAAAATAGCCAAGAATGAGTGGGGATGATCCTTGTCTAAGATAGAAACCAAAATTAAATCCAGATAACATGAAAGTCTGAGAAAGACACTGTATAAGAAGAACATTTGGAAAGCTTATTTTATAGAATGAATGCATTTTCTCAATGAAATGCTTTTAAAAAGGGATGTTTGTAATAGATTTTTTCCTGAATTTTCAATCAACACTAGTGATAATAGGCACTGTAGTCATTATTTGTGGATACTAAAAATTTTTTTTAATATAGGCACATCCTTAGGTCAGTGTCATGATTTTTACTGATGTCAAAATTGCGTATACTCCTCTGTCACTAGAAGGTTTTGTGGATCTGGATCCTACAGTGTACAGCATTTGACAACACATTTGTACAGAACCTTTCCCCATTTACAGCCAAACTCAGGATCAACAAAACTTCAGACATGATTAGAAAGTTCAACACACAGCTGCCCACTATACAAGAATCAGTGGACAACCACATCTTCCCTGGATGCCATCCTGGCATCTTATTTACTTTTGCCTACAGCTGAAGGTGTGGCTGATTTTTGATTAGGAGTAAGGAAGTTTGGCCCAAGTTATTCTGATGATCATAAGGGATCATAGAAACATAGAATCATTTAAGCTAAAAAAGACCTTTGAGTCCAGCCAGAACACAGAACTGCCAAGTCCACCACTAAACCATTTCTTTAAGTGCTACTTCTACACATCTTTTAAATGCCTCCAGAACTGGTGACTGAACCACTTCCCTGGGAGCCTCTTCCAATGTCTGACAACCCATCTGGTGAAATTTTTCCCAATATCCAATATAAACCTCACCTGATGCAACTTAAAGCCATTTCCTCTCATCCTGTCAGTTGTTATTTGGGAGAATAGAGTGACCCCCCACCATATTCAGAACCACTAAGAAATTTTTGGTGCATTTGCTGCCCTTGATGGCTACTCACCCACAAAAAAAAAAAAAAAAAAAAGCCTTACATTACACCTTCCTTCTTTCCAAGAGGAAAATAAATGAGTTAGTGTGCCTCTAAAACTTAGATTTTTAAAGCATGAGAGTAGGTTTTAAATTTGGGCTTTTTTCCTTTTTAAGATTTTTTAAGCTTGTCTTAGTGGTCAGTTAGTTGTGCACCTTTTATGACTTTAATTTTTCATAAGGAGTTACATGATTTCCATTTGCTTCCCTGGAACCAGCTAGGTGCTGATACAGTGGCTGGAGTGAGGGTGTTTTTCAGGTTCATGGGTTTTTTCTCAGTCATCTCCTATCTGTCCTCTTAAGTGGGAATATTTTATACACTTCGTGGGCACTAAACTGATGGGCACTACTGGGCCCAAATTAGCATTAGAAATAAATTGGGGATTGACTGTGTCGTAATACAAGATAGTCCTCAGTGAGAGGGAAAGCTGTGTGAAGCTTGAAGGAGCTACAAGAAGAGCTGTGCCACCCATTAATTCCTCCTTGTGTCCCTGGGGTGGACCACAGATAGGCAGTACTTTACTTCAGGCAGCTGTACGAGACAGAGCAATACTCACCTCCTTTTGTGCAGTATAGCCCATTGTTGGTTGATGTTGCATTGCAAAATAAGGTTTTAGATGTTACACCCAGTTCAGTGGAAAGAAGTAGGTGTTGGGAAACTTTAAAATATATTTGTTTGAAAAGATGGAACAAGAAATTGCCAGCACTTCTTTTTATTGTCCCTTTCCATTGTATTTTCCAGTACTCATTTTTCATGAGTACAAATAATACACAAAAAATACTAAAAATTATATTGTTTTTAGATCTAAAATATGTCAGGATCATGCTAGCGATATTACGGAGTATGCATTAGTGGAGTCCTCAGACAGTTTGATACATTTATGAAAGTTCCTGTCGTTTTTTTTTGTCACGTCTCAGTGTTTCCAGAACATCTTATAGAGCTTGTTGAGAGCATCTGGCTGAGCTCTAAGGGAAGGTCTGACCTTGGGCATTTCAGTTAGTCCAGCATGCCTACAGTGCATGCAACTTAACTTCGTTAAGAAAAGGAAACTAAGTCTCCTTTAGAATTAATTCTTTGTGAGAAGTATCTTTGGTGGAGACATCCTTCAAAGACAACATAGAGAGTGAGACTGGTGAATGGTAAGGATGAAGAGATGTGCAGTAGGATATCTGCTCCCTCACCATGTGAAAAGCCTGTCGACATTCCTTGTCCCTGGGGTAGACATTCATTCTTCTTGAATCTTTTGATGCTGTATTTATCATATTTGCACTGGAAGGCACCTGAGTGGTATTTACTGAGTAAGTGTTCTGTTATGCCAAATCATTCAAAATGTCCAGGATCATTTTCAAAAGCAATTTAAAGCCCATGGGGGCCAGAACCCATTCAGTTTTATCCACTCTGACTTCTTTTTGATAACTCCTGAGGACTATTGCCCATGGTTGACACTGAGGTGTTTTCTAACAGTGAGGTCTAAAGGTGAGCTCAAAAATGGTTGTTAATACATTTGGTGTGGTGATTAAGGCACAAATATTAATGGAAACTAGTTATCAGAGACAACATATAGAGAAATAGTCTCTCTTGAATGGAACCATGTTCTCCTTGAAAACTCTAGTGCAATATATTTGTGTTTGTGCTGTTCCTGTTTTATTGATGAGTCTTAAATCCAAGATGGTGTTCGATACATGTTATGCCTAGTATTCTTTGTCCTTCTGATTTTATAAACAACATATGTTTTCCCAGTAAAGTTGCTCAGAGACATATAATTTTACTTCTGCATACACCCTGAGGTCTGGCTACTGTGGCAAAAATGAGCAATTTAGTGCTGCCTTGAGGTGTGTTTGATATCCACCAGTTGCACTCACTTAATTCTGAACTGAGACTGAGCCTGTGCATACTGGTACTCTGGGCTTCTGCAGAAAGCACTGGAGGTCTTTTCCTCAATACCTAGAATAGGAGAAGAATGCACCAGCCATGTTTTTGTAACAATACCACAGAGGACTCAAAGTCAAAGCCAGGACCCAATCTGTCGGAGGTTTCATGGAGTCTGAGTGTTGTTTTGCAAGTTAGCTGCCTGGGGACTAATAGTTCTGGGAACCTCTGAGGTTTGGGGGTGTCCAAACTTCTACTGAGTCAATTTATCAGAAGGCAGGTATTCTGCTCTACTTCTCCCTGTGCAGACTTTTGTCACATAGTGCCTGTAAGGCAAAAGATCGTAGAAGATTGATTTTTTTCAAGGAAGTTGCTCATCTGCTGCAATTTACTCCTATGTAAGATAGTTCCCACAGCTGCCACCCTGCTTCCCTACTAGGAGACACAGTACTTGGTGAAGAAATATAGGCAGGTGTCCATGATCACTGGAGCCTGACCAGGTCCATCAGCACTCAGTACACTGAGGCATCTAAACATGGCATGCTGGGGTTAATGAATTGAACCCATAGACTTAATGGTTAGATCTAATCAAAAATAATTACTGATGAGGCAAGAAACTCTTGTTCTCTTCTCTTTTCAGTGTAGGAATTGAAATCTACTTTGTGTCTAGTCTAGAGATAAGGTAAGGGAGAAAATGAACACTGAATCTTTCTTCTTGTAGGTGTACCACTGTGCAGCCAGGAATGTTGGAAGGAGGGAGGAGAATTTGGAACTGCAACCTAGCAAAGAGGATATTCTTTTGAACCGTTCCTTAGGAAAAAAATAAAAGAAGTAGAAAGAAAAACCAAAAAAACTACTTGAGTAGTCTTTACTCATCATCTGATTAAAAATAGACCTGAATCTGTGAACAGGTTGACACTGTTCTTTGACACAGTAACCAGAACCTGCAGATTCATACAATTCAGCTAAGTGCTTCTCTGATGTTATAAAATTTAATAACTCTTCTGTGCTAACAGCCATACTGCTTTCAGACACTGCACCTAATCATATCCTTAGTCCCCTTATCTCTTTCTGTGACTAAAAGTGTTACAGATATGTACACTTTATCCTGTCTTCAGAATCCCAGTGAATAACTTTCTTCTCAGTTTCTGGGTGGTAGCTGTGAACTATGTTTAAGCTAAAGCATGGCTGTTAGCTGATGCTTTAGATATTACATCAGACTCTGCTTCTTATTTGCACTAGGAACTGAATTGTGAGAACTATAGTCTTCGTTCATACAGTTGACCAGTCATAAATTATATATAGATAGTAAAAAGCAGGGATTTAATCAACAATAAATAATTATATTTATTTGGCAAAAGGACCAAGAAGCTTTTTTCTGTTTTTTGCTTGTCTTTTTTTTAAGCTTTAAGGACTTAGCCGAGAGTTCAGTTTACCTTTCGTATCTTTAGATTGGAGCACTTCTTTCCCTTAACTCACAAACTTGACAGACAGAAGTGTTTTACCACACTTTTTACTCTAGGACACAATACGTTATATTTTCTATGAGCCAAATATCCTTTACAGAGATGTCTGGGAAATATGCCAGTTATAATGGTCTCAGGAGAATCAGCAGGACTGCTGAAAAACAAAAAAGTATACTTAAATATGAGTACATTAATGTCTCAAATTAGCAAAACAAATGGCAATTGACGGCTTTTGGTGAATCTTGGCACTAATTTATGATCAAACAATGTATGAGGCTTTAAAGGAAAATGTATTTATCTCTTCATTGACATTAATAAAGACCTGATTCTGTAGTTTCTGAATTATGTCTGCTTATAATTCATGTCAATTGTGTCCAAATACTGTTTGTGTAGTTTTGGCCTATCAGACAACTGTATATCTCAAAAGTGAGCAAATCAGTGTCATTACAATGATAGGATCATTTTCAAGTCACTCTGTTAATTTTGATGGCAAAGTGCTCAATTTCAGTTTATATGTGTTTGGCCAAGGTTGGTTGGTCCGTCTTTGAGAAAGATGGCATCTGGAAATACTGGTTTTATTTCTTTTCCATTTGGACATAGCCCTAAGTGTTCCAGATGTCAGAGCTCTGACTTACAATTGTGCCAGATTTTGAACAAAAATTCCCAGGAGCAGAGCTCTGTGGGGGAATATGCAGATACTCTGCTATTTATAAAAGAATACTAGTGTAATCAAGTATCAACATAAGTGCACCTTTAAATTGAAAATCATGGTGGAAAGGTCTATTACACATTGATATGGCTCTTATGCATTTTGAAAGTCTGTATGAAGAACAAGTACCATTGGTTAATTAAGCATACTTTATCAGAATAAGTTTAAAGACTTGATAGTGCATATATTGAAAAAAAGAGTAAACCCTCCTGATCCCTACCTTTTAATCAGATGGTGTGCTGGTATTGAGTTTTTAAAAGGAAAGGGAGGAGATTCAGGAATAATTTCAAATTTTTCTGTCCCAAATGTTAAATCAACAAACAGTCAGATGAACACTAATCATATTTGTTAAAACTTGGAATTTTCACTTCTTTTTGATATTTAAGTATTTTAATATTTTTACTTTCAGAACCCAAAAGAAACCTCAGTTCTATCACAGTGTTTCTCATTTTCATTACACTTGTGGCAGTGTTTTATGGCCTATCCACGGCAACTATAATGTGCTTAATTCCTACTGATATGTTATAAGAGAATGTACTGATCTGATCAATTTTTAGGAGTACATTAAAGAATATTTTATATATATACATATATATTTGTGTATATGCATACATATATTATAATTTTTAAATTATTGGGGCCTGATGCTACTTAAAACTGATTAAAACATTTAGATCAAAGTGTTCCCTGTCTGCGCTGTAATGAAAAGAAGCTAAGCATCAAATGTACTAATTAGAAAGGCAGCTGTTTTCTTGTTAATATCTTAGCTTGAAATAATTTTTGCTGGGAAGATGAAAATGTCATCTTATCTTTAGAAATTGCATAGTATGCAGTTGGGGTTTTTTCTGTGGTTTTTTAGTGTTTTGGGGTTTTTTTATAACAACCAACAAAAACAAAACAAAACCAAGGAACATGATTTTTGAAATATCAAAGAAATAATTTGTGACATCCAGATTAATTTTCTTTATAAGGCATTTATCAGTTACATGACCTCAGGAAAGAGTTGCTGTTAGCCTTCCCCATCATCAGTGGAAAGACATAGGTCCTTCCAAAAGATAAGGTTTAATTTCATTTACATGATTAAGACAATTGTATTTTTTTCCTCAAATACTATCAGGCTATACATTTTTAGAGCATTTGACATGAAGGCACCTAAAAAAGCTAGTTGCATTATGTGTGAAAAAACTGTATTTCCACCTCAAAGTGTCTGTTTTCCAGGAAGTCTCCTTGACCAACACAATTGTAAGTTAGGCTTTTAAATGCCCAAAAGTCAATAGGATAGTATTTGCAGCCCAGTTTTGGGGTTTTTTCTATTAGAAGTATTGTCTGCTTTTCACCAGAGCTCAATAACACTCTGACACTGAAAATAAGACATCCCAGGTAATTCTTGCTAACAAATGATACTAATTATGTAAGTAATAAAAATCAAAATTAATATTATATACTCATAATAGCATATCTTATTACATATTACTACTTCTGGAATGCAAAATGAAAAATAAATTATTTGACTTTAAAATGGAAGTTTAACTTTTTGAAATACCATTTTTTTCTTAAGCAAAATGATTCAAAATAATTTTTGACTGTTCTTGTACCTATTGAGTCTAGCACTGATAAAAGATTTTATGATCAGAGTTATTATTTGTGTATTGAAGGAAGTTGGAGCTAAGCTTTCCAAACAGATGTGATTTCTGGAACAAATTTTATGCTTTTACCTTGCAAAATTGTCTTTCAATAGTACGTTCCTGCCTATGTTGTCATTCCCACAGTGGTCCCTGTGAATCTTGCAGAATCTGTGGAACACACCCACATTGTCTCCTACACAGATCAGATTTCTGCTCCTATTTGGAAAAAAAAATTGCTTTTTTCCCATTTCTGATTAATTGGTGAAAAACGGCCAGTGTCAGAGAAGCACAACTATTTCTTGCTAATCAACACTGATACATGGAAATCCAAGAAACTCTTAGCCTAAGCCAAGACCCATTATGAGGAGAATGTACAAGTATCCTTCTGACAGCAGAAAATCAAACAATACGAGGTCATTTGTGCACTAGTCCTGTTCTATATGGCATGTGATTCCTGACCTCAGTGGAAAGATTGATCATGACTTCTTCCATCTGATATTTATGAAATGTTGCCTAGCATGTCTGGCAGAGTCAGTAAGACATTTTCCTCTTTTTCTGTTTTGTCTCTTGTTTCTATAGCATCTGAGTTTTGTGTGATTTCTCATTAAACATTCTCAAGTTTCACCCACGCAGGCCATCTGGATTATAGTTAATATTTTAGGACCTATCCCCTTAACTTTGATGTACTTTCTTGTAGCTGCTAAAACATGGTGATATCTCTTCCTTCTGTCTTGAGAACCTCCTCCTCACAAACCCAGACACACCAGAGGAACCAAGGGCTTGATACTGCCAGCAGCTGAACTCTTTCAGATATCTTCTATATTTTTTTCAAATCTGAGAAAATTATGATGAGAAAGAAATCCGTGAATTCTCAGCAGCAAAAAATCTTACCATGGTGAAAGGACTAAAGTCCTAAAGCATAAATTATTATATTAAAATAAATTTCATGTTAGTGGTTCCTGAAGTTGGTTTGTTGCATTAGATTATGAACACCAAAATGGTACTGTGATGACCAGAACAGGAACAGTGTTATTCACTAAAATGGATTCACTAATGACATTGTCAATACTATAGCTTGATCTCTGTCTTCACAGGAAGCTTATTTCCCTCTCAGATTGCATTTCATCTGAGTAACTGTTTTATGAACCAGCAAGGTCCATTCCACACCTATGATTGGAGCAAGCGCTTTACTCTGATTTAACCCAGAAGTCTCTCTCAAACAGCTCAATCATTTTTGAAATATTCTTAGGGTCTGATGTTAATATTTTTCATTCTTATAAAGTGAAAACAAGCTTGGAAGATAACAAAGGTCAGATAAATGTTTTTAAGAAAGAAACTGACAATTTGTATAAGAATTGTGCTTAGTGTAAAAAGACACTTATCTGTGATCCCATCTTCCTGATTCTGTGTGATCACTGTAATGACTTTTCTTTCTTAAGGATGGACTCACACAAATGTTTCATGATCTGTCTTGTAATGTTGACTAACTGAACCACGATCACTTGCCTCTTAAGCACAGACAGTGATCATGATTGGTATCTTATTTTTTTCCCTGTCATCTGCATCATTCAACCTAGATGAAATGCTCAGTCACAAGGACATGGTTTGGGCACTGATGCATGTGCAGCGGGTCACTCATGACTAAATGAGATCCAATGAGCCACAAGCAGGAGCTGCTTGGAACTTTTTGGCTTGAGAAAAGAAACGGCAGAATTCTGTTCCCTTAACTGATGTGTCCTGGGCAGCCTAGATGTTCCAGGAGCCTAAGATATATTCAGGACCACAACAAGGGCTTTTAAAGTAGCATCTATAGACAAGGAGCATCTATACCCAAGCATGTCCAACAGGCACTAAGCATCTATGCTTAGGTAGAATTGAGCTCTAGATTTTGTTGATCCTGACTGAGATCACAATCATCACATGTAATACCTGCAGTCACGTTACATAATCTCTGAATTTGACCCAAGGAGACTAGTAATGGGGAGTTGAAGGGCTGTCATGGAAGAGACACTGCATTAGGCAACTCTAAAATCTGGATGAGAAAGGTTTAACAAGGTAGGGGACTCACCCCACTTCTAGGAGAGACACATGAGATTGGTATCTTTGAGAGAAGGTAAGATTTACTTCCTCCCCTCCTCCCCAAAAGTTCTATTGTAGCTGCTTTTATATAGTTCTGTCTTTTGTCTGCATAAATTTATGGCAAATTACAGAACATTCCTTGAAGTTTGCCACAGTTTATTTTTCCTCTTTTGTTGTTTGTTTTCAGACTACTGAAGAAATCTGATCACCACAGAACCACTTGCCAAAATAGCACAGAAACAGGGTAGGGAGAGTAATGGTGATCTTGCCAAAGAATTTTGATCCAATATGCTGCACAGTGCACAGAGCGCTCTGCCTCAGTAGTCATTGAAACACTGGTTGTTTCTGGCACACTGCATCCCTAATCTGCGTTAAGTTTAAATATATTTGCCTTCCTAATCAAGAAACTACATGGTATAATGCATTTAGGTGTCTGCTATGCCTAAATGCATTATTCTAGGGGATTCAAATTGTTTTAATTGGCCAGTTTGGGATAATGATCCTTAAATTCCTTGTCTCATCCTTCTTCCCAGCTTTGCAAAGTCATGCACAACTTGAAACTGGAGCAAGAGCATAGGTGTGCAAAAGGATATTTTACCTGGGATTATAAGAATACATCACAAAACAAACATAAATGTTTCCTGGAGTGAAGAACACTAGGACTTGAATGTAAGGTGTATGGATACATTGTCATTAAACAGAGGATCAACATATGTTGCTGTATGCACAATCCTCTACATCTATCAATTTTCTCCTTACCCTGTCAAGAAATATCTTCACCCTCCTCAAATGGTGAAGAAAACAGTATTAAGTCACTACATTTTCCACTGTCCTTTCAGGATGTTTGTGGTTGAATGTTGGATTGAAGGATCTCTAGAAAACCTTGGGTTTAATCTGATACAGAATGATAGTTGAATTTTTAAAGAATATCCATTGCACTTTCCTGAAGAACCTCGCTGTTTCTGTGGTGAGGTGTTTTAGGGAACGATTTTTCTCATTTTAGAGAGTGTCTTTAGTGCCAGGAACTAAATCTCATAAACCTGTTAACAAGGATGTAACAATCTGTTAGTCTAGGACTTTTTGGGCTTGCACTGAAAGTGAATAGGATCAAAGTTTGAAAAACTGAATTAATTTGTGCTATTACATGCTTATGTTGTTTTCCATGTACATATTAGAGGACTGTCTAAGAATTCTGTTTTAGCAAATTTTACCTTCAGAGGATTTTCCCTTTGCAGAGGATGTAAGGTCTAAGAGCAGTAGTAGACTTTCTTCTGTTTACGTATCTACCCACATGTGAGCTGTGTTGAAGACCACACTTGCTTTTCTGCTTTCAGTGAATGTCTGTGTGTTATTTCTACAGAAAAATGTTGTGTATATTCCTGCTTTTGTTTTCAAACGTGTCTCTGAGAAAATAAAAACCCTCCTGCATTCTTCTTACCTGACATATATATACTCTGATTCCCCATAGTTGTCCACTTACTACTTTCTCCTCAAGTCCTAGACAAAGGTTAAGCAGAGTAACTCCAAATACTAAAATTTATTTCCCATACACAGCATATTTATAAAGATTGCTTGTTAGAAGTCATTTACAGTGCTACATTGCTTTCTGGAATGATGTGAAACATGACTACTTTCCTTAACAATCGTCAACTGGAGCAGATAAAGCAGACAAAGTATCTCACTGGTGGACATTGTGCAGTTCCTCAACTAGAAGTTGAACTTCCAGTTTAAAGCTCATGCTTTTAAAGTCAGAATTAGCTCTTTTAATGGGTGAAATATCCTAAATATTCCCTCTAAAAGCATATTGCCTTTTTGATGTATTATTCAACTATTTTCACAATCAGTCTTAGTAAAACACTTCCAGTTTTTACTGAATGTGAGACTAACCTTGCTTCAGCCCAACTACCTGCTAATCAGCTGGTACTCCTAGATGTCCCTGAACAATCTTCTCATTTTAATTAGAAAATAAAAAAGTAATTCTTATATTTGTGTGCGGACTTCAGTGCTGACTGATGCCCTTTTTCAGAATTTTTTTCCTTTTTTTTCCATGATGTAGACTAGTAAACTTTAACTGTACACAAGATTATTTTTTAAACTTTATAATTAAAAGTCACATTACCCTCTTAATGAAATACTCTTCTATTGTGTCAGTAAAAACATTATTTTATGGAAGATCATTGCATTTAATAGATTTATTAGCTCACAGAAATATTTAAGTAACTTCTTTCACAAGAAGCTTTAATGCAACTAAGCTTATATCTTTGTTAAGATTCGCTAGGCTATGAAGAGTATGCTTTGAATATAGGTATATAGGTATGAATATTCAGAATTCAGTATAAATTAAGTTATTGCATTTAAACAAAAAATAGATTCTTAGATACATTGGTGATTTAATCTGAACCTGTCTCCTACCTCAGAGGAAAGTGTCAGCAATGGTAAACTCAGGTTATTTATTTTTGTATCCTGAGGGAAGCCCATGGCTATTCTTAGACACTTGCAATCATGTTTAAAACCATGATGAAAAAATTATTGCAATTGCTTTTTATTTGACAGAGAAATAGTAATTTTTCAAGTTTACAATTCCACACCAGTTACAAATCTTTCTTAGTTTTATCTCCTACTAACCTTCATATGTGCACACCTGTAAATGTTTTAAAAGAGCAGAAAGAAATCAGAAAAAATTGAGTTACTTGCTCAAGGCCTTTAGCTGGAGTTATTTTAAGGGTGTTTAGTATTTTAGCCAGCACATGAGATATGAAAATACACTGCTTTGCATTGTTGTGCTTTGTAAGATGAGTGATCCTCTGCATCTTTCCCTCTTTCCACCCATGTTGCTTGAAGGAGCTGATTTTAGACTTTCACAGGGGGCAGAATGAGACCTGCCTTTCTCTTTTGTTATCCACAACAGCTTTAAATGCTACTCTGAGCAAAGATCTCCCAGGATCACCTTTGGGTCCAAGGGCTTTGAATGTTCTGGGGACAGATATTCTTGCTGCTGTCTTTCTCTTCTGGGCCAGTGTTGGCCTGGGGCGCTGGTCGACAGCTGGCTGAACATGAGCCAGCAGAGAGCCCAGGTGGCCAAGAAGGCCAATGGCATCCTGGCTTGGATCAACAATAGTGTGGCCAGCAGGACCAGGGCATTGATTGTCCTCCTGTACTCAGCACTGGTGAGGCCACACCTTGAATCCTGTGTTCAGTTTTGGGCCCCTCACAACAAGAAAGACATTAGTTGCTGGAGTGTGTCCAGAGAAGGGCACAGAGCTGGTGAAGAGCCTTTTCCAGCCTAAATGAGTCTGTGACTCTGCCACCTCCATTGCTTTTCCTTAGCATATTCTCAGATGCTGCAAAGCAAGCTTGCATTATTATACATGCCTAAGGCTGAGCTCTTAAACAAGGGTTACCTACATGACCTGGGTTCAAATATATTTCAGCTGGGTTACAACATGTAGTTCTAACATTTTCAGTCATTGTAGGGATTATCTAATTATAACAGCAGTCCCACTTTCTTCTCTTCTATTGCTTATGAAGTAATAGGCAATTCAGAAGAAGAAAGGAGTGTATGATCTGACACTGTATTCCAAGACCTTGTAAGTTAAAAAAAGGTAATATGAGACAAAAAGGATTTTAGCAGAAAAGGAAATTAATGATCAGGATGATAGTACTGGCAGATGGTCTGGGGAAGTTGAGAAGATAGGACTAGAAGTGTTATTTAAGGGGAAATGAGACTTTTGGGGTTTTTTTTCAAGACAGATTGATATTAAAATAATTATTGGGAAAAATAATCTGCAGAGAGTCTCAGATTTGGAATAAACACTTCTTTCTGTGTCTGTTTTGAATAGTGGATATGAAAAGAAACAAACAATGGGTGTTAAAAGAAAAGGCATGTTCTTTTTGAAAGTGGCTGGGATTCTGCTATCTCTAACTCAGGAATGCTACTTTGTTGGAGTGCAGCAGGAACATATACCTGCATATACACAACTTAATACATTAGACTTCCTTTTATAAATATTCACCCAGAAGCACAGACACTGAATTTGTTCAATCTTATAACTCCTAGTTCTGCAGGTACTGTGGTTTGAAATTGTGCTTCCTGTGGCTAGCTGAGTGCGACAGAATACAGCATTAGGTAGGGTAGCTTCCATGTTTCTTTTTCTTATTCCTTATAGCTGCAGAGTTTTTAGAGTTAGATTAACTTTAGAGTCAGATTAACTTTAGAGTCAGATCAACTTGTCTTTTTTTTTCTGAAGTCTAAGCAATTCAGTTTGTGTTTATGAACAGCATGGAGAAAGGGAGAAGAAGGGAGGAAAACACAATAAATTTTTAGAAGGGAATATGGGAGTTCTCATGAATGCAACAGGTCATTGCTACTCCTTGGATCATCACCAGAAATTTACATTTTTATTCCCATAAAGCAGGAGGTATCTTGCAAGGCAGTGTAAGGTTTTCCTTGAGCATTTTAATGCTTTTATGTCTGTCTTTCTGCATCATACATGCTTAGTTGTTTAGGGACCTAGAACTGAGAGCCACAGAAGCAGAGGGGAAAGACATGCTGTTTATCTGACTTGCAGTCAGTCGCTAAAAGATTTGGAACTGTTTCTATTATGAGTAGATTTGTGAGTCGGAGATTGGTCCAACCTGCATCCATCTCTGTGAATTATCTTTGTCAAAAAGAGCCCAAGCAAAAAAAAGCCGTTTGCACTGATGGATGCCGTACAGAATTTCAAGACTTGCAGAGGCATAAGAGTGTATTTGAAAGTGTAAAACACAGAATTTAGACAAGTAGTTCAGCTGTTAAGCAGCCCTGAAACATCTTTTCTATGACCAATTGCTTTGTAGGTATCCAGAAGATTTCAGTTCTGCAAACATTTTAGGTAGTTCAGAGTTCGTGGAGTGCCAGTGTGACTGCAACAGGTGGTCATCTAAGAGCACTTGGCTACTGCAGCAAAAATAACAACTTTGATGCACTCTTATTTTTGTTCTAAAAGCACAAAGTGAAAAACAGATGAAACTGCTAAAGTTTTATCAGGCTTGACATGGAATTGTTTATATTTGTGTGGATTCCATATAAAGTAACAGGTCAGGACAGGCATACTTGAAACTCAATCCTAACTCTGAAAATATTTGCCACTTGCAGTAAGCCTGGCTCAACTTCATGGTTTGTGATGAGAAATTCAAACATTTTTGTCACTCAGTTAAATCCTAGATACTACACTGAAAGAAAGAGAGGGTTTTGTGGGGGTTTTTTTTGGTGGAAAGCCTGTGCAAGTCAGGAAAGCATCATATATTCTTATCTTTTCAAGATGACTTACATAACTTTTTTTTCCATTCTTCTTGACCATAAAAATGAACCAATGAAATATTTTACGTGCAATTAGGGCACAGTTGGAGATAGACTGACCCTTATTCTACTCTCTCCGGAGTAAGACAAATTAAGTGGACTGTGTTATAATTGCTCTTATAAGCCAAACACTCTCAGGACATATTCAAGCCACCAAGAACAACAGTAAGATATATATGGTCATGTGAACTGTATTGTTTCTTATGCTTTGGATTATTAGCAGGAGAATTTGGTGTCCTCCTGAGCAGATTCCTGTGGGACAAACATGGGCTTGGACTTCCACCATGTAAACTGTCAGAAAACATACAGTAGTATTTTAATCTCTGGTACTAGATGCCTGTTCAGTACTTCAAATTTGAAGAAACTCAGACTTACAGCCTGAATATTTGGCTCCTTCCAAAGGAAGCAGAACCCACTGTCTGAAGCACTGGGAAGAAATTCTGACTTCACTGAAGTCAGTGACAAACAGACATGTGCATTGGTACCTAGAACTGACATGAGTTCTGTGTATGAACAGAATAGAAAACATTGTTCTATGTGATTGGTACCCAGGCTTACTTTAATTTGGTGTTGCTACAAATATCCTAAGTGAAGGGAATAAAAGAACCAAAACAATGTGAAAACAAATTTCTCAGGCTTTGAAGCCATTTTATGTAAATAGTTATTTAATCTACAGTTATTATTGCAATCTCATGACCTAATTAATTTTCTAAAAATTGCTGCCAAACACTCATCAAGAGCACCATTTTACTTTAAACTTGCCTGTCAGGGAAGTGGTATTTCTCATGCATTTTGATTCTCATTTTCAGTTCTCAGGGAAGTAAAGAGAGAGGTCAGCAGAACTGCCACCTTGGGCTTCCAGAGAGCAGACTGTAGGCCTTTCAGTCTGACTTTGGTGCCAGGGAAGGTCATGGAGCAGATCATCTTGAGTGTGATCCTGTGGCACGTGCAGAACAACCAGGGCATCAGGCCCAGCCAGCGTGGGTTTATGAAAGGCATTGACCTGCTGGACCAACCTCATCTAATGCCAAGGCGACTTACTCGGTGGATGCAGGAAAGGCTGTAGATCTTGTCTACCTGAACTTTAGTAAAGCCTTTGACACTGTTTTCCAAAGCATTCTCCTGGAGAAATTGCCTGCTTTGATAGGTACACCCCTCACTGGATAAAAAAATACTGGATGGCTGAGCCAAGAGAGTGGTGGTGAATAGAATTAAATCTGGCTGGCTACAGTCAATAGTGGTGTTCCCCAGGGCTCAGTATTGGGGCCAGTTCTGCTTAATGTCTTAATCAACGATCTGGACAAGGGGATTGAGTGCACCCTCAGTTGGTTCACAGATGACACCAAGTTGGGTGGAAGTGTTTATCTGCTGGAGGGTGGAAAGACTCTGCAGAGGGCTCTGGACAGGCTGGATCAGTGGGTCAAGGACAAGTATAGGAGGTTCTACAGGGTGAAGTGGTGGGTCCTGCACTTGGGTCACAACAGCCCCATGCAGTGCTATGGGGGAAGAGTGGATGGAAAACGACCCAGCAGAAAAGGACCTGAGAATGCTGGTCAATAGCAGCTGAACATGAGCTAGCATGTGCCCAGGTGGCCAGAAAAGCCAATGGAGTTCTGGCTTGTATCCACAATAGTGTGGTCAGCAGGACTGGGTGGTGATTATTCCCCTGTACTTGGCACTTGTGAGGCCACACCTCACAAGTTTCTCCTGTGTTCAGTTTTGGGCCCCTCACTTACAAGAAAGACATTGAGGTGCTGGAGCGTGTCCTGAGAAGGGCAACAGAGCAGCGGAAGGGTCTGGAGCACAAGATTTTTGAGGAGTGGCTGAGGGAGCTGAGGTAGTTTAGCCTGGAGAAAAGTAGGCTCAGGAGACACCTTATCGCTCTGAAAGGAGATTGTAGCCAGAAGGGGGTCAGTCTGTTTTCCCAAGTAACAAGTGACAGAAAGTGAAATCAGCCTCAAATTGCACTAGGGAGGTTTATATTGAATATTAGTCAAAATTTATTCACTAAAAGGGTTGTCAAGCCTTGGAAGAGGCAACCCAGGGGAGTGATTGAATGATCATCCCTGGAAGTATTTAAAAGATGTGTATATGTGGTCCTTATGGACATGGTTTAGTGGTGGACCTGTCAGCGCTGGGTTGGACTTGATGGTCTTAAAAGTATTTTTCAGCCTAACTGATTCTATGATTCTATTCTATGGATTGAATTATTACTATAAATAGTAAACAAGTCCTTTTTATTTTTTTTTAGGAGTCCCTCTTTTCTCTTATTTGATCTGTCTGTTTTTCTGGGGAGTGATTAATTTACCTGTAATGAGGAACGAAAGGGAAAAAACAGGAGGTGGGAGGGTAGGTGTGCATTCTCTTCCTCTTCTCTGGACGCATCGTACTCTCTCTTATCTTCTCTCTCCTTTTTATCTGTTATTCTTATTACCTATCTTACTTCTTTTTCATGCCTTCATTAATAAGTGATGTTTATACTTCCCTGGCTAACTTATGCATTTGTTCCCCTTTCATTTCATTTTCTTCTGTCATTGTCCAAAGTTGTAAATTCACCTCCAGTTCTCTAATCTGTTCCTCTTCCTGTCATCACTTTATTTCAATCTTGCTCTATGCCCTTCCTCAGCATTTTTAAAGTGCATAATTTTCACCTCGCTTCTTGTCTTCTTTTAAAGTGTTAATACCATATTCATGCAGCAGGGGTGTTCAAAGTGGAGACAGGGATAGCAAGGAAGGAAGGAAGCTTTTATCCCCATAAAATGACAAAGCAGCAGGTATCTGTGAATGTATATTGTTGTACCTGAATTCTCTCTTTATCCTAGGACCAATATGGTAGAGAAGTGCGCTATGAAAACACTGAACATACAGTCCATCAGCAGTTTACACTGTTGCTTTTAGCTGTGGGCCATTCCAGCATAATAAAGGAAAGATGGATCTATTTCAAGCTAATTCTTTACACATAGTAGTTTACTTTCAGACCTAATAAACCATAAATTGTTTGCTTTGTGTCTTGCAACCTAAAAAGTATTACTACCTTAAAAGTTGTGTTCTTTTCTAATGGGAAGAAAAATAAGGGGCATAGCAGGAAGCCCAAGAAAGAGTTTAAAGGGGAAAGAGGGCAATTAATAGAAGCAAAACTTTAATTTCTCTTGCTGAAAGTATATTTAAGAAGGGGAATATATCACAATAATCAACCAGGTTTTTTGCCTTCAGCCTGTCTGAGGCCATGTGGTTTGGAGATCTGATCACTAGTCCGAAAAGGAAAGGCTGTTTGCAAGATTTCTGGGGTGTTTTTTCCTGGAAAAGGTGAGAGGACAAAAGCAGAAATCTATGACATACACTTTATGCCTTGTAAGGAAAGTATTCATCTGTCTATCTGCCTCTCTCTCTCTCTTTTTCTTTCTTTCTACATGCATATATATAGAGATCCATATGTTTCAAGCTGTCACTAAATTGATTTGGAGGCAGACTTTTCTTTCATGTACTGCTCTGAAGATTAGGTTAAAAATGCAATATTTAATATGTGGCTTAAACCAATTGAATTTGATTTTCTTTTTTGTTTTGCTCTTTTACATTCACTGGTCAGTATTTTCTGGAGTTTTGCATGGTATTTCCATCAGTAATAACAGTTCTGACTACTTGGAGACAGAACAATGCCAAAGCAGAAGATAGTGTTTGAAAATTCAAACAGCATTTTGTAACAATCATGCTTTCTTAATACACCGCACAACATATTGGCACATACAGCATCTGTGTATTTTTCAAACCATTTCTAAACTCATATTTTTGGTGAGCATGAGTAGCTGGCTCTTTGTTGTATAAATCAGTCATTATTTTCTCATTTGTGTTTGTGCTGTCTTCCAGTACTCTTGATTTCTTTAATAGTGTGAACTTTGGTTCTGTTTCTCTTTCAAAGTACTGCTTCCATTCAATTTTCTTTGCAACAGGTTCATTGGGCAGTACTTTGCCTGTTTTTATTCTCTTGTGTTTTGTTGTTTTGTTGTTTTTGTTTTTCCTGGTGTGTAACTAAAACAATTTTCTGATTAAATTGAGTATTAATAGCCATTATTTACATTAATTTGCACTAGTAATAGCATCGCTAGAGGGCAGTATTGATTAAATTAGGCACATTCTAGTGCTCTTTGGAAACTTAACTGCAGAAAAGCCTCCAGTACAAACATCTTTGCATTTTTAATATATGGTCATGGCTTTCATGTCCATTTTTCATTACATCCTAAACATAAAAATTAAAAGTAATCTTAATCACCATGTGTATTAGACATTGTTATTTGTAACTTTAATGTGTGTAAAATAACATTCTGTGATTTTTATGAGAAAGAATGTGCAAGAAGCTTAGTAGAAAGTAGATGGCATTGAAATTATTGTAATTTATAATTTATTAGAAATAATTATTAAAGCATAAACTTTTTTTAAATAAAAATATAGGCTTTTTCATGTTTTTTTATCAGGGAAAATGCTGTGCAAAATAAATATCCTCTAATTCATTAACTGTCTCCTTGAAAAATCTCAGTACAGTGTATTTTATAATAATGGACAGCAAAGATAAGCAGAATTGTAAATTAAAACACTGACTCATTTGTTCTTATTGATTTACAGGTCTCCTGACAAATGCAACACAGCAACACAGAATCCTCGTAGGAGTGGTTTAGGCTCTCTGTGAGCTACTTAACTTAGTCAAGTTTCACTGCTGTTGATCATCATCCGTTATATGTCATCAACTCAACTGTCTGTTTCTCTGTATCTCATGAATGACAGCATAATTCCTCTGCATTATGAGCTAAAGTTTGTTCTACCATTCTAAGGATCACTGGACTAAGGAATATAGAAAAAGAGATATGCTTGGGCATTAGCAATACAAAAAAGTTCATTGTTAACGTTTCATCTGCGTTATACACCACTGCTGGACTTGCTGTTACCTACATGTTTCAATCCGAAGAGTCTGCTACAATGAAGAGTATCATCCCAATCAGCCTTAGAGAAGACTGTTTTGCCTATGGGAGGACACTGAGGTGCAAAAGAGAAACTCTTCTTGTGCCCTAAACTGTCTGAATTGCTTTTATTTTCTTATACTTTCAGTATTTACAATAGACCAAAGAGCAAAATCTATTTTAAAGTGGACACAATCTTACTCTTAACAGAGTTATGTCATTAAATTGAAGGAGGTCTCCACAAAGACATGATTCCAGCTTTCACAAAGCTGAAATGTTGTCCAGCAGAAGTCTTTATGGAAAGCTGAAGTAAAAACTAGCTCAGAGACCTGCTCTTGAAATGCCACGTTCAAGAGAACATAACGGAGCACTGAGAGAAAATGACCTATGTTTGAAAAACTTGGACAAAAAGAACACAAACTGTCTACACGGCACCTTTATTCCTCTGTACTTAGATTGACTTTCTCGTACTAAAATCATTTTCTGTTTTAACCAGTTAAACATGCCTCTTCTACAGTTCCATTTTTGATAGTTAAAGTTGGATAATACAGTATTTGCAAAGAGCATGTTTGGTCATCTGTGGCCTATGTCTCATCTGATACACCATTTAGCACCAGAAAGCAAATTAAAGAGAAAACAAAAGTAACACTTGTTTGAAAGAGATCATTAAATGTATTTTGAAAAGCCTAAAGTTATATATTTAACAGTTTTTATATGTTGTATATTTGTAGAAAATCCTATTTAACAATTAACGTGATAACTCTGACAGTCATGAAAAGTGGTTCAGAGTTAAGTTGTGTTTTATTACTTCAGTTGTCTCTGAAGTGACCGGTGTCGTTTGCTTTCTTCCATTGGGACATTCTGGATGTAAAGCATGACCAGAGAGGACTGTGTAGAAAAAGCAAAGAATAATGTTGTTTATATTACATAAATGCATTCAACCATTGCACTGTTGGAAGGCATTTTTTATTTTTATTTTATTTTTATTTTTTGTCTTTATGTACTGATAAAAATAGAGTGTAAAATATTTTACTCATTGCTCTTCACAGCAAGGCTTTCCTTCCTTCCTTCCTTCCTTCCTTCCTTCTTCTCTTCCCTACTTTTATGTAAGGGTCAGTTTGAAGCCTGTTCCTTGATCCCATTTTCAGTGTTTTACCTCATTGTTAGAAAGCCCACTTTTTCAGCATTATTGGTTAGTGAAAATTTAGCAAAGACAGCATAGACAAGGGAGAAATTATGATAAAACAGAAACAAAACCTTGTTCCCTTTAACTGTACCTTTTGGCATATAAGTTTGGTACATATTGGTATGACGCGATCAACAAGGGAACTTAATTTCTTCCTGGCAAATATATTATGGTTTCAAGTATACTACCTAATACTCCAATTAACTTTTAGTGTTATGCTAGTTCTATTCTACTAAAGAAAAATATATAGAGATTATTCAAGTGACCATAGGTGAAAGGTGCAAAAATGAAAAGTTGATTAAAGAATTTTTTTGAAGCCTACTCAAACACTGAGGCTTGTTTAATGCAGAGGTTGCAGGAAAATATGAACTATGGGTCATTTTGTCTTCAAGTAAAGTAAATATCTACAAAATTCTTATTTAATCATAAGATTTCGACCAGTATCAAAGTAGCAATTTAAGCCCAGCCACTTGTAAAGTGTTATGGACTGACTGCACTATAAATGACCAATGTCAGGTTTAAAATGTCATGCAATAAATGATGGTAAATACATTTACTGTACATGTAGACCTCAAGAGCCAGATCCCTCACTCTACCAACTCTCTGTTTTGATTTATTTTAAAGGGAGCTTAGTAGCCTTATTTAGTAAACACAGAAAAAAATGAAAGATGTTACATCATTTTTGTTGCTTTATAGTATTCAGTTTTGTGTTGGTTCAGCTAAATTATGAAAAATAAAGAAAATTCTTTTATAAGTGAGACTTGTTCCCTGAGCATGACATCACCAAAGGAATTTCACCAGATGATAAGTAAGTTGCGAGCACAGAGAGAAAGATGGAATTGGAAATTCAGGACATGAACTGTGTTTTGGAGTTTTACCCTTTCATTTTCATGTCTTGGGTACCTTCATTTTGGTATGCTCAGTTACAGATCATATTAAGGTCATTTATTTTCTGGAAACTGGATCCTCCAGGAACAAGAGGATCTAAGAATGGACATCTGAAATCTTTACATCGAAAATCATACATTCCAATCAGTTCTGAATATGCAACCTTATGTCTTTGTTTTCTAAATATTTAAAAACTCAAAAAAAGAGTAGATGTACATGGTTATAAGGTCTACTCTGGATAAGAACTATCAAAGAAAAAAGATTCTGATTACTCTTCAGAGATGCATTCTAGTTTCTGAGTCTCTTGTGTACAACAGACACTTCAAGGCACTTAAAATGTGTTTTGTGCTTTTCCGTCCTCCCCCAGAATGTACAGTTTTAAACAAACAAAATATACTGGCTGCCTTTGTCACTGTGAATTGCTACTCTAAGAGCAGTGGTGAAATGTTTCTCTCTCAGGAACAATATGTTTTCAGAATATTGTTAACTTTAATTTTACAAAACTAAGTTACATAAAAAGAAAAAAAAATTGTTTGTTTCTGAAAGTATTTTATGTGCCTCTTCCAAAGCAGAATCTGAAAGACAGAGGGTAATGTCTTATTTGAATGCTATTAAATATCCGTCATTTCTCAGCTTGCACACAAGTAACTTTTTCAAAACACGCTTGAAAGGGAACAGAATAGTACATAAAAACACATAATAGACTAGTAAAAACAACCTCCAGAAATGCAGTAAACCTTTAAAAATTTTTTGAAAAAAGCTTCTATGTAGCTTTCTGTTAGCCCAGGCAAGGACACATTTAAGTACTGCTTTTAATATCTGGGATATCAAATGAGCAAACATTAGCACACTAGAGCAATCAATGTGACACATCATTCACCAATTTCATAGTTATGCTTTTAGCTTTTTTTTTTTTTGCCAATTCATTTCTTCTTAGCAGCAGCTCAGGGTTTATGTGGTATCCTCATTCACTTGTTTACTGAAATTGTACCCATGTGCTGTTGCATAAATCTTTAACCCAGGCACTTACTATCTTATATAGCCTACTCATCACAATCCTGATTACTAATTAGAGTTTCTAGAAGAAAATAAGGACTTCAACTCTGTGTCTGAAAAGCCTCTACAGCTATGAAGAACAGCTGAATTAAAAGGTGGTTGTTTTCGTTGACAGGAAAATCGCAGCACTGACTGCCTGGGCAACTGAGCTAGTGGAAAGAAAAAAATTAACAAGCCAGCAGTGGATGTAGCACAAGAAGCCAAAAAAACCCAAAAAACCCCTAACAACCAAACCCAAACCTAAATTGAAATATTTATTATATTTATTCAAGGGAGAAAACCCCACCCAGAAGCAGTTCTTTCACCACATAAACCTACATATTTACAGTATCTTTTCCAATAAAAAACCAAAATACATAAGAAGGCATTTCCTTTTAACCATCTTTGTGTGATGTTTACTAAGAATCACATATACATGAGTAACAACCAAAGACGGGGATAGGTTGACTATGTTTTTCTGACATCACAGAATTGATCCTACATTGAAGTACTGAAACTCACACTGGGGTTAGGCAAATAAAGATGGACAGAAAGCACAATATTTGACTTCTGATTTCAAACTGGGTCTTGAGCAGAGAAAGGAGGTCAAGGAAGAAACTGAAAAAAAAACCAAGAAAGACCAGAGAAAAACAATTTTTTCCATTTCCGAGTATTTGGTGTTTAATAAGTGCTTTTTAGTATTCAGTTAGCGCTAGGGGACTCAAAATGAGTATTATTTGAAACAGAGAAATAATAAAGGAAACATTATTTTAACTGCAGAGATGAGAATTTTACTGATAATGTGGTTGTCTTCTTTTGAGACATAAACCCCATTAAACTTAGAGACCCATGGGTAATATATAAAAGGCAATTCTGTCACTTATTAAATATAAACTAAAAAATGGAAACTAAACTGAAAAATGGAAATGACAATAAGCAAGAATAGACAGTGACTAATAATGAGCCATTCTGTGGGAGGATCGACACAAGTTCCTGTGTTGCTTTTGGCTATGAATGAAATATGAATACCGAAATTGCACTGTTTGTTAGTAAATTACACAGATTAGTGAAGATATGGGAGGCATATGAAGATATGCAGAGACAAAATGGATCACCAAATATTAACAGAAAATGGAAAACTGAAAATCAGGAGTGTCAATTTATCATTTCTTGCACCATCAAAGTAATTGTGGCTTCACTTATGTCAAATTTTAGGAAATATGTGAAGAAGAACTGCTCTTGAAATAGATACTAATGTTGGTTTCAAGCTACGCAGTGCCTAGGTCAAGTCACTGATTTCATATGGTAATCCTATGTTAGTCATGCCTTTTCAGAGTTCAAGCAAGCCTTTGGAGGAAGGACCCTTACGATATATATCTGTAGTCACAAAGCAAAATGTGCTCATGGCTCTGATGTTCACATCTGGCTCAGACAGACCATGCCCACAATTTTCTAGGTTTGATATTGCCACAATCAGGCTAGTGAAAGTGACACTAAAATACTATATTGTGCTGCAGTGATGCAAAAAGACCTGTGCAAATGAACTTAGTTGATTAGTGTATAATCAAAAACCAGTTTTTCTAAAAATATTAATAAATAGCATGCAAAGAACAGCATCAGTAAAAAAATGAAAAACACATAAGGACTGTTAATGTAAAGAAAACCCCAAAAAAACAAAAACCACACCAAAATCCAGTATGAAAAAAGAAAATTTCTACAAAGATCTTTTTTTAGGAGTAGAAACTCCAAAGGTGTTTGTTAAGAGTATAAGGTCTGACACAACAGAAGGAACAATGTTAGCATGTGCTGAGAGCAATTTACATTATCTAAGGAGCTTGAGCACTACCTCAAAACTGTTGTATAAAGCACTGTGAGCAAGTGTCTGTCTCCCTTCACTGCACTGGAAGAAGCTGATGTATGTGTTTCTATGTACCCAAGAAGAGAGGCAGATTGTTTAGTATGGGTTCTCACACAGGCATAACAATACATGTCACCTACCTCAGGCAGAGGCTATAATGACAGGAAAAGTTGACATCAGCTGTCAACCAGAATTTTTTACTGAGTTGTGAAGGTGCTAACAAAAATTGGGTAGTAGAAGCCTGAGACAGCTGTTAATGTACAAAGACATTGCACAAAACAGCTCACAGAGCCCTGGTGGCAGTAAAGAGGGCCTTCCCATCACAACGACTAAAGCAAGCACAAGGGTCATATATTTCTTCCTGTATATGCAGACAATCTGCACTTGGATAGATGAGAATTATTGTGGGCTAGTTCTGTCCACACTCTCTGTTCACTTCTACAAAGATGTATTTAAGCAGCCTCCAAAGCAGAAATTCAACATGGACTGCACTTCAAGACATACAAGCCTAAATGACATGCTATTAGTAAACAATAAAAAAAGTATATCGGTTCTTGAAGAAAATTATGTTTAATTTAACAAATTGTGCCTCAATGAAGCCATGCAGCACCTGGTTTTCTCCACAGACATATTTGTTTCTTCTCAGGATTTTGAAGAGAGCAACATGACAGTGATAATGTAATTCCAGCTCATGCAAAACAAATCAAATGATGGTGAGGTCTGGATGGGCAGAAATTCTAGCTGAGTAAATAACAATGACCTCACTGTGCACAGGAAACTAACGCCCCAAAAATGTCACAGACAGTTCTTAAAAAGAGCAAATGGCCACACCTTGTTCATGAAAAGGAGGCTCTTCCAGGAACCTACATGCATTGCTGTAGAGCTTCTTCCAAATCAGGAACACATGAAAACTGTCCAAACTCAAAGATGAATACAGCAAGTTAGAGGGAAAAGTTGTTGTGAAAACTTTGCATTTAATTGTTGGGTTAGAGTTTCCTGTACTTCATTACTTGTTCTTCATGAATTAACAAAATCTTGCTGGAAGAAATCTTTGTCACTGAGTCCGTGACAAGGCCACTTGGTATTATTTCGAGGGTGACTGTAGTCTCCTTAGGCAGTTTGACAAACTCAGCAAGCTTCCACTCCTCTCCTTTTTCTCCCCTTGTTGCAGCCTGTAGTGCTGTGAAGACATACCCACTATAGCGGTTACCAGCAGTCCTAAAGGAATTATTTTAAAGGTTGGTCGTCCTGGTTTGGCTACTGGTGTGGGTTTGGCAGTGTGTGGTGCAGTACCAACTAAAAGCCCAGCTCACAATACTGCCTCTGGCTGAGCACTTGTGTGCCAGGTGGCAACTGGCCCTCAGGTTTGCTACTCTTGAGGGGTTTTTCTATAGGCTGCATAATCTGAAATCACTGCAATTTGAGCAGCTTTCTGAGAAGAACAGGAGTGAAAGATTTCTTCAGTATCTCTCTCCAGTTAAAAAAAGAAAACTTTGCTTTTTCAGAAGTCTTTTATCATTCTTTTACTGTCTTGTGAATTACAAAGTCTAGATAGATGCACAGTAAAGCTTGTTGACTTTCTACTTACTTGTAAAGATGTCTTGGGTCTGGAAACAAGGCAATCAGCTTGTAAAACAACTATTTACATCCAACAATATATTTCTGTGCTCCAAAACCAATTCTTCCTCGAGAACGAACTTGAACTGGAGGTAAAAGTATTGCTTCTCATTCCATTTTTTAAGATAATGCCTAAGCTTATGTTCATAGTTGAGAAGTTTCCCAAGTTTAAACATTTAGTCTCTCAGTGAAATAATTCAGAAGTCTGTTTCTAATTATGCCATTTGGTGACACCTGTCATAATGATATCTAGCTTGGTCTGTTATTTTTCCAAACACAATATAAAAGCTATAAAGTGGCTTCATCAGATAATCAGTGCTGAAAAGAAATATTGCCATCTACAAGGAGGAGTATCTTGCTGAGCCTTCCGGTGTTATTAATGAGAGAGGTATGTGTTTGAGGATAATCCTGCTTTCACTGTACCTTAGAAAAACTTCCTTACAACAAGGCACACCTCTTATAGGGGCTTGAGGAATGTATTAATTTCTTAGACAGTGAGTTGGCTGCAGAGAATATTGCTGCACAGTGATCTCTTGCCCTGCTGTAGCAAGATTCCAAGAAAATACTGTGTTGTCATATTCATTTCACTGAAAGGTTTCCCTTACTAGAGTGCATTGACCAATATTTCAGTCCTACCATGAGCTAAACCAGCATTACTGCTGTACTGAAGTAATTAATTCAAAATATAAAAAAATAAAATAAACATACCTTTATTTATTAAGAAGTCCAGCGGGGAACTCTTACAGTGATAGATGACATTAGCCTATAAGCTTCTATAACTTACAAGGCAATAAAATGGGGTTACATTTTTGAATTAAATTGATAACATGACCAAATCGATTTCATTAGTGTATCTGTCATATTTGCTGTTAATGATGGCTAACAGTGGAATAGAAACTGACAACAATCCCTGAAAAACTGTGCAGATCAAAATTATATTATACTAGCATTCATGAATTTTAATAACCCCTTTTATCATGAATTTTGAACTCCCTTTTTAAATTTGAAGCTCACAAGGAAGAAGAGAATTAAACTTTCTACACCTGTCTCAGCTCTTATTATTTCTATTGTTACAAGTTAATAGGCTCAAGAATAGAAGACATTTCCACGAACTAAAACGAAAAAAAGGTCTTGCTTGAGAGTCTCTGGTGAGTGCTTATAGAAGAATGGATATTTCTCTGCTGCTAAAGTGTTGACATCACAGTCATTTTTCCTGAATGACTAGAAAGCTTTAGGACACCCAAATTGCTGTTTAGAAGACTGTTTGTGAAAGATGCTATTCGTATTAATAGACATTGGTAGTCCAGTGTGTAACTCCCTTTAATGGTAATGGAAGATCTGCAAAAATCTACAGGACAATATACCTACTGCCAGGAAACATCATAACTCTCTAATCCCATTAGCAGGGCTTAAATAAATGTGAATTAAATGTGTACAAGTATTAAAATGCTACACCTCACAGCACCAATTGAGAACATCAAAATGCCCTTATGTAATGAGACACCTTGACCTCTCTGCTACTTGAAAATGTGGTAAGATATTAAATATGTGGCATATGAACTGAAAGACCAAATACTCTTTCCTGTTTCAAGTCCCTGATTACAACCTCTTTCTTGGCTTAAAATGATGTGAAAATAGATAATTAAAAAGGAAAAACTGTGGGATAATCTGGGCACGGGTAAAGGATGACTTTACCATTTTGTTAATAGTTTTATCTTAAATATATTATATAAATGTATGTGTATATATATAGAGTGAAGGACACTGTGTCTGGTTTGAGACACTGTCTTTCTTGCTCTCATAGAGGTTACAGGCAGGAGCTGTGATAGCAACATGGGTAAAAAAAATCAGAGACACAGTCTATAGAGCTTACGTGGTAGAGGGAGAAATATTTAGTTTTTCATATGTGAGGGTTGTTCTGACCTTTTGGAGATGCTGATCTTTGCAAGAGAAACTTCGTCTTCACATCTTCTATGCTATTATTAACAAAAGTTGGGTACTTTTAGTGTGATTCTTCCTCTACTGCACATGCTGTACATACATTCATAGGCTACAGACTTTTCATAGAATCTTTCTATCTACATTTTGGCAATGTATTCAAAAATATTGCTGCTCCTGGTATTCAAGGTAATTTTATTTAGATTTTATACATATGGTGGGTTAACCTTGGCCCCCTGTTCCTCAACAGGACAGGGGGAGAAAATGAGACAGGCACAGGGAGATAACTTATGAATTAATCTTAGGAAAAAGACAGACTGAACTTGAGAGAATTAGTCCAATGTATCGACAATGAAAACAGGTGTGGATAGTAAGAAAAAAAGACAGTATTTCAAGATCACCTTCTCTCTCCTCTTTTTCCCAAAGTTCAATTTCACTATTTCATTCTAAACTCCTTCTCCTCCTGTCCCCAAGTGGGATGTGGGATGGGAGGATAGTGGTGAGTCCATAACAGCCTCTTTCCTGCTTTTGCCTCCTGAGACTTTTCCTTGCTTCTGCACAGTTCCTTCCAGTGGGCTGAAGTTCTCAAGGGAAAACCATCTCTGTGTGGGTGTGCCACAGGCCACAATTCCTTCAGACCATATCCACTGTGGTGGTTTAGGAGTGGTATTCCCTAATTAAGTTATTCCAGTAAAATGCAAACCATGAGCTTGAGCACCTCTCCCTGCCCCCCATCCCCTCTTGTGAGAGAGACAAAAGAGAGATCCTGAGTTGTGATGAGAATAATTTACTGGAAACAACATCCAGACAAGAAAACAAACAGGAACAGAAACATTAATAACAAAAGTATACAAAAAGAGGGTGATTTACATGTGAAAGATGCACACTGACCAGCCCAGCACCGCATCACCCCTGAGACAATGAATGAAATGGAGGCAGATCCTCCACATGCCACTTTTTTCTTCATGACCACGAGCCACACTCCCTTTCTTGGAAGTGAGAATCCCTTACTTTCGCTCCCCAGCAGTGAAGTGAGTGGTACAGAATAACAACCTCCATATACCCACATGGCTCCGGCCTCCACCACCTCACAGTCACAGTGGAAAAATTCACTGTCCTGGCCAAAACCAGGATATCCACCTACACCATCCAATGTGTCATCTCCCACAGGCTACAGTATGGGTAGCTACTCCAGCAGAGCCTCTCCAAGGGCTGCAGGGAAATATCTGCTCCGCCATGGTCTCCACAGGCTGCAGGTGAATCTCATCTCTGGCAACTGCAGCACCTCCTCCCCTACTTCGTCATTGACCTGGGTGTCTGAAGGGCTGTTTCTTACAATTTTTTACCTCACTTTTCACTGCTGTGCAGTGTTTCCACCTTTATCGAGTCTGTTTTTCCAGTGGTGCTTCCATCTTGGCTAAGCGGCTCAGCTGGGTGGAGCTGGCCCCGGGCAGACTTAGATCCTCCTCACTGAAGCCCCCGGCAGCCCCTTTTCGCTTTTCTTTGTAATTGTTTGGGGGTTTTTTTACACTAACATCTTTCTTCATTAATTGCAATACAAGGGATTTAGTCTCTAATCCAGCACATTTTAATAGCAACTGTCTTTAAAAACAAAACAAAACAACCAAAGCTAAACAAACAAACCCCTCAAAATAACCAAGAAACCTAAACCAAAACCCCACTGATCGTCAAAGCTACTTAAGTCATAACTTTAAAAAAAAATTAATTTTCAAACTACAGACATAAACGTAAAAAAGTACACTACGTTTCTTAGCAAAGGTGCTGAGGCCTGAAGGAAATTAGGAAATAAGTAAATTAGTGAAGCCAATAGAGCCTGACAAGACAGTCCCTTGACAATCTCCTGTAAGACTGAGAAAAATTCCCTTTTCACAAGTCTCTTTCATCTCCTGTCTCTGGGGATAATTGTATTTTCAGTGGATTACATAAGGAAAAGCAAATGCCTTTGACATTGTATTTGCTCCCTCATACAGCCAGCTCCAGATATCTGAGGCATTAGAAGTACTTTGACGGCAGATTGCAGGCAATGGAGAACCACAGTGCACTTACTAATAAAGAACTGCAAACCATGACTTCTCAGTGGCTTGTGTTGACTGAAGACGAGTCACTCCATTAAGATTATTCTATTCAGACCATCTCACTGAGTTTATTTTATGATTTAGTACTGCTGCCCATTACTGTATCCACATGCTGAGAAGTCAATAGCAATAGGTTGTCCATAACAGAAATCACTGGATCAACCTCTTTCTATCTTCTTCTCCACCTTCTCCCCTCCTCCAAAATCCTTTGTAAAACTTAGGTTTGGTCTTGCTTTGGGAGGGAGGAACAGAGAAGTAGATTGCATGTTGTGTGGAATGGAGTGCAACGAATCATATTTTAAATGAAAAAAATTATGGATTTTCTAAATCTCAAGAAACTGCCTTTTAAAAAAAAAAAAAAAAAAAAACAACAACTAGATTACCTTGAGCAGCAATCTTTGTAACTCATATGGGTGGCATGCTGAGTTTTCGATCCATCCTATCATGGTAGAGTGTAAGCTACTCTTTAAAAAAATAAATATGCAGTTTTGATGCTCTGGCAGGAAATACTTGGAAGGTCTTGCACCAGCATATTCATGCAATTCTCTTCAAAGGGAATATATATATTATTATTATATCTTAAAATCAGCTGACTTATTCATTAATATGTATGTCTTTTGGCAGAATAGCTGAGCTTGGCAGGGACTGATGGAGATTGTCAACTACAGCAGGTTTCTCAGGACCCTGATCAGTCAGGTTTGAGTGCTTTCAACAGTGGGGAGTTCACAACCTCTCCCATCAATTTATTCCACTGTCGGATGATCGTATCAGTAAAAAGTAATAATAAACCAGAAAATCTTGTTTTAAAATGAAATTTTATGTTCTTCAATTTGCCTCTTGTCCTCCTTGCCACCACTGAGAAGAGTGTACTTCATTGCTACTCTGCACCACTACCTAACAGAATAGGAAATCCAAATCAGTAACTTTAATCACATGTAACCTTATACTTCATTTCAGGTGTATACTTTTATGTATTTGTTTTGAACAGCGTCAAAGTGGTCTTTTGAGATTAACGGAGCAAAGTGATGTGAAGCGAACCAATCCAGTGTCTGTGTGAAATTGTTGTCCCTCTGCACCAAACTCCTAAATCCAGGCTGTCTTTATAACTGATAGGATCACCGGTGCGCCAGGAACTGGCACAGCACCCTATGTAGTGTAATTGCATCTTACAACACAGATCTCTTGCCCCCTCCAGAATTTAGAGCATGCAGGAGAATTATCCAGACTGCTCAGCTGCTCAGGGCTGCTGCTGTTCTGGCAAAACACAGGAGCCTGTGATCAGTAATATGTTGATGTGGTCTACAATGGAAGAGAGCCAGTTTTACAGTCAGACAGCAGTCCCTGTGTGACAACAGATCTAAGCTGAAAAACTGCTCAACTCACATCAGCTTTGTGAAGGATAGTTTTGTGAGGTACCATTGTGTATGTAAAATGGAGGGGCGTGTTTGCTTGTTGGCATGGTATTGCCCTGGCGGATGCTGATGCAGCTGCAGTGACAGCCATGGCCTAACAAAAGGGCAGAAATCCTGACTGACTGGTGTCCTGGTTAGTTTGCATTGTCTGCATACTTGGAATATAAATTTTAACAGCACATCCTTATATGTGTTTCTTTACTGCCTTTCCTTAAAGGAGAGGCTAGTATATTCCCTCATAATGCATTCAAAAGTGCATTCAATTTTTTTTTAAATTTTAATTTTTAAGAAAATTTGTAACATGACTAAAAGCATATATTACTAATCCATACAATTTCCAAGCACTCAATTCGACTAATATTTCAAAATACACATAGACACAATCCAGGCCATCATTTCATGCACACTGTCACAAGATACAAAAGCATTGTTTACAATCTAAATCTAATTAAAGGGTATGCAGGAATGAGAAAGGGATCAATATCTAATATGTTTTTTTCCATCTGCTTTCCTCATCAGTGCTAACATGTCAGAGAAAACGTCAATAATTTGATCTCATGCATGTGTTCTGTTGCTTTTCCATTGATATACACAAGGTCAGTTGAGATATGGGATGCTCTAAATTCTTCATTTAGTTCCCTAATTAATAGGTGGTCATGAGACAGTATATTCAAAAAGTGACAGAAAATATAAATATGTCTGAAATACTGACTGTGGGATGTCTTTAAATAAAATACATCTTTGATTTCAACCATAGAAGCATCACCTGAATACCTGGAAAAACATTAGACAGTTCAGACATTAAATACTCTTTGGTTGTTTTTACATTAAAGGCATCTAAAAGCCATCATTTTTGTAATAAATTTCCATGACTGTAGTTTCAAAATAAATCTAGGAAAACTCTAGTGGAAGTCTGCCTGTGGTACAGCAGGCAGTTTATTGAGAATACAGGAACGTAACCCTTATTGTTCAAAAAACTTGCAGCTGACAGTCTTGAGAGTGGTAATCAAATTTTCCTTCATGCTAACATTTGTTTTAGTTAGACTGAGCTCTTATCCCAATCGTGCAGAGGCTTGTATGATTGTTTCATGTTAAAATGTTATTAAGGATGACTTGTGGTCATACAGAAACAAGAAATATTATCTGCAGCAGTTATTTGCTCCGCTTCCATTTCCTTCTCTTCCTCCAGTTTGAATGACATCCTACTTCTAGACTGTCAATGGTTCTATTCTCTTGGTTTTAAGGTCTTCACTTTTTTCGACACAACAGAGCAAACATTTATTGCATGAGGTGCAATGCTTACTGAGAATTAAAAACATCCCTGGAGGGTAGGATCTTTGCAAAGAAATGGAAAAAATATATGGAAACCAACCAAATATTGTGGAAGCTGTCTGTGTCTAAAATGTCTAAGACTTCAGATGAATGATTCTGAAAAGGGCTGTTACTTCATTCTTCAATTTAGACTTCCTTTAACTCATTAAAAGCAGAGTAAAATGCTTGTCATAGTGAAGTAAGTTCTACACTGAGCAAAGGAGTAGCACTAAAAATGGCCTGCCAAACTTTCTGAGGTAAACAATCCATGAAAGGCATAAGGTGAAGATCAATATAAAAATATAGGAGTGTACGGAAAATTAATCAATCTGTTTTCACAGTAAGGGTACCATCTACCCATGATGTTGTAATGGGTATGAAATAATAAAATGCACCATTTGACTTTATTCTCTTGTAACCCTGGCCTTCAACAAAAATCATACAACAACTTATTTGCAAACTTATTTTATCCTCCATGGAGTATTTTTATGATAATTTCAGGTGACTGCATGTTTTCTCTTTAATATTTTCTACTCAAATACTGAACTCAAATCTGTGATCTTAGAGAAGGCAAGTATATACCCACCGTATGCTTTTTTCCCCAAATATCTATAGAACATACTGACTAAACGAATACTTTACATACTTGGTGGAATTTTTATAATAAATAAATAAATATTGACATTTTAAAAAGTTTTTCTCCTGTTATACCTCAGTTTCTGAAAATAAATAAATATCACTCAAATAATTCTACTCTGAAATAGATTGTTTCATTAAACCTCTTACAGACATAGCCTAAAGTGTTGCAACTGAATTAACCTTTAAATTTTTTTTAAAAAATTTAAATATATGGAAAGAAAGTTAAATATTCTGTTAATATAATAATATTAATATACGTTAATATACTGTTAATATAATGTGAGTGTTGATGTATGTGAGGTCTGTGATACAAAACTGGAAGAACTACGTAAAAATAGGAACCATGTGATATGGCAGTCATATAAAAGAAATTACAAGATAATGGGCAGAGAAAGGTCTAGTGTGAAATAACTGATAGGTAAAGTTTGTCTTATCTAAATTTATATGCCTAAAAGTTAGGCATCTTGAGTGGGATTTTTTTGCCTCAGCATTAACTGCCTCAAGCACTGGTGATTTTCTTCAGACCTTCCCATATAGTTAGTAGAGAGCTTGTAAGTACTGTTAGTAGTGTCCTGAGAACAATTTACCTTATCCTGAGACACAAGCATTTGGCCCTGTGAACTGCTTATAAATCACCAGCTTAATTTCTGGTGACTTATGAGAGCTTAAAAACTGTATATGTGGCTGCTTGCTTTCTATACTACTAGAATGAGGCCACAATTTTCCCATACAATAAGCTGCTTATAACCCTTTTACAGCCAATAAATTAACTCCAGAAGATAAGTTATGTGTTCTAGTGTAGGATATGTGCCAATGGCAGGAGAACTGAATCTCTTTGTAAAGACCATACAGGAAGCTTAAGCGTGTAACTTAAATCAGATATCTTGCTTGCATTCTTTTTACTTCTACATTTCAAGACTGGTAGGTAAAATAAAGCAGGACAATTCTCTTCTGCATTGGAGTGTCTCAATTTCCATAAGTATGCACTTTGGTTTATAAGGTAAAATGTTATGATTCTGTGTTTGACTTTCCCACCTAGTCACCTTTACATTGTTAAATGGATGATATATAGATTCTATAAAATATAGAAAGCAATCCATGACTGGTAATTCCTACAGTGTTTGGGCTTCTTAAAGCACTGCAAGATGAAGTGTACTTTTATACCCATAAAAGTCATGAGGCATTGGAGAAAATAGATTACATACAATACTAATTTTATCCATCAAGCAGTTCAATCAGAGGAGAAAAAATGATATATGGAGATTCTGCAATTCCTTCCACTGATCTCAGAGGGGCTGCGGATGACCAGTTTGTTTAGTTACAAAACTGGGGTATAGGATTGTTCTTTCCTTTTGTTACAGTGTAAGTGGAATTTTAGAGGTGAAGAATGGGTTTCTGAGCAGTAAGTGTCTACATGTGCATGCACACACACACCTACAGGCCCCAAGCCCAGCCTTGTGAAAATCTCTTGTTCTGCTCTTGTAATTAACTTGTACCAGAACGGTGGTGGGATCATAGTTTAGTCCACTGAGTGTGAGGATACCGCACGACCACTCCACCCAGATGCAGGAAGTATTTTGTTTGCCTTTATAATGCTAGTTTTCCAGTGTTATAACATTAACAGAACATACATAGAGGGCCAGATCCTGAAAAACATTTACATGCCTTTTAGAACTTTAGAAGAATTGCTGACTTCAACAGGAGTATGGCTTCAACAGGAATGCTTTCAAAATTGACCAATTGGTAAGACCTCAGCTGGATAATAATTCAACAATTGCTCATGAAAAATACAGACATCTACTCTGACAAAAATTACCTCTTCTCTTCCCACTCTCTCCTTCCAGCCAGCTGTTGAGCCATGACATATCTAGCCAACAGGAATGGCCTTTTTTCTTTTGTGTCATTGAGTCAAATGAGGTAAACTTGAAATATGTTGGACACATCATTGGACTTCACCATGAGAGTCTTCCATCCATAAGTTCCTATTCCTTCTAAAGGAGGTGGAAAAAATCCCACAGAGAGCCAAGGATGTTAGCCTTTCACTCTCATGCTCGGTGGCTTACATGCAAATTCTTTGTGTAAATGTGTTGTATAATCAAATGCATAATCTGTGATTCAAATAGAAACATATAAAACAATCACCCCTCTCCATGAGTATTAAATAGAAATGTTCAGAGGCTTCTGAATCAAATAATATATGTGCATCTCTCTTTGTAGACTGAAATAAATGAGCATGAGGTCTAAAGCTTCACTAAGGTGTGGTGATTTGAGAATAATTTATTGTGTAAAAGAGTAACCAGTCAAACAATGTTAATTATAACACTGTTAAAAGCTGAAATGCTTAAATCTAAATCATTTAAAAGTTATGTGATAGATATTAAACACCTCTGAAAAGGAAAAATGCTGTAGGCAAGTGTTCTTAATAAGTCTAGTTTGGTTAATTATTGCCTGAAGCATTTCTGAACTAATTATTTACCTCCAAAGTGGGCCCCAGGTTTTCAGCATTGAAGTGCCAGATATTGATTTTCTTTAATTGTCAGGCTGTAGCACTAGACAGACCACACAAAGCTGAAGGTTAAGCCATTTATAGAAAGTGATAGCCAGGTCCTCCAGTGTCACACACTGCATCAGTGTGAAAGGGAGACCAAGGCCCTGAAACTCGGCACTTTTAGGGAAAAGGATTATTTGTCTCTGTCATCTGCCCTTTATGGTTCATTTAACATCTTAGATAGCCTGTGTAAATTAAGTGTGTTTAGTAGCTGCCCAACTTCCAAGTCAAAGAGAGTGTTCTGTTCAGTAGGGGAACTGGAGTATTTTATCCTTCTATTTAACAAGATGTACATGGCTTAGCACATAATGAACATTGAATTATTTGTTAACCCATGTTACCACAGATGGCTTAAAAATTAGTTCAAGATGCTTTTTCATTTTCTGTACACTTTCCCCCCCACAATTCTTTTTTAATAAGTGAATATACATATTTCACAAAGCTTGTTCATGTGAATTTCTCAGTTGGGTCTGGGTGCTTAGAGAATTGTTGCCTGTCTGGATGGATGTAGGTTTTTTGGCCATAATTTGGGATATTTGAAATATTACACGTCCCAGCATATTCAAATCACCTTTATATCTCATCAAACCACATGTGATGTGTGGACAGACATTTGTCAATTGGCTGGAGCTATTCCAGCCTACTGAAACATAAAAATAATATAAAAAATAATAAATGCAATACAGCCTCTTAGCCTCTTAATTCACACCATCAGTGTCATCTCTGCTCATTTGAATTTATAAAGAGAAATAAAACATTTTTCTTGTTTTGAATTCTTTGTGATTTGTTGCATTTTCCTTTGGTTGTTCAGTTTCCTCTTTGTGATTTTTCTCTTCCATGGTGATTAACTTGTGCTTAGTCTTTTTCCATTCGTGCTCTTAAATTTTTTCTGACTTCCCAGCTATTAATTTCTATGTCTTATTATTTTTGCCACTTTGCCCTTCTCTTAGTTAAAGCTCAAGGACCCCTACTGGAATAAAATGGCATACCTTATCTGGGAGCAAGGGTTGTCCCTGTAGTTAACAGTGTGAGACATACCAGCAGAAGATGACTTTGTTCTTGGGTGGGGTAAATTGCCTTATGAAGGTTCCTATCTCTAATTTGTTTTTGTGCGCAGGGAGCCTAAAGTGACTGATGATCCTAACTTAGCAGGCGGTCGCAAGTTAAGTGGAATGAATCCAGACCGCGTTCATCTCACTTTTTTCCCTTGTTATAGACCTTGTTTACCCTTTTCTTTTTTTTTTTTCCTTCTGTGTTGCCTACCTTCACCTGTGTTTGCTTCAATGAGCTCAGGCTGCAGAAACCCTTAACAGCCCACGTGCCAAAACTGGGCACCATCATCACTGAATTGAGGTTTCTTCAGTTCCTATGGAGGAAGACAGACACAGAACAATTCAGATCACAGATTATAATGCCTGCATGTCTTTGCTGGTAGCATATATAAATACTAAAGTGCTTGTGATTATGGTTTAAGCAGACTATTTTGATGTGATTAACTCCCATCCAATTTGTAATGGTAATTATTCTCCTGGGCTGTATTAAAATGGAAAATTTGTTGAAGAAAATGTATCTAATCTCTATAATTTAATTTTTAACGATTTCCACTGGGAAAAGGGAAAATAAAATCCATGTATTAAATATAGAGATACTGTATTAAGAAATAATACAATAATTTCTACAAATAAAAAAATATAAACAAATACTCTGAAATGCATTTCCTTGCTAAAGATGTAGCATTTGAAATAGCCTATGAACATGACAAGTTGTGCAAATATTTTGCTTAAATAATGATTAATTTATTAATATTATTATTACTATTTTTTAAATTACTATTATTTTATTTGTGCCTCATAAACTCATTTAGTTACTGGTTTTCTTTCCCCATCATGTCAGAGTAAAGCCTGTTAAAGGAGATTCCCATCACAAAATATTAACTTTATTAAACATATATATATCCTTCCCCCTCCCTGGGATTTCTTTTTCTTGTTAGTGCTGATAGTAATTGAACCACTGTTTTATTTTGATCAGTTCAGGACTTTTTAACAAAGATACATAGTAAACAGAAAAACATTGCTTAAAAGCAGTCATTCATTCTTTCCCATTCCTTTAAATTGGGAAGTACAGCTATGCTTTATGCTCATAGCAATAGAACAAAATTGGTTTTGTTACAGTTGTCAGTTATCTATTCTTTAGAACAGAAAATGATGAAAAGTGTATATTTTTCTCTTCTTTTTGGTGTATAAAATATGTTTTATATGAAAAAATGTGCTATGTATAAAGCACACTGAACTCCAGCCTAAACTCCAGGGCCTATTTTGAAAAACTTTGGATTGAGTTTTTTAATTTTACATTTGCATCTGGGGTCCATCTTGACGTTACAGTGCATGTGTTTGTGTAAATGGAAATCTAAATACTGCTATATGCTGAAATTATAGCATCTTAGAAAATGTTGAATCTCTTTAGTGGCAAACAATACTGTCAGACATTTGTTCTACAACTTCTTGAAGATTAAGTTAAAAGCAATAAAAAGGTTTTTAAGCATCTCTTACACTTTTACTGGCTTATGAAGTATGTGCACTGTTGTTAGATAACCATTATTACCAGGAAAGAAAAGATCTCAGAGGCTCTGATTTGTCCTATAAGTAATATGAATTTTCTTTCAAACTGTTAAATTCAATGTAAGTTCAGGGTTTTTTAAAAAATGTATTCAAGTCTGTTGATTTTCATTCTCTTTCAGTGAGGTACCCACTATATTAACTTATAATACCAGGATCAGGAATTAGATGCGCTCTATTACAAAATGGTGGTATAATTGCAGAGATTGTTCTTGTAGATAGGGTTGTTTATATACTCCAGAAAAAGGTGCTTTCTATCAATCTCAATTCATTAAAATATCAAATAACCTTAGGATCTTCAGTAAAGAGTTGGCCCATCAAGGTCTCATGATAATTGACTTTTCCTCTAAATACTTCTAAAGACTACTCGTTGTTCTATTGGCTCATACACCAGTTAACAAAGCATTGAAAAGTGTCTCACGTTACCAGTATACGTAAGCTAGAGTAGATATGCCATGATGGTTGTCAAATCTGCTAGGTGCCTATTGTTGAGAATCGGCTTATTATTTTTTCATATAATATAAAAAAATAGATAAAATCCTCTTTCTTGAGCTTTGAGCAATCATTTTTGGGAAATCATAGTAAGAAACACAAAGAGTAGCCACAGGTACTTTGTTAGGGAAAGATTTTGTGTTAGTTGTAAATTAAAGTGTACAACAAGGTTTCAGATTTCAGCACAAATATTCACATGAATATATATATATAAAATACCTCAAACCAACCAAGTAAACTTCACTGTTTTCTTGGATATTTCTTTTTCTGTTATTGAGTACTGCACAGTGTGCAAAGTGTTTGGGTTTGGCTCTCTGTTGTCATGCTGATTTGTTGCGTGGGTAGCCAAAGCAGGTTTTAATTTAGAATTTAGAAGAGTAACAAAGTGAACATGAACAACCAAGAGATCAACCAATAGCGGCAGTCATTCAGCAAAAAATAAACTGAAGTGAAACAATCACGAGTTGCTCACCGACAGTTTGGGGCCAGGAAAAGAAGCAATATCCGAATGAGTTATCAGTCACAAATATGCAAAACATGAGTGTCTGAAGGCAGAATCCTTCCTTCCACCCCCAAAGATTCTGTTGCATTTTTTATGAGGCATGTTTTATGAGGCATGTCCACAAATGATTTCAAAATTGTTGCTTCTCATATCTCTGTATTGATTATTCTTCTCAGAAGCTTCCTGAATATTATGGATATATTTATTATTTTCCCACCACTCTCTTCCTTCAACTATGTAATATAGCAGGACACTTTTTTCTTTTTTCTTTTTTCTTTTTCTGTTTTTTTTTTTTAAAGTCTAAAATAATATAATTAATCTTTGAAGAATATGTGTCTGGGGTTTAGGACATGGCTTTCGAAATTGTCTCCCTACTAATATCCATTAATTCTCAAGAGCTATAGTTATTCAAAGACAGAAAACATATTAAATAATATGGGCTAACAATGTTGGAAAATTTTTGAAAATTAGTGGATTATAGATTCAATATTAAACTTTAGATCAACACTACCCAAAATAGATATTCAAACTAACAATTCAAAACTGAAGGTTAAACTTCTTTACCTCACTATTTCTTGCCTACTCTTCTATTAATTATCTTATTTAATTTCCATTTAATAGTCCAGCAGCAGCAAACAGACTACATCTTAAAATGTTACTTTAAAAATAAAATACAGTTCGACCTTCTCTGTAAGTCTTCCCCTTCTCTCATTTTCCAGTGCCCGTCTTATTTTAGAGAACTAGGAAGTAGTGATTTCTTCTTCCAACACGAGGTGGCGTTCGATTAACTACTGAAGTCCGTTCCCAGGAGTCTCAAACATTCCTGGGTCTCCAAGGTTTCTTTCCATAGGCGGTGTAACCAGAGCAGGACTAAGTCAAGAAACAGAGAATTTATTTTATTTTTTTTTCATTGTAAGTATACACAATTTAAAGGCAAGGACGTAAGATCATTCTAACCTTCATTCATATTTAGGAGATCTCTATGGGAATAAATTGGAAAGACCTGAATTATTCTTGTGATGAAGCATTCTCTTTAAAACATTTCATTGAAAGTATGTATGTATTATGATGCCTTTCAAATGTGTCTGATTCTACTGTGATAAGGATCCAAATATTAGCTTTATAAATACTCAGATTGAGTTATTAAGTGCAATCAGGGAAATATAATAACATCTCATGAATTTGTTTAATAAGGATTTAAAGCTACTGACTTGAAAGATACAAAGAACTCTGAAGGCTCCTGTTCACTAATGTGGGTCTTGGAATGCAAATAATTTGTCTAATTTTTTTAGAACTTAGTTCTCCTTAGATATGTGTTCACCCCTGGAAAGTACACAAAGGATTTCTTTGGGGAATTGGGAATGACAGTCTCATGTTTGTGATTATTCTTCTGTTACTGACTGTGGTGGATTGACTTTGGCCAGCTGCCAGATGCCCACCTGGCTGCTCTCTCACTCCCTCTCCTCAACAGGACAGGGGGACAAGATATAAAAAACTTGTAGGTCAGGATAAAGACAGGTGGACCTCTTGCCAATTTCTGTCATGTGCAGAACAAACTTGACTTGGGAAAATGAATTGAATTTTCTGCCTATGAAAATAGACTTGGATGGTGAGAAACAAAGACAAAGTTAAAGAAACACTTTCCTTTTTTCCAGGTTCACCTTCACTCCTAACTCCTCTACCTCCTCTATTCCCCCCTCAAGCAGCACAACATGGGTGGAAGGGGAATGGTCACAGTACATATCTTAGACCAACAGCCTGATTGTGAGTGAAGTCAAGATTTGGTCAACAGAGGATCTCACACATTCTCATGTTTATTTAGGGAATCAAAACCACAGGCCACTTTAGAACATGACATTTCAATTAGGTGTATCTGTTCTGCTCTGCTCTCCGCTGTGAAATAATTCAGTGTCACAATGTAATGCAATAATGATTTAATATATACATGACGTTTCCTTCCCTATAATCTCCTTAAGGTATTTATACGATATATGTTTCCTTTTGTAGACTAGAGTTGTTCCCATGAATTTCATTCCACTCTTTAAGAGAAGCCAAAATAAAAGAAGGCCATATCAAAACAGTGAACTATTAAGGCCTTTTAGATTTAGCTCTAAGCTATCTTCTGGGTTAGTATAGCTCCAAAACAAGGTGTCTGCTCTGGTCTTGAAACCTATATAGCCACATTAAACTGCTACTGTGGACAATTAAAGATTGAATCTATCTTCAGCTATTCACACAGCTATGGAGATATGAAAAGAAAGACTTGCTGTAACAAAGAGTGTGATCCTACATTCTTCAAAGTATTTTTTGACAAGGGAAGAATGTAGAGACCACAAATGTTAGACTCTAGAAATGAAGTTAACTCAAATTGCTACAGGGAATAATTTTGTGACAAAAAATGTTTCACTACTTGTTTTAAAACAGGTATTCACACAATAACAAAAGGAAAAGAAGATCTGCATTTTTGTGATTATGTGCCACCTCATCTGTGGCACAGAACATTTGTTAACAAAACAGTCCCTTGCACTGTGTGCTCAATAGCGGAGTCTTTATATATGTAATCAGCTTTATAAAGCAATGAGAAGTGAATTCCTAAACACTGGACTACCAAGATATGTCTGGAACATGACATGAAACTACCTAATGGGGTGTGCAAACTCGCCTTCTTGCACACACACGGCTCGTTTCACCCAGATAAGGGAGTTAACACCGTAGTTGGCCTTATTAACACGTTTTCTGAGAGCTGATGGGCTCAAGATAATGCTTGGCATAAGCTGACTGAGCTTCAGAGGTATTCTAATTTGTGAATATTCTTTCAAGTATACTACTTTCAAGTACCTGATCTTAAAGCCAAGATTCTTGAAGTAAATCACAAAATGTGCTTTTCCAAGTTCCTTAAAAACCTGTGTCAGACTAATTATAGGGAGACACTGCCTTGAAGAAATGCCAAAGATGCATGAAATATTATAAATGTTACTTAGACACAATGCAACAATTATCCAAATCTATTAGAATTATCTCAGTCTTTTCAGTAGTCTGAGAAAAAAAAAACTTAGTGTATTGTAAAAACAAATTGTGTTTTACAGCTATGCAATCGTATTCTATATGTATCATAGAATCCGTAGATCTAAAGAGTTTTGCCAATGCTTTGTACTATATTCATAGTTAGAAAGGTCATGCCAAAAATATAGCTGTTATCTGTTCAAAACAATATATATGTGAAAACTAAGTAGATATTTACCTGCTCTGCCCGCTCTTTCTTCATTAGATGTACATAAAGAGATGTGAGAGACTTTGCAGTCTTGCTGCATGTTAAAAAATGTGCTCTTCATAAAGATTATTTAGATTTTATGTTTGAATCCTAGTGGGTATAAACAACACGAAGATTTATGAACAAATGTTATGTGAAAATAATATATAATATCTATCATCATTGGCTTAGGTCTACTTGAAATTAAGAATCACATGAGGTCGTAAAGGACACCGCATTTTCTAGCAACTATATATATTTATCTTTTTTAAATAGGTCTGCTATGAAGTGAAGGATAGTAGCATATTATGTAGTCTTTATACTGTAACCTCCCACTGCAATGGAGTTTTCATATTTCACCAATTTTGTTCTGTGGAGCTGTGTCTCATTCCCTTTTCTCCTTGTACTAAGTCTTGTTCTTCTTTTACAGCTTTAAGACTTTAATTGAATTCAGTGTTTCACACCTTCATGCCACCTTTCTTAGTACAATCCACTGGTCTTTTATTCCTGATGCTTTGTCCTGCTTTGTCCTTGGTACAACCCCTCTGTTTGATCTCTTTAACCAAAGTTTACAGAGCTGCTATAAGTTACTAGAAACAATATATTCTGCCAGTCCATAACTTATTTTAGTTTAATTTAGGACATATGAAGAAAAAAGGCATTTATTTGGCTATCAGTTCAAACTGGCTAGTGAACGTTGATGAAATTGTCGTGTTCTTGCACACAGTCCATGCAAAGCCCCGTAGGTAAGTGTGGTTATCCCAGACCCAGCAGAAGGGACATCTGTGTTCAAGTTCCTAATTTCTTTCTGATTATGCTAATTACCACCCTAATGGGAATCCTGTAGTGGTTTTTCTTCAATCTCTCATGCAAGTCCTGTTTGTGTAAACAGTTGATCATAGCCCAGTCACTGGACTGTGTGCTTAGGAGTTCATTCCTTTCAGTCTGATAATTATGCACTTACAAAAAGTGACATATGTTCAGAAAGACAGGATTTTTGAACATGTTTACCTCGTAACCTGACATTTGTAGAACTCATTTGGGATGATGATGCTTGTTTTTGCTTGTAGGTAATCCACATCTCCTCTGTCATCTGCTGAGCATCCTAACAATCAGACTACCTCTGTTACCTGTTTTGTTATTTATAGGTGTTTTTTAAGAAAAATTATTTCTCTAAATAGATGATCTGATTCTCGTTTGTGTCCATCTTGTTGGCTACGTTAATGAAAGCAAGTAAGGGGCAAACAAGCATTTTAGCCTTAGGCTTATAAAAAGCCGTATTTGGTATAATTAAAAACCTAGCAGACTAAGTAATTAATATAAATAATTAGAATTGTATATAGATCTCTTGCTTTCTTTCTTTCTCTCTCTAGAAACATTTTTACCTATAGTTAGCTAATGTCAAACAATTTTTTATCAGCTTTGAATAGAAATCACTTGACTGAAATTGATGAACAGCAGAGAAGAACATAGCACTGTGGGTTACAAAACTGAATTTGATATTGAAGAATAATAACACTAAGGATTCAAAAGGAAACTTATAAAAAAAAGATATTTGTGAATTTAGCCAAATGCAATGAAAATAAATTCAAGAAACATGAAGCAAGGTGAAGAAGATAGCTAAAACTAAGATGGGAAATTACAGTGTCATTTGGAAGAGACAGAAAGATAAGGGAAGAAATATTCTGCCTAGAATAACAAGTGAGTCCATCTGTTTGTGTGAGCCTTGTGCACAGCTATCTCAGCAACATTAGCAAACATGCAAGTAAATTTGAAGTGTATAAAATCTGCACAAGTGATGCTTTATGCTGTGCTGTGGTATTTGTTTTGGAGTCTGTTCTACTAAATTGAAGACATTTTCAAGGGTTACAGTAGTTACTTTGCTTTTAGTCATATTACTCCCTTCTCTATGAATTCAAAATCTAGCAATTTTTGTGGCTAATCAAGAAGGAAGATGAGCAGACTCAATTATCTTAAAATATATTGATAATAGATTATAAATGACTGACTGAGGAACAAGGGCATAAGGTTGCTCCTTCTAACTTCAGAGAACATCAGACTGAGAGAAGTAACTTTCTAAGGCTCATTTGCTCTTCCATAGGTGCATAGACGTGCGGATTGCATCCAGAGTCAATGTCAGGGAAAAAGTGTTAGAAAATATTTCGTTCTGTCTTAAAATAATGAAGATAAGAAATTTACAGTGAATGAGGAAATGTCTAACCCTCCCTTCTCTATGGCTGGAACTGTGGAGATTAGTTTCAATTACATGACTGATTTGGAGATGGTTAAAATTAGGTTAAAATTATCATCAAAGTTAAAGTGATTTCAGAGACTTTTACCTTAAGCTGTTTTTCATCTCCCACTTTCATCTTCATCTACTGTTATATCTCCATTTTGTGCTGTGTTTAAGCTCAAAACATTATGACTATGCAAATTAAATAGGCCCATGTGCCTTTTTATTAGGAGGTATACCAAAACAAAACAAAACCAACCAAATAAAAAACCCCAGACACACAAAACAAAACAACAAAAAAACTCCACCCCAAACCCACCAAACAAAAAGCCTCCACAAAACCCAAAACCCACACACAAAAAATGTCACCAAAACTTAAACTCCCAAATTTTTTAAATTCAATGAAAGACAACTTTATAGCACTTGGCTGTAGTCTTAATGTTCAAGCTTTTTGAGCCCCTAATTTGGCAAGCAAATCAGTGGGACAAAGACTTCCTTCTCTCTGTCCTTTCATGCATATTGAGGAGTGCCTCATCTCTTCTGTGTCCTGACCAGGAACCAGCTCAAACCTGCTCCTCTTCCTTCTGTTCTGTGTTTCCAGATTTATTTCCCTGGAAAATGAAGGTCTTGGCTGGGAAATGTGATAGGAAGACTTCAGTCTTGGCTTTATACGGGGTTGGGATACAACTAAAACTGTAACCTAAATCCAAAAGTCTTTCAAACTTTTTACTTAATGAGTTCAAATACTGTGACTAAATTCAGTCAACCCCACAGCTGTGGTCTAAATCACCAAGGCTGTTTTTAGGATTGGGTCTTTATTTAGTCTCAGTTTGTGTTATTTTAAGAATAGTGATATTCAAATGGCATTATAAATGTCATAAAAGTCACAACATTGTCAAATGAAAGTAGATTATTATCTAATGGAGAAGCCTCTCATCGCCGCCTTCTCTTGTTTCATACCACTTACTCTTTACTCTTGAATTTCAGGGCGCTACAATGAGAGGCCAAATCTAGAATGCTGTGTAGAGCAGCCTCACCAAGATTACTGAGTCCTGTTGGCCATTCACCATAAACCAGTTAAGTCAGCTGTAACCTTCTATCTGAGGAACCAGATACCTCAGCAATCTCCATGACATAGTACTCCTGTAATTGCTTCCAACCCCCAAGTTTGCTGCTAGTTATTCCCAATAACGATGTTCTTTTTGCACAGTAGATGACCTGCTGGCAATGGTTTTGCACTGCCATTTCTTTAGACTGTGATTTACTTTGGAGAAGACAGATTGATGAGCAAGATCCAATCATCAGACTTATTAAAAATATACAAGTTTCTTGAGAAATCTTTTCTATCTTGTCAAAATCACTCAGATTGTTTGACTAAAATTTATTTATTCAAAGTCTATTAAATGCAGCTATTTGTGAAACAACACCTTGTCTTTTAAGTACTGTTTCGCTCTTGTATTTCACAGCATAAGTATGGTTCTTTGTTTTCCTTTAATGTGCATTGTTTTCAAGAGAAATGGGCATAAAATATTACAAATGCACATGTGAAGTTTGATCTGTTCCTGTGCCCATTCTAGCCAACCCTTCAGTGAAACATATTGTAATATATGTTCTATATGTTAGCATAGTTTAATCTGTATTTATTGTTTGTGAGGTACCATGATGAATACTGCAAAGGAACAAAACATATTATGTGCCTCAAAATGGCTGGAACTGCTGCCAAGAAAACAGCAGATGTTCACTCAATTGACAGCAAAAAACCTGATATTCAACATGTACAGAACTTATTTCAGAGAATTTATGGGTTTTTTACTGGGAATTTTGGAGACAATGTGAACTGAAAGACAAGAGACTTATTCTATTTTTGGTTTTGTTGTGACTTGCTGTGTGGTCTCTAGGCAGTTACTTCACCTTTCTCTGTCTCCATTTCTTGTTTCCCCCTTTGTCTCTTCTCTTTAGAATTTAAGGTTTTCAAAAGAGTCTATATTACATTTGTAGCATGCACAAAGAAACCACTGCAATATAAATAATAATTATAATAAGGCCAATTTTAACTCTGTCCTCAGCAGACAAATGAAAGAAAATTCCTCATTTTCTGTAATTTCAGAAAAATTACTTGTTATTAATGTTCTTGCGAACACAACAGGAGGAACTGGAGATCGATCAGGCTCATGTCTTCATTCTATAAACTTTTTGGCTGGTTTTAGTGAAATCAACTCACAGCAGAGCTGGAGTCCAACCAACCAACAGAAGAGACAGGCTTTTAATCAGGCTTCTCTACAATGGAGCACATCCATCTGATAAATGAACTAATTAAGCAAATGAATAAGTATAACCTACCACTGTGAATGACACTATGAAAAAGCTTCAGATCCATATGAATAGTTCTAGAAACCCAGAAAAAAGGATGGAAAACATACAAGCTCAATTCATGAAGCACATTTATGTAAATGAAATTTTACCATGGGCAGTGGTCCGGTATAATGCATGCTCTGTGTGTATAAGGATGACAAGGGGTAAAGAAGTCTGAAATAAGGTTATTTCACTTCTGAGGTTTTCTTATTATCAGCCATTTCACAGGCAGAAGAATGTAGCAATGACTCATGCTCTTTCTGAATGTCCCTTTGTGAAAGTAATTGGGATGCCATAACACCTGTACCCTGTTTTTTCCTTTAATGTCCCAAATCCATGTATAACCTCCCTAGCAAAAAACCCCTTACATGATACGGAAAAAAAAAAAAAAGAAAAAGAAAAAGAAGAACAAGAAAAAACAACTCAGACTCATTTAATATAACCTCAGTGGCATCTTTCTAGCTTTGTCTGATTAGAGGTTTCTAGGGTTGATCTGACAGCTTTGGAAGCAACATAAGTGATCTCATTGGTTTTAGGGAAGTAGCAGTGATCCCTGAGACTGTGGGACCTCTTCTAATGTCCTGCCTCTCCCATACATACCCTTGAAACTGTGGCTTTCTCTAAAAAGTATTATAGATAAATAAGACAAAAAGTTTGACCTCTCAGGTAACCAAAATCACGTGAAGAGGTAAGAGTTAGTTAGTAGAACTGAAAATTTGAATGAATTTGTATTCCTGTGATACAAATGTTATATGCTGCTCATCATCAGCTCTTTAATCTTCAGCTGCTTATCCAATTCAAGGTGCTTTTCATTTCACTATTATTTAATAACTTGATTCTTTTCCTACTATAATTATTACCTTCTAGAGAATTGTTATGGTTTCTTTTCTTTAAGACATGGTACACATTTTAATAACTTGTGTGGTAATATCTGTTCCCAGGACCTGTGTTTTTCATTATGAGATTAAGAATCATCAGTGACTTATCTACCAGGAACAGAAATCCAGTTAGTAAGCGCCTCTGAACTGAACTTTTTGAAAAATTGCCATTTCTAGCTAGCTATGAAAAATTTTGCACAGAGGAGTTTTGTCCATTTTACACCCATTATAGAAATTAAAGCAAGCAGTAAAACTTGCCCTTTTAAAAAGGGCATTCAGCAGGAAAGACACTATAGTAGCACAGATAATACTTTGTTAAGATTCACTCCTATGATATGTCAAATCCATTACCATTGACTTTACTGTATTATAGAACCATAGAATCGTACAACAGTTTGAGTTGGAAGAGACCTTAGAGATCATCCAGTTCCAAGCCCAATGCCATGGGCAGGGGCACCATCACTAGACCAGGTTGCTTGAAGTCCCATCCATCCCTGTCTTCCATGCTTTCAGGGATGGGGCATCCACAACTTCTCAGGGCAATCTGTGCCAGTGCCTCACTACTCTCACAGTAAAGAATTTCTACATAACGTATAATCTAAATCTAACCTCTCTCATTGAAGCCATCCCCCCTCACCCTGTCCCTACATGGCTTGCTACAAAGTCCCTCTTCAAATTTTTTCTAGGCCCTGTTTAGGTACTGGAAGGCTGTTTTAATGTATTGGTACAGTGGTAACCTGTTGAAACAACTGCAGCAAGTGAGAGTGTGTTTTATAGTTGATAAATAAAAATTTAAAACAGGTTAAATTGGCTGTAAAGGTGCTTTATGGGTTATTAGTTGTACAAAATGCATGAATAAGAGAAATGAAAAAGAGTCCTGTTAAAGTCACTTGATATGTCTAGAATAATACTGACTTTCTGTAGTTATCCTGCAGAACCTCCCATAAAGAAGCTACAAATTCATAAAGTACAGTTGCATAATAAACAATTCTTACATATGTTAGTTTGGAAAAATGACAAGTGTGTCTGATACAGTTACAAATTTTTCATACAAACTGTAAGCTACGGCAATTATCTCTCTTGTAGCAGTTTTCAGACTTGCCTTTTTAAGCCTGTGATGAGAATCTGCACATCGGACATGGCTTACAGACCATGCATTCTGTAATGTACAGTCAGAGAATGCCTTGGGTTGGAAGGGACCTTTAAGGACATGTAATTCCATGCTCCTTATCATGCCAGGGAATCCTCTCACCAGACCTGGTTGCTCCTGGGCACAATCCAAGCTGATCTTGAACACTTCCAGGGACAGGGCATCTACAACTTCTTTGGATAACCTGTTCCAGTGCCTCACCACCCTTACTGTGAAAAATTTTTATTTAATACCTAATCTATACTTACTCTCAGTTTGAAGTCAT
>VXBT01001629.1:0-55643 GCA_013400235.1 Oriolus oriolus | reverse complement strand
AAATATTTATTTAAAATAAATATAAATAAAACTGGTTCGAAACTCCATCTTTCTTAGTGCTATTCGCCAATAAGCTTAGTAAAATATCATTAAACCTAAAACAATCAAATATGTAACTTCCCAGTTTTTCATTGCACACCTTGGATCTAAGCAATCTCTAAGGAGATATTGCTTTAAATGTAAAGATATTGCTTTTACTGCAGAGTTAATTTCATTTTCTTAATAAAAAAGCTAAATTTAACTAAAATTATCTTTCAGTCTTTACACATTTTGCTTTGAAATTTAGATTAATTTTCCCAATACTTACACTGATAAAGGAATATATAAAATATATAAAATATATCAAGTGGATTGCTGTGGGGTAGGATTAGTTTCAGTGAAACTTGATGTTTCTGAAACAAAGTTCTTGTTCAGTGACTGGTATTCTATGTCTTATTCAGGTCTTTACAATGTACTAGTGTAACTGTAATAAAAATAAAAAATAAAATAAAAATTATTGACAAGATATATCTCTCATAAAATACTTGCTGCAGAAGTACTGAAAATTGAAAGTCAAGTCCTCTTAGTAACTGGGTAATGGCACAGTAATTTAGTAATTTGGTAATTTTCTGTTTGTACAGACATGACTTGTTTCAAGTTTATGAAATCTTGTAGATCTCCCATAGAGTAGCAGATGAATTAATGTAATTTTTCTGTTTTTCTATGACTAGAGGAAACTCATATGACACAAAAAAATGCAACAGTGAGTGGATTAGAAAGTTGGAACATATTAAAATTGTTTTTGATGACACCAGTGACACTTGTATAGTGAAATTAGTCATCTTGCGATAGCACACAATAAGTGGCTATATTATAAATTTACAATGCATGTTGATTAGTCTTCAAAACTGACAATTCATGAAAACTTGGGGAAAAAACATGAAAATAAATAAATCCTGTGTAATGCCCAAACAAAAAGAAATTATTTTTTCAGCAGAGAAAGCAGAAAAGGAATGACCTTTTAAATTCTATGAATAGCTGAAAGCCTACCATTTGAACAAACAAACAAAAATATTAGAGCTATTTCTGACAATAATAGGAACCTCATTTTTTAGGAAGTCTAAGTCTCAGAACCAAAATTGACCGAAGATTTCAAGAGGAAGAAATGGTTCTAAAGATAGGTAAGCAATAAGCAGAAGCACAGGAAAGACAGTGGCGCAATGCAAATCATTGGGAAAGGCTTTACTAGGAATGCCAACCAGGCAGAGGTTCTCAGTATCTTCTTTGACTATTTTTTTACTGACATAGCTGTACCCATATCACAGGATTAAGTAACTGCAGTAATTCTGTGTTGACCCAGCAACAGTGGAGGAAGGGCTGGTCTGGTGCCTTTTCCAAGTGCTCAACCCACATTAATTTATGGGCCTGGGTGTATTCACTCCAGGGTGTTAAGGCAAGTGCCTGACTTTGCTGCCAAGCCACTGTCCTGATATCTGAAAAGTTGTGGAAATCAAGGAACATCTGGATGATGACTAGAAGAGGACAAATATACCTACCAAAAAGGGCAGAAAAGAGAACTAGAGACCCATTAGTCTTGCTTCTGTCCTTGGGAAAATAATGGAATGAGTCCTCTTATTGCAAGTCAAATAAAGCAGGTGATTGCAAAAATCTAAAGCAGATTTACCAAAGGGAAGTCACTCCAGACTGATCTGCTCAGGCTGTGCAACACATGTGTTCTGTTGACAAGAGAAGAGGGGTGAATACTGGTTGCTTGGTCTTCATTGCAGTGCTCAACACTGTTTCCCGCAGTTTGTTGGGAACACAGTGACAAAATACGGACCGGATATCAGGCTGTGAGATGCGTGGGAAATTGGCTAACCGACTATTCTATGATTCTATTCTATCATCTCCGTGGGTCAGAAAATTGGGACAGAATATGCCTTTGGGCCATGAATTAGAATACAGCACAGTACCTGAATATTTTTTATTCTGTCCCAAAGAGTAGAATTATCTCTCTATCCTGTAAAACAGTTTATTTAAAGGAATGTAAATGCAGGTTCCTTGCTTATTCTGGGCTACATTAGCTAGAAATAACAGAAATATTGTAAACCAATTTGCAGTAGATAATACTTCTCACTCCATTTTTCATCCCAGTAATGCTCTGAATTCCTTTTTTTTATTCCCCATTCTCCAAATATGCAAAGGTAAAAATGGAAGATTGTGTTATTGATAGGATAGAAATTCCCTCTTTCCAGTAATTCTCAAATCTCATTTAAAAGGGGTTTGTACATTTAGATCAGCCTATTTTGGAAACATTGTACATTTAGGCTGAAAAAAGAAGTCAATTGCAGCTAAAGAACTGTATTCATACTATTTCCATGTGGAAGGACAAAAACCATTTCTTTGATCTTCATTAAAATGAAATGACTTAAACTCAAAGCAGCTTTGGATTGGAATAATACAATACTATATAGGCATTTCCAAATTTTTTAAGTGTTTTACACCATTTGAAATAACAGCAGGAATTACTGCCAAAATTATAAGCGTACCATGTCAGAATCCTTAGAATGACAAAGAATTACTCTCTTTACGCACTTGAAAATCTTTGAAGATGTTATTAACACAAAAGACATACTGAAACTTAAAATAAGTAGCAAAACCACCACTTTTTAAATCAAATTATAAAACCAGTTTTAAATATTGGTATTTTTTCCTATGTTGCTAATGTTCCCCCAACAGTAATAACATCCATCTAAGAAATGAAAACCACAAATGAAAATATATACAAAACAATTGACTCAAACAGGGCGTGAACCAAGTTGCCCTATGGATTTTTTTTTCTGAACTGAATAAAATGCTGTATGAAGCAAAGAGCATTTGTTCTTTAATTTAATGGCCTGCCTGTTAGGAGCACATAAATAATTTATACAGACAAATCCTGAGCTCCTGCACTTTAACCTGAAATAATGAAAAGAGTCAACACCTTCACCCAACACATCTGTGTGTGTAATGCAATCCCCATGTCCCCCTGCTAGTCACAGCACTGTGAAAGAGAGCATAAACCTCCTGTCATTAATTATTGGGACCTTGCTACTCAGGAAATAATGTATGTTCTATTCATGAATACAAATGATTCAGACAGATAAATCTTTCTTCAAAATAGAGAATCTTCTGAATAGAGACGAGAGAAGTCACTTCTTACTCGTGTCTTACTTCCACCTCCAATATTTTGATAATGCCCTTTCTAGATTCAGGCTTCTTTCAGTTTTTAAGGAAAGATTTTGTTTGTTTGCTTATTTGTTTTTAAGAGACAAAAATGTTTCTTGATTGTGATGGGTTGGCTTTGATCTACAGTCAAACCCACAGCCATTCACTCACACCTTGCACTTGTTTCCTGAACTTAGTTGAGTAGTCAGAAATAAAAGTAAAAATAAAAATAGAAATTAAAATAAAAATATAAACTTCCTAAATACAGCGTTTTATTCAGAACAAAGAGCTCAGCTGACCTCTGAGTGGACTCATTGCTACTGTCCAAATCAGGGCATCCCCTGGCTGTCTCCCTCAAAGACTGCCCCAGCAGTGTCCCCCACCAAACTCCTGTCATTTTCATGCAATTTTTGTCTTCCTTTCTATGTTTTATTGTAATGAAAAGTCTTTTTTGTATTTTTTTGTAAAATCAGATGCAAAATACCAGAGCACAATATATATTTTAAGTTATTACTTTGATTTCTTTCAAAAGATGTAAAAAAATTTTAATCTTAAAAATAGTTTTCACAGGAAAATATAAAGGACTACCGACCTATCTTCTATTTTCATTATTCTAATGATTTCTTTTCATTAAAGCAATACCAAAAGGAAAGATTTTTTCAAAAACTATGAGTCTGTATTCATCTTAAGAGATTAAATTAGCACTCTGTTGGAGAAAAGATATCTGAGTAATTTCTGTTACATTTTATGGTGTTTCTAAACAGAGTGGTTTATTTATTTTACTGTTTTGAGATGCATATATAATAATTTTCTAGTTTGAAACAAAAAAATCAGTAAATAATTTCTATTTTTATGTGGTATAATAGATACTAAATAATCAAATATATAAAAAGTAATACAATTAACTAACTTAAAAAATAGAAGACTTTAGTGTCTCACTGCTCAAGTTTTAATTTTAATACCTATTTAAAATTAAATCAGACTCTATCTGATTTTTATCTGATACAGATAAATTGTGCATAATTGGTGCTAAAGCAGCAAAAATAAAGATGTTAATGGTGGCTAATTTAATCTTCCAGCTTACAGTGTGCAGAGACCAGTGAGCAATCACAAGAAACATCACCATGCTAATCTGACTCACGAAAGTTTGGAAGTGTTTGTAGTAACTTTACTCTAGAGCATAATTTTTACAGTCTCCTTTTGTGTGACAAGGGAAATAAAACTGATTGAAAATGTGCTTTGAATCATATAAAGTAGATACAGGTAAAATATACACATAAAAACCATCTTTTTTTAAAGATGCATATCAAAAAATAAAGGATATAGAAGGATGTTTGAAAAAAGGGACACAGTTTCACAGGAAATTGCTGTGTGCTTATACTTAGCATGTTCTTTCCCACTCCCCCAAATGTAAAAAAATTGTATTATTTGCCTTTTAGTAAAGTTAATCATCCTTCATAACAGGTCAAACTGAAACAAAAAACAAAAAAAAACCCTGAGAGCCTAAATTGGAAAAAACCCCAGACAAACCTGCTTATTCAAACATAATCTGTGAGATCACAGCATAAAGCAGTGACAGAGTCAATAGTTAAATATTCCTTTCATCTTCTTAGAAAGATGAAATAAATATCTTAGACATATGACTGACTGTCACTGTTCAAGAAAATGTCTTTCAGCATTACTGTTGGCAAAACTACCTCCTATTTTTCTATGGAAAGGATACAATCACTTCATTTTTATTAGTGTCTTATGAAAAGGGAGGACCATAGATCTTGCTTGCCTTTTGCAGTTTATTTCAGTTTCAGTAATAACACAAAGCGAAACAAAGGGACACAGTTAAATTGCAGATCATGAAATAAGATAATGAAATAAGATGTCAAGCAGCTGTCAATTCAAAATGCTTAAAGTTATTTAAAGGAAACTTCACAAGGGGTAAAATGTGATTTATTTCTTCCTTTATTTATTCAGCAAAATCCAGAAATCCTAATCTTGAAACACAAATTTGTAACCCACTGCTGAGAAACAGAACACAACTCTGCCTTCCTTTGGACACCATTCAATTTATCTTTATCTTCCCTGTCCAATTATTCTGTATTGGTAGATGTTGACTTCTCGGTTGCATATTAAAACAAATAATTGTGAAAGTGCTGGAGTGGAAGGAGTCTCCATGGAAACAGTAGTTCAAATTGGGTAGTAAAATATGCTAGTATAAAACTGCATCTCTCCACAGCTCCTAGTAAAAATTAATAAATAAATAAATAGCTAAAACTACACAAAATACTATATAGCAGTACTTGTGACCATGTAAGTCTCCGGCACCATCAGTATTACATCAAATGTCACACTGAGATAATAATTTTGGACAAAACAGCACACTCTGGGGTCTTTTCTGTTCTTGTTCTCCTCTTAAGCAAATAATTGCAACTACTAAAGCATAGACTCAGGACAGAATGCAACAGAAAAAGGAAAAATAAAATTTTCCTCAAATCCAAGCAAGTAATACGTTACAATTCATTGATCAAGTCTCCCTTTTGTACCAGGAATACAGAGGTAGAGGTACAAAGCATAAGCAAAAAAACCCAATAAACTGAAAGTCTTGAAAGGAAAGATCACATTCACACAAATTTATTAAAACAAAGAAAATGTGGATTAGCACTTCTAAAGCAACAAGACATATAAGAACAAATCCATGCTATCAAAGGGAACCTAATTGAAATATAGATGTTCTACATGACCGCAGACATAATGCAGTAAACTCCAAAGCTGAGAGCTTGAAAAATTGAAAAAAATCCCCCATTTTAAAGCTTTCCTTGCCAATCAAGCTGATCCAAGAAAATAATCCTGTAAATTAATCCCATAGTTTTCTTTATGTATGTAGTTTTATAGTTCACATACCCTTTTTCTGACATTTTCACAAACTACTTTTCAACTTCTTAATAGAAAGTCAATAAGCTACCCATATTCTCCCTAGATGAGAACTGGGTCACAATGGGATTAAGTGCCCAAGAATATATAAAAGTTTATAGTTAAATTAATGGCTCAGAAAAATCCTTTCAAGTCCAGCACCTAACTCCATACTTTTTAATAAAGCCAGAGCAAGCTCAGGAAGCTCAGCAACATACTGGCTTTTCTGACCATTGTTGTAACAACCAGGTATTATCAAATAACCCTGTTCCTGCAGTCATTTACTGGCAATCTTGAAAGCCAATTGGAATGACAGATTTCTTCTTGTTACACCAAAGTACTACAATCAACTAAGTTCAAGTCACTGACATTTACAGAACAATCCTACTCAAAGTCATAACGTAAGGTAAGACTGGTTTAGATGCCATTTCCTCTACCTTCGTTATTTCCAGAATTTCCTCCTTGGGAAGAATAAAGAAGCCTAAACTTTCCATGTTTTTTTCATGCATTACAAAATGTAGCATATAAAGTCTTTAAGGCACCACTCACTTTTTGAAAGACAGCTGTTACTAGGGAGGAGTAGCTCCCAGGTCTTAGCTGATTAACACTTTCCGTATTTTTGGTAAAGTTTTAAGAACAGCGTTGCATATGGTAAGTTTCCCCAGTGATTAGTTATAACAAACATTAGCAATCTACCACTTAAGTAATTCTAATAATTTAAAACAAATTTCAATTGTCAGCTCATTGAAAAAAAGCATCTTAACCTCTATTTTGAAGCTGATTAAAGCCAGTGAATATGAATTAATATAAGTGGAGTTGTATAAATGTTTAATGTGAATGGTAAAAAGTATGAAAAAAGTAGTGACATAAAGGCAATGGTTACATATTAAATTTAAAGCAGTATATTTTAAAATTTATAGATATAATTTACTGGACCAGATTATATGCCATTTTACATTCAAGTACTTACTTTTGCAATATACAGCTGTATTAACATTCAACTATGTCTTACTATTTAAATCCATCAAGTCTCATTTGTGTAATAAATACTACTGGGAATTAAAAAATCTCAAATTGTTATTTTCTCCCCATACTCCCAGTGAACTTCAGTTGCAGGATTTGTTAAGGCAAATGTGATTAATCTAAAGAAGGGATCTTCACTTTGTGCCATAGGTTTCCCTTATAACCAAGATATATCCTGGCATAAGATTCTTTTACAAATTAATTTACATAATGATTCTGGAAGTAAACAGATACTGTCTGAAGGACTCTAAAGTAGAAAAGAAAAGAATCACTGAATCATTATAAAATTGCCTCTATCAACCAGTTATCCCTAACACCACTCTCTCTTGTTCATGTTTTTGATGATATCATCTGTTTTCTCTCATTACATATTAATAATGTATTACTTTCATAACATATTCCTATTACACTTCAAAGATACTCTGCCACTCAAAAAACTGCAAGTAAAAGAGATTGCATCGACTTAAATATACAAAGGGGTAGAGGAGTGGGAACAATACTGCACTGATGCCAGTCTGTTTCCCCTCTTTAGACAGGACAGGAAACTGTTCCAAACTACTTGCTCACTCACACTCTCCACTTGCAATAGTGCAGTGCTATGGCCTCTAACCCACTGCCCCACAGCAGTCATCACCTTCAAGGCTAAACAGGAGCAATGTCTTCCCAGTTTGAGCGCTACATGGCATTAATACTTCTGTCTCAGCTACCAGCCTGGCACTGACGCTTACCTAGTGTCACCAGGCAGTGATGTTGATTACAATTCTCTGACCCACTGTCACCCACAGGATATCCCTGTGCTTCTGTGAGATAGTCTGTCAATTGATGATGGTTATCCTTAGGGGCAGCTCACATTATACTGGACTGACATGTTAACTGACTAGAGCAGCCACATCTCTGTAACCTATACCTTTTGTCTTAATCTTCAAGAGATGGAGGAGAGAGAAGGGAAGGGCAAGCTCTCAACTGAGTTTATGTAGCAAGCTTTTACTATGAGGTGGATGGGCAGAAAGGTTGCAGGGACGACCTATGTGAGTAGACACCAGGAACTGCCCCCATGTTCAACAAACCCAGCACCAGCTGGCTCCAAAACAGGGCCCATGCTGGCCCAGCATAAACCCATCAGCAATGCTGGTGGTGCCTCTCTGTTGACATATATAAGAAAGGATAAAAAATGTGCAGCAGCTGTGAGAGACAGAAGTGAGGAAAACATGAGAGAAACAGTCCTTCAGACACCAAGATCATGATGAAGGTGGGGGAGGAAGTGCTCCAGGTGCACAGCCGAGGTTGCCCTGAACCCCTTGAAGAAGACCATGGTGAAGCAGGTTGACTCCCTGAAAGCCTTTAAGGACCATACTGGAGCACGTATCTACCCTGCAGCCCATGAAGGAAACTTGTGAGGGAGATAAAATGGAGTTGGGCTGCAGGCTGTGGGATGTGCCTGCAGAAGCACATGGCAAGACAAAGAAGCACATGATAGCACAAAGAAGCTTGTCTCCCCCAAACCCTAGGGGAGGAGGCTGCCAAGAACTGACAGGCGGCTCACCCAATACAGAGACATTTCAGGGGGTGTGCTGCTGACATGGCAGTGTGTGATAGGTCATGTGAGTGCATAAAACCAGCTTGTTGTTTGAATAAAGAGGATTCAGTTTTCCCTGCCGGGCTGGGTCCGTTTCAATCGCCGACAGAAACTCAGATCTCAATGTCTTCTACAAGACTATAATATCACAAAGCTACTTTTCTGAAATGAACTCTACAGTAATTGTACAAAACTTAACCCAAGGTTTAGGGGATTTCCACTGCAGATTTAAATTCAAATTCCTAGTCTCACAAGGCAGAGGGATCTGCTTGATGTGACAGTTCCTAAAAGATCAGACTGACGGAGTAAAGAACCTTTCTTCAGTAAAGCGACAATGTAGAAGGAATGTAACCAGTGAGGAAGTATATTTTGACAGACAGCCACTGAATTCAAAAGCAAAGGAAAGTCCTCTATGATGGTGCTCTTGACGCATCATTCATATGTAACACAAAGCAGCACTTCATAATTCTTTTGAATTATTCAGGTCAAAAATAACAAAATTATCGTTAAGCTCTAGAATGTACTGAAGATATGTGCTTCAGTAGCCTTCAAGGGAAATCAACCTTATAAAACTTGCCTTGTCACCTGCTGGCCTATATTGCATGCTCTTTGTGCAAGATTCTTCAGTGCATATATCTGCTATAATTGCTGTCTCAGTAATGTGTGTTTAGTATCAACATGCAAAAATTCACAGAAAATCTATATTTATGCCAGTTCTTAAAAGTTTAATGTTGGAGCATAAGCCTTGTGCCTTCCCACATCACACGCCTTGCAAGATTAGTAACCTAAGATTTCTGAGTGTTATATCTCACTGTGATATCTAAATTAGAGCTTCAACACAGTAAGTGTTTTGGTTTATGGCTTTTAAACATAAATTGTCTTAATTTTCGTAGCATTAAAAAAAATGCTATGAAACAAAAATAAGGAAAACTTACACTCTTCTCTTCTGAAATATAGTTATCTTAGTTATCTCCATATTCCACTCAAAAAAAAATCTTTCATGGAAGAGAAATTTTATCTTTTTATAATCTGTATTTTCAAATTCATGTGATTGACAATATGAACTAATAAGATGGTAATTTTCTGTTAGAAATAATATTACTAGTCAGGAGAAATTTTCAGTGAATGCTTATAATTAGAAATAGTGTTTGTGACTTATTCAGTCCCCACTGTCTCATAATTTTTCTAGAGGAAAAATACCACTTTATTACTACAATTAGAATTAATGTAAACATATATTTCCTGCAGTTTCCACCCTTTATGGGTCCTTTGGATTATTGGTCTACTGTGTTGCTTGCAGTGTGCTATGCAGAAACTTTTGGAACATTTTCAGGGGCCACAGGCAATTTCAGAGCACCAGGCAACATGTTCTCAGCAAGTCCCATGTCAGAAATTACATGTGTCAACATTTGAAGGCTAAAGACTCTGAAGAACAACTCCAGGCAACCTATAACAAAAGAATCAACATCTACTTTAAACCTGAGCAACACAGAATGGTTTGTTACCTTGTATTACCTTGTATGCACTGAATAATGAGCCAATAATTTCCTATGTCTCTTGTTTCTCTTGTACATTTTGAATTCACAAAATCCAATGAGGGCGCCATTTGGTACCCATACAAAGCTCATAAAAATTATTTTGGCAATCTATCGTGAAGAAAAAGAATTATGGATGGAATTTGGTTTAGTTCTGAAACAAAGAAAAGAAAAAACTGAAATTGAAAACATAAAGTTACCAGACTTTCCCCATTGTTTTGTAAATCTTGTTAATATTGAACAGTCTATAATACTCCCCAAAAACTGTTTTGGTTATTATCTGTAGTGATTCTGGTAAGGTTTAATGGAAAGCCCATTCTGTAATTTCTCTCCCTGTGAGAAGTGCTCACTGTATTGTTAATGAAAACTCAGCATATGTCTCTTCACAGACTGTGGTGCTGCGACATTTCCATTTCAGCAGCTTTCCCTTTAAAAGAAATTTTGAAAAGTGTAACAGAAAAACATGAAGCAGATTCATAAATGACTCTTTGGTTTGGCTGCTCGTTAACATTTCAATGAATTGTAGAGTATTTCAATGCCACTGCTGTTATCACCAGTCCTGTATTTTAAGTGTTTTGTAATTTATCATATTTTTTCAGGAAATAATCTGAGTGCCAACTCCTTGTCCATCCCACTTACAAAGCAAAGCACAATGTTCTGCTGAAAGTAGAGGATTAATTTTCCTGGGATATACAAATACTTTTTTAGTCTGCTAAATATAACTTCAATTCTAGATCATTAGCACAGATAAAACAGGTTCAACCTCAGTTATAAACTCAAACATTGTCTGTGAAAGGGACTTTTTATTTATTTTCAGTAGTAGAAGTATGTGTTTTTGCCTACAATTTAGGGCAGAGGCTTTCCAGATTTAGAGTTATTGGCATCAGCACATAACTAAATGAGAAGTAATACAATGGATTTAAAGTAAGGTTACCACTACCTTACACACAAAAGTGTTAGAATCAAAAGAGTGTGTTCATAAACTTGTTGTACGACCAACTGGCTAATCTCTTTTTCATTACTGATGGAAATACTGGCAGTCTCTTCAACTTACAGTCTATTGGGAAAAGATACATGTGTCCATAAACAGATGGCAAGAACATGTTGGGATCTTACCGATTGTATTCAGTTCTTTGTTTTGTAGTGTCAAATGCTTATGACAGTGCTATAAAACCACTACTAGTTGAAGGTAAAATTCTAATTGCAACTGCTCAGCAGTATTTGTGAGGGAGGGATGATCTGGCACAGAAGGCAAGAAGGCCCAAATACAGGAGATGGTTGAAGAGGATGGAATCAGGGATGTCAGAGACAGAGTGACTCCTGGTAAGGAAATGAAGTTTCTGGTGACAAGAAACAGTCTCAGTGTTGTCCTGTGTGTGTCCTGGAATGGGAGTGCTCAGGAGCCACCTTCAGGCAGCAGAGCTGAGCTGGGAGATGGACCCAGGGCTGGGCTGAGGAGCTTCATGCAAGGGCTCTCAGGGTGGGTGCCAGTGCGAGTGCATGTATGGAATGTGCTTGTGACACATCTTTACCGTCTCCATGTGAAAGACCAATGCGCTGCTCATTAAATTTTTCTTCTATGCTTAAGTGCAAATCCGTGTTTAATTTGCCACAAAGGATACCATAAAAACTCCGTAACATAATGCAAGACACAGTTCACCCAAATGGTATGAAACTACTTTTTATCTGAATGGAAGAGTAATTCATTGTATGCAAGGAATTGCAGATTTTGAAGACAGAAAGTGTTTGCAGAGATTTTCTTCAATTTGAGACATTTTCATCTACATGGAAAAATGAAAATACTTAAGAATATAGAAAAATAGAGTAGGAGAACTTTCTCTAATTTTTCTCTGCAATGTAACTTTGCTCAGATGACACAGTGTATTATTTGTTTCGAATAAAGAAGAATCTCCTGATAGAAATCCATCCACTGAAATTTATTTAACAGGGTAGGCTGAAAAGCTATGAATATGTCAATCCTGTTAGCTATGTGTAACAGTTAATCATCAAACTCAATACTTGTACAAAAATCAGACTGTCTTGGAGACTCCTATATGTAATGGCTCTGTTAATTATTTTTAGGATTCCCTGTTAAAAATGTTCATTAATCTTAAGTCAGAATTGATGTGTTCTATGATTTCATCAGACAGTGAAATGTCAGTGTTATGGGGTTTTGCCATTTCTGTTGAGGACTGGTGTTTGAATAAAAGTCTACAGGCTTTGAATTAACAGGATAATGGATTTAGGCAGCTTCTGTGTTTGTATACTAGCATAACATTTGTGTCTTTTAAGAATATAAAAAAGGAAAATGTACCTTATGACTACAGGGAAGACAGTGCAGCACTGGAACTGGTTTTCCAAAAAGGCCACACAATTTCTGTCTTTGGAGGTTTTTCTAGATTCAGCTGCAAAAAAAGACATAAATTACCTACTCAAATACTGGCAATCTTGCTTGAAGTTTGAGGTAGAACGGGATGACCTCCAGAAGACCCTTCCAAGCAGTGCTATTACTGTTCTATGGAAAAAGCAGCAGGGTTTTTCTGAGAAGAATTTATTGGTTGTAAGCCTTAATAGAAGATAATGCACTATGAAATCATAGGGGTGACATGAAAATATGTTAATATGGAAATACACTGCAAATAGAATATGTTAGGCTGATTTATTTTAAAGCTCAGTAATGTCAGGCCATTTATCATGTAAGCAAGCGAGTGGAGAATAAGACTAACGCATTTCAAATACAGCAGAATTTCTAAAGCTCATCACAGTATATTCACAAAGATTGCTTCCTGTTAAACATAGTAAAGGTTCAAGGATTATTACAGTCTAATCGCACATATGAATAATTAGTTGCATTCACTCATGTACTCCAACAAATTCAAATACTTCTCTGTAAAAATACTGTGTGCTTTTCACAGACAGATATATTCTGCAAATATATGTTCCTATTACAATGAATCAAGATATGCTCAAAATCCTTTAAATTGACAATTTCAATGATTTTATCAGCCAAATTCAAAAAACACTAATCAGACATCATAGAAGACAAGGTAAAAATTTTCCATCAGGTATTTGCCGGGCGAGGTTAACCTTTATTAATAACCTTCTACTACAGGGATCAAATAATATCCCCAGCTCCCACAGACTTCCAGTAAATATATTTCCAGCACAAGCATCTTAAAGAATATCCCCAAGTGATTTTCCTTTACAGTGGAAGAAATATAGTGGTTTTGTAGTGGTTTTGTTGGGAAGGGGGTTAAATCTGTTCATAGTAGCTCATACAGTTCCATGGTTTGGATACCTGCTGAAAAGAGTATTGATAATTCAGGGATGCTTTCATTATGGCTGGGGAGTGATTGCACAGCATCTAGACCTTTTCTGATTCTCACACATTCAGCACATGCACACGCTGCCCCACCAGTGAGCAGATGGTGTACACAAGAAGCTGGGAGGCACACAGCTGGACATGTGACCCCAAGGGACCAAAGGAATATCCTGTACAATGTAAAACTCTGCTGAACATCAAGAGCCATGAGCAGAAGGAGGGAGGGAATATGTTTGGAGGTGGCTGAATACCTGCCTATCTATGGGAAGTAGTCAATAGATTTATTATTTTGCTTAGCTTGCGCACACACCTCTTGCTTTATCTATAAAACTCTTCTCACTTTTACCTTTCAAATAGTTTCTCTCAGCCTGCTTTGTGGAGTGGCTCAGTGGCTTTGTGGAGCTGAATTGATAGCTTGGGTTAAATCACAAAAAATTTGATCTGCAGAGACCTTTGGTAAAACTTCATGAGCTAAATGTCCTGTAAAGGTCAGAAGATGTCAGATAGGGAAAAGCAGCCCATTTTTCTCCTCTGAACTTGTCATTTCTGCCCAAATTTATAGTAACGTAGAAATGGGTGACATTCAGAAGATATAATTTCTGTTCTGATGGAACACTTTAAATGTGTTTACTTCTACTTTAATGGCAGCTTTCAATCTTTTTGGCTTTATTGAACATACTGAATAGTAGTAAGTTTAAAATTAGGACAACAGCAAATTTTCAAAGTCTATATATTCACCTTTAGGTTGTCTTTATTGTCCTTTTTACTCATCTTTGAAACTCCTATGCAAATCTGGATGAAGGAATGACAAATATTTATAGCTAAAAGGACTCTGAGCAGTGCCATGGCTCCTTGGAAGAGGGTCGGTGTAGGATGAAGACACACAGTGCTATAATATCACTTTAGTTCTTATCTCCTGTCTCAAATGCAAACGTGTTTGCTTGTTCAGCTCTGAACCTTCATATCGATAATGGGAAAATTTCAAAAAGGACAATGCTTTGGGAAAGAAAAGACTCGGTAGAGTAGCTAGAAGAGATACTATTGAGTCAAATGGCGCACTGAGCCAAATGATCATCTCCTTTAAGTAAACTCCGCATTTCTTATTTTCACTATTGCTTTATCACGCTATCAGGTGCTAACTCTTGAAGCAAAATGTTCCATTAGCATACTACAATTATAAGGTTATTACAAGAGAAAAACTGTTTAGAATCTTACTATGACTTTGAAGATGATATTGAATGTTTCCCTTTTTAAATTAGTCATCCTAGAAATGGTTATGAAATAACATTATCAGCTTTGTTACCAAACAGAATACAAGACAAAATGGAAAGGAAAAAAGTACGTTTTAAGTGTCCTTGTCAGTTTGTGTGTGTGTGGTGCTGGTCTTTAATTAAATGCTGTTTCTGCTGAAGGACCTCTGCTTACCTTGGTGTACTTTCAAATAACTGCCTTAAGCTGGGAGATTTTAAAATGCACACTTTTGCTTCAGACCTCCAAATTCTTTGGCACTTCACAAATCTGAATTTTGTGGCCTTTTATGGAATTCTGTAAAATTCATCTCTTGTACATTTTAAATAAATTAGGGCAACCATTTTGTTTAGACAATGGCTGTAAATGTGGACAGTAGCTCTACAGCAACTTTAGGTCTGCATTAGTATCTGGAACTGCTCTCTCTCAAGCAAGAGATTTAGCTGCTTGTAAATAATATTTACTCCCTTGCCATCATAGTGCAATTCCTCACAAACGCATCTATTCCTAAGGCAGCAGTGCTTGGAAATACAGGGTGACAATGCCTTCTTTAAAGTTATCAGACTGTTCCTAAACAGCAGTCCTATAAATTCTCTGCTAAACAAAATTAACTCGACATCCACATTATTCTGAAAATACTTTTTATTTTTTTCCTGTGAATTATATAGCCAATATATAATATCTGCTTCAGTAAAGAAAAAAATATGTTCTCTTCAGTTCCTGGGTCAAAATGCCTCCGAAGGTAATTGCACAAGGCTTGCAAAAATCTTTACAATACTGTCAATTAATTAAAAAAAAAAAATTATTTTCGTTGTTTTGGCCACAGTAGTCCAAACTCAGTTTGAGCATGTTGGAGTAATACGCTCTTTGTCATTTTTAGTGAATAGTACTTTTACAATAATACTTTCTCTTTTATTTCAATGAATTTATATTTTATTAAAATGAAAAGAACACAGATATTTTTCATACCATATGAGTAAAAGGAGACATCACTTAAACTTACACCAGGTACTTTCATACTTAGACCAGTACAGTGCCAAAGTGATGAAAAATTTTAAATTTTTATGAAATTCATAAGCCAGCAGGACTTTCTTTAGAAACGATACACAGCTGAAAAAAGAAAATCTGAAATTTCCATGAGGTATATTTAGATCTATACTAGGACATTTCTATATTCTCAAATTAACAAAGGACTAGAGCCAACCTTTTACGAAGCAGGTGCCTTCCTTTGTGCATGAATATTTCTGTCTAAATATGATAAGGGAATGACATAAACTTCATGAGAGGATGGGAAATGTATTAAAATTGAACAATGTGGCACATTTTGCTTTGTTCAGATGTAGTACTGGATGTCATTAATAAAACTTGTGTAATCCCCTATCCTCTACACGGCCAGAGCTGAACCCAATGATTAAATTATTATTTTTTGAAATTGAACTTTAAGGATAAAAAATTATGCTTTTGATGCAATATTAATAACCATAACATTTTTCTAGAGTGAAATTACCTACTGTGTTGTGTTAAGGAGGGTCTCGTGTGACACAGGATTGAGGTAAGATTGGAGAAAATTGCATGATTTTGGAAAACTTTCATTTTTGTGATCATTTCACTACATCTGGAAATTGTGAACAAATATTCTGCTGGAATAGATTTCCAGCAGCTAATAAATTTATTTATGCACCCTCAAATAACAATTGAATTTATAAAAATGGAAAGATTATTTTTGTAACAAAATATTTCAAATAAGAAATTCTCAAATTTTTTTTTAAGTGGAAGAGCAGTTTATCACAAGACACATCTTTGAATTACCCAGACTTGGGATAATATTGATAAAGTGTTATAACACAGGAATCTTTTAAGCAAATTGGACTTTGTATAGTTTAAACTCATCTTTTGAACTTTTCCTCACAAATAAATTGAATGGGCCAATACCTGTCATTGAGCTAAATTACTCAGTTGGTTTTGCCTGTGTTTGAAAAAAAGTTATGTCCAGAAATTACAGGCAAGGTGGATCTGGTAGGTATCTTGAAATAACAGAAATAGCCAGAGGTGACAATGAGTTGTTCCTTTTATTAAGCTGCAAAACTGCTTGAAATCTAGCCCAGGAGACATCAGGGACAAGTCAGGCTAATTGGTCTTTTACTTTGGCTGAAATCGGCAAGTTCAAAAGACACATTACAAGCATTAGATTGTTTTCAGGGTTACAAGCTGCTGCATGTTAGAACATGAGACAACTGTACAAGCACGTGTCACGCCTGCAGTATTCACGCATGGGCAAGGACTCCGCACACATGGAGGAAAAGTGCAAAAGACTTTATTGCGTATCTGAAATTCCCTTAAATGCCAGTAGCTAACCGGATATCACATCATATAAACAGGAAAGGTGTTCACCTCAGTGTCTCCCAATCACCTGGAGTATTTCCCAGACGTTGCCTATTATGGTAAAGGATAAACAATATCTTACAAGGTCACAAACTGCAATTATCACATCTCATAGGGCTGACACTGTCCAGAAACCCACAATGCTCTCTCAGCCCATCCCTGGTGACCTGGCTGTAATCCCAGGATCACCTCTGGGTCTGAGAACGAGGCTCTTTCTTCAGCCGACAAGGCCTAATCTCTCTTCCAACATACAGTGTAGCCCAACAATGCCAGCCTCTTTCCTCCTTCAGTCCTGTCCAGTCTACTTCTGAGGTAAAAAGTGTCTCTGACTATAGTTTTATTGAGGTCATCCTTTACCTGTGGCAATAGCAGTGACATCTTCAGCCTGAACCTTTATCTTCGCATCTGATTGTGAATGTGAAATCTGGGCCAGTGGGGGCTTGGAAGAAAAACAAAAGACAGACATTCAGGATTTTGCATCTGAAGTCCCATCATTACATTCACATATCCCTTACTCATTTGTAAATGTATAGAAAGAAAAGCCAAATGAGACTCCTCAAACTGATATTCTTGTAATTAATGTAGATCACACTATGGAGGAAGCCACACCACACGTAGAATTGTGTCTTCTGCTTTTTAAACCAAACCAATGAAATGCTGTCCTGCATAATTTTAAAAGAAATATAGGCTGCTAAGTAACACTGATGTTTCTAGCCTCTGAGCTTTTCAGTGTTTATTTTCAAGTTCATAGCAATTAATTATGACTATAACTATATACTAAGACCTTTCTGCACAAAACCAACATTTTGATGAGCTGGTCTATGGTTTGCAGCAATATATTTCTTAAATTTTTTTTTAAATCTCAAGAGAACTGATTTTCTTTTTGTCTGTTGAATTGCACACAGTAAAAACTTTCGAAGTTTTGTTCATCCAACATAACAAATATTCACTTTAAAATTTTTTTTTCAGGTGTAATGCAGAAACATGAAATCAAAATTGTTTGTTTTCTCAGCTGTTACTTTCCTACTGCATGAAAAATCCTTATAAAGATTCTTTCTTGTATAAGAATAGACATAAATTCAGCAAAATAATATTTACTTGAAAACTCATTATATAATTTATGTTACCTACACTATTCTTGTCCTACAAATTTATTCTGAAGAGTCAATTCTACTAATAAACTTGAAAGAAACCACTATTAAAAAAATATACAACTATCAGTATCCTGACGGGAATTTCAGTTGTTTGGTTGAAATCTCTTTACAACTGCAGTTAGAAAAGAGTATATTCCTGATTAAAAACTCCTTCCAACCTCATAAAAGTTAACTTTTTAAGGCATAGTACATCAGCTGGTTATCATATACATTCTCTATTACTTTTAAATTAGTCTTTCTCCCCTATGTTTTCCTTTTTTATGCTCACTTCGTATTTGATTTTGTTTATACTTTCATGATGAGGACTACATCTTATCTCACCTCATGTTGTTCCCAAGTTTATCTGCTCTCTTACTGAAGAAGAGAAAAAAATTAAAGAACAGAAAGTGAAACACTTGACATGGACAATAAACTTCACAGCTAAACCCCAAATAACTCCACAAGCAGAGAAGCCAAGTCTGACCACCTACAGAGATGTGTCTCCTACATTTCTGCAACACATTAATTTCTTCTCCCCTTTCTCAAAACAACTCTTTACCAGTCTTTCGCATACCTCCTCACACCCTGACTTCCGTCTATCTCCTTTTCTGGGTAAGTGGCAGCGTGTTCTGTCACTGACTTGAATTAATCAGTTTGTTTGCCTACTACTACATGTGGCTGCTGCCTTTTTTAGGTGATGACACCAGATTCAGTCTTGATGGGAGCAATTACTTTGAGTTTTTTGAACCCATCTTTTGAATTCTATAAGGTAGGAAAAACTTAAATAATTTCTTTTCAGTGAGAATTTTTTATTTTGTTATCAAGAAGATGACAGAGTATAATTGAACAAACCATATTGCTTTAGGAGGACAGTATAAGAAGAGTCTTCCTCTGAGGAAGAATTTTCTTTGTCAGTCAAAAGTAAATTAGTAACAGCAGCTTTATTTTTTTAAAATTTAATTTAAATTACTTTGACATTAAAGAGAGTTGCAGAAAGAATGAATTGATGAGGGAATTGGAGACCCTCTAGACACCAAACCAAAGATGAAGCTTTCTAAACAGTCACTAAACAAAGTTTTTTGCTAAACAGTATCAAGTGTTCAATAAAGATAAGGTGCCAGAAGGATAGGAATAAAAATGGCAATTTATTTGAAAAAGAAAAGACTTAAAGTAAAATGAGGAAGAAAAGAGAAGGCAAAAAAGAAACACATAGCATGGCAGTATTTGAAGCAAGTGCCAGCTGATCCAGAAGCACCTTGTAAATAATAGATCTTGGAAACACTAATAGCTATTATAAAATCAATCTGGAAGAAGGTGACACTAAATAAATTAAAGATCTTCTCAGCAAGACAGCCAAGGCAAAAATTCACTATTGAATAAAATGTGTGGCTTAGAAGCATTTTCAGCTTTTCCATCAGTCTTAATAAATTAAGAGTAACATAACAAAATGAAGGGATTATGAATAAGCACTATTGTTACCAGCCACTCAGTAACAGTCAAAACATAATCTTGAATTGTAGGAAGCTGAAAAGGATTGGAGAGGATATAAATCAAAGGCACTACAGAATTTCTTACGTCTACCTGAAACAAGTGCCAGCAGAAACCGCTGCCTGACCATTTTACCCAGAAGGCATCTCTTTAGGCAGCATCACATGGACAGGAAGAGGCAGAAAGATAGCTACTTAAGAATTTTTTAACAAAGCCAAGTTTTGAATTGGGAAAAAATAGCTTAAAAATAATTTTCTCATGGTTAGATGCAAAGATATTTGTTAGATATTGGAAATACAGATATAGGTCTTTATTTGTATGGAAAGCAACAGCAGTTGGAGAGACTCATTGAATCCACCTAAAGCCAAATTCTCAAGGATTCTTATTGTGGATATCATTGTCACCATCAAGGAAATTACTGACATCCTGTTTGATAGACTTCACTCCCCTTGGGAGAGCTACCCTATTGCAAAAGACCTCAATAAATTATTTTCATTCATTATTTAAGAAAAAATAAATCTCTCCAGATAAATGAGATGAATAGGGAAGATTTCTTTTACACATCTAAGTTTAGATGAGTAAGGGTTGGGGTTCAGCAAAATCAGTTGGCAAATATTAGACAACTACTGAAAAGTGAAGTAGACTTCTATTACACCCTGTGGTAGAATGAACAATATAAGAAATGTACAGTTTTAAATGCAAAGAATGCAGGACAACAGGACAGAAGAAAGGAGCTGTCTCTAGTCTCATTCATACAAAAGAAATCTTTATGAGGACATACTGAATCCTATTGACAGGAATGGTGGATACTGGCTGTAAAAGAGACAATATTGCATGCAAGAAAGAGTGGTTTCAACAACCAGTTAAAATTACCCATACAAATTTTCCAGTGAAGGTATGTATTCTTGCACGTCTTGTCTTCTAGCAGCTATCTTTCAAAAAATGTATTTCTTAGGTTGTCTATAAACTTAGCAGTAGCCTTTAACCTGATGTCAGCAGACTCCTAGAAGTGTGTGGGATACTTCCAGTTGTAAGTTTTTCTTGGCAAATGCTTAGAAAAACCAACCACATGCTTCTTTAGCATACTAACTTCTGCTGGCGTGGGTAGTGGATGGTAGTCAAATGAAACATAAGCCTTTTGGCCTCAGGTATTTTTTGCTTTGATTTCCATCCATTCTGATTTTTCGTTGCAAGTTTTTAGAGATGTAAGTTGTTACATTAAATATTTTAAAAGCTGGTTGTTCTATATCTTTTGCCAACACCATAAAAAAAGATGGTTCTGGGGGTAAGGGTTCCTCTGAAATATTTTTTACATCAGTTTGAATTACTGATAGATTTCATGGTAGAGTAGAATGTTTTGGTATTGGTTACAGTACAGTACATAATTGAGTAGTTTTTGGTTTTATTATGCTAGCTTAACAGTAGATACCTTTGTCCCAGAACAATTACAGTAGAAAAAGAAAATGCAACTGATACAGTGAATTAGAGAAAAAGAAAACTAATAGGTTAATATATTAATATTTATTGGAAAAAGAAATGAAAATGTGAAACCTCAAGATAGAAAATACCAGAGAAGTGAATGCCTGCCAGAATTCAAGTAATGTTTGGACAGCCCTCTTATCACATTGGTGTAATCACACCATGATGTGATTACTTGGGGCAGTTCTGTGCAGGGCCAGGAGTTGGACTTGGATGATCCTTGTGGGTCCCATTCCAATTCAGGATATTCTGTGATTCTATGCTTCTGCAGGATGTAGCCTGGTAGACAGGGTTTGTTAAAACACTTAGTTTTGGTACTGTCATTCCTGAACTCTAATTTGGTACTGCCCATCTTTGGCTAGTAAAGTTCTGGGAGTAACAGGGTTAGCAGCGCTATTTCACATGGCCAAATATGGTTTCATCTCAGTTCAGTGGAGTCAGCTGCTCTGGGTTGAATAATTTCAGTTCCTACCATACTAGAATGTATTCAGGCCTGTGACCTGTCGTGTTACTTTCCTCTTAACGTACTAAGTCTCACAGAGTTTAGATTGCTGAAAAATAAATTGGAAACCACGTAGGCTTTCCAGTTAATAAAATTCCAGGTAATTTTCGTTACTATGCAGTTTAGTAGAGGGATCATGGATATGACTGGGACTTCAAGAATTTCCCCATCCCATTAAAAGAATCCATGTATAAGGCAAAAAAAGTGACAGTCTGAGGTATACATTGAATTAGGTGTTAACGAAGTCTGATAGATATTGCCATTGTGCAGGTGATGCCTTCAAAAGAGACAGTATTTCTAGCTGTATGATCTCTCATATAAAATGGTGGACTTTCTAGGCAGAAAGCATGAGAAAACACTGGAAGAGGTAGAAGCAGTGAAATCAAAGATAGTACTTTCTTTCAACATAGCCACTAGTCAGATCAACAAAAATGTAACCCTTTTCTTTCTTAACTAAGTATGGTAGCAGATGTTCTTTCAAAGATGCAATAGAAATGTGGCTGCAGTATAGTAGCCAGATTGAACAAAACCAACAATTATTTCCTGTTATTTTAATTTTTCCAAGTCACCCTTTGGTTACCAGAAAATGGAGATGATTTTCCATTCCTGTGTAGCTTATGAAATATTTAGGTCCTGAGTTCTTTGGTAGAGCTGTACTGAATTTTCAATGTTAAGAATTCATGTAACAGTTGTAAACATACATGAGCTGCAAAGAGAATTTTTTACTTCAAAGTAAGCATCATCAGAACACTTAAATTATCATATTGCTGGTGTTTATAGTCAACATCATCATGCAGAAAAATCTAAACAAGAAAAATAAAAGGAAACAACTTAGAAGAAATTAGTTGTGACTATGGTGACATAGATGACTATGCTTAGGCAGCCTGCACAAGTGCTGCTGGGTCTTTTTAGTGACAACGACATGACCAATCCAATAGATTACAGTTTCCAGCTGTACTGAAAAACACTTTTTATTTGTTACAGAAGGGTAAGTCTATCCTCTCAAGACTGATCCTGCTTCTTGTGCTTTGGTGTTGGATTACATTTGTAATACACTCTGTATTACATTTGTTCATATTTCCCTCTTTTCCTTATCTATTGAATTTTAATGGCACATATATATTAACAAGAGTTACAAAGCATTATAGTAATAAAATATATACTCTTCCTACAGATTGTATGTTGCAGTTGTAACTTAATTACTCTAATGTTTTGTGATTATCCCTTAGGCATCGGCCTCCTGTCTTTTGCCGTTTTCCCCTAGATAATCCAGCTGGCATGTCTAAGTAGAATGCATCAGCAATAAAAATTGTAAAGGGAAATTGCAGTATTTATGCTAAATATGGATACAGTAAACCCATCTTCCACCTTCCTTTTATTTCAGACTTCCAATTCAGTCTTTCTTCTGCTGCATTCCACAAAACCCTCTCTCCTGCTTGTAATATTTGATTCCTGGCAAACTCATCCCCTCAGCTCTCACCTGACAGAGCACAGAATTCAAGAGGACATTTTTGTTCTCTCCATGATAACTTTTTACCATGCCTACATACAACACAAGGGCAGTAACCTCTGCAGCTAAATAGGAAAAATTTGTGACAAACAGGAGGTGGTTTGACCATACACAATTGAACATCTTCCACTAATGCAGTACAATTTAACACCCAGTATCCAAAGACATAAGACATAAAATAATAAGAAATTGCAAAGCAATATAGATTTTAGAAATTACACTTAACATCCGTATTTAAAAATTGTATTTTCCACATCTTACTCTATTAGCAATAATTTTTATTTTTTCCTTTAAAATCTGATGCCTTTCACAGATACAACAACTTAAGAGTGTGCTAGAGTAGGACAGTAATACTTTCTGATAATGAACTGTATTGAATACTCAGAGGAAGAATTGTCCAAATAATTGTGCATTGAATCTTCAAACTGCTTCATTAAGGCAGTTAATACTGCTTTTGAAACCATGTAGTCAGTTTATTCTCTGTATGTCGATTCATTCGTGGACCTCAAATAAGAAATTAAGATTTCTCTGGCATGCAGTAGAATCAATACCACCTTAAAAAAATTAAATCTTTGTCAAACTTTTTCTTTCTGGTTCTACTATACAACACAACTGTTGAAATGAAATTAATTTATCTGAAAATGTTCCTCATAGGAATTTAAATAGCTCCACTGTATCAACTCATACCAAAGTACTCTCAATTAAGGCTCTTTGGGAAAGAGACTAAAACATGAGGAGAGGGGGAGGGAGGGACAATCTGCATCTTAAAAGCAGTAACACTCCATCTGCCTCCTGTGTTGCTTTGGAGGGTAAAAAGCCCACTCAGGAAGGCATAGCTCTGACAGCATCATAGCTGTGCCTGGAGTAAATTCTTCCTCCTCGCAAACAAGATATGCACACCCAAGCAAAGGGAAAATAAAATATGATCATTAATAGATACTACAGAGAAACTTGTGGGGATGGTAGCTGTTAGCATGAACTAAATATATACCGAAAAATTTGCAGTTAAATATCCAGTTTGAAGATGTTATATCTGATGCATAGTGCTTAGAATATTTCTTAGGATTCTAAACAACAACCAAAATTCTCTGTTGTCTATTTTTATTATGTTACAGCAATAACTTACTTACAGATGCATGTTATTTGCAAGAGTTGCTTTAGTTCTGATTTTTAAGGAGTTCTGCAAAAAATGATCAAAAATACTGTGGAGATCACAAAGCAAATGTCATACTATAAGATAGTCTGGTTTTTGTAACCTCTGCTGTATCCAAATCTGTACAATTCTCTTAAAAAAAAAAAAAAAAAAAAGAAGTCAGAAACATTCCACAATTTCATCCATTCGCAATTTTCTCTCCCTGGATGCCCTAGTGCCATGCATGAGCAAATACCAGAGTATTTTAGCTACTGATAAAAAAAAAAAAAGTGAGGGTTTTTTAATGAATTAAAACTTGTAAAAAGAAGTAATCAGAGTTACAATAATATTAGCCAAATTCACTGACATTTCAGTGATTAATGGAACATTACCATAGCTGCAATAATTATTTGTATGGGTCCCAAGATGAAGATACCTGCACTGCATTTTTCAGTGAATATCAAAACATTAAGTAGATATTTCAGAATATTCACCTAGAAGAAAGTTTTATTTGAAATATTTTCAAAATACTGAAAAGTTGATTCTGTACAATATTAGAACTGGAAACAAATGCACCATGTTATCCTTATGTCTACTTTCAGTTGACTTACATAATGTTAACATATAAAAATTATGTAAATGATTGCAGTGAATATATTGTAACATGTTTATATGGTGGTTTTGCTCTTATGATTTTGGGGGAAAAAAAATCCAAACAAAAAAAACCAAATGGAAAAAACGAACCAAAAAAGCAAATGGAAAAAGAAATAGAAACAACCAAACCCTCCTACCCCACAAACTGGAAATGACAAGCATTTTTGCAGAATCCACGTGTTCCATGAATGAATCAAAAGCAGCAAAGAGAGCTCCATTTTGTGAACGAATTGCCTGCTCTAAATAGGTCAGGCAGACATGGTCACAAGTCCCAGCAGCTGTTCCCTACCACTTGAATATAGAACATAATATTCTCAATCTAGACATAAATGGTAGCTGACTTTGGAACTACAGCAATAAAGCTAGACTTTCACATATGCGCAGTACTTATCAGTGCCATTTAAAAAATTTGGTGTCTGTGCCAATCCATGCCTGAATGTCAGCAGTTTTTTGTAGGGCTAATGCTTAGGTATAAAGGTACCGGTAGATAGCTGTGGACCCCTTTAGCTGAAGCAAAACTAGGTTCTCGTTCTGAATTTTAAAGTCTTTTACTTGGTGAAAGGGAACATTTTCTACACACTTTTCAACTATTATCAATTAGAAGATTAAAGTGCAAGCTTTTTTTCCCTCGCATTCTTTAGCCTTCATTCTCAGTATACTATGCTTACTGTTTCTGGCAGACATAAAATAGGCTAGAAAAGTAATTTTGTATTTAATAAGAACGAACAGTTGGGTAGAAGCTATGATGACAACAAAGTTCTCAAGCAACAAGCTTTTCAGAAAGCCAATTACTATGATAGATTACCTTGATATTTAATTATAAAATAATACATAAACACTGCTTTCATTTTTTACTGTAGTTTTGCTCTCTACCCCCATGTGGAGATTTCTGAACACCATCAGTCCCACAGTCATGTCAATATATTAGATAGATGTATTAATTATCATTTATACATAATCAGCAAGGTTAGAGCAGACCTGCATTTCATCACGGGTTTAACTTAGTCTGAACATGCGGCTTTTTTGTTCTGTATTTAAGATTACTGCTCATAACCAGTCTGCCCTGCTAGACTGCAAATCTGAATTTATTGTATGGCCTCAAGAAAAGATTTATGTTTTTGAAGGGTCACTGCTGTTATTGTTAAGTCACAACAGACAAGAAAAGGGTTGCATCATCTGTTAAACAGACATGCTGATTTATGTTGACATCACTGTAGTTATAAAATACATATATATCAGCAACTTTTATTGTTAGGAAAGCAAAGAAGGCCAGCCATAACAGGCACTGAACTGGATATAGAAAAGTCCAAAGTTTCAAGGTGTAATAGTACTTGCACAAAGCTATTTGTTAGAAGTTAACTTCAGTTCATTGTCCTGCAAGTTGGTTGTATTATCAACTAAGACCAAATAAATTTATCTCCAAGACAAGACAAAAGGCTAGTCATGTATGTCAATATATCTTAAATATTTGCTTGTAAATGAAAGCTATAAGTTTTATAATTATTTTTGTAAAGAGGAGAAAATTAATCATATCACTTATACTATGAAGGAGTTGCTCCTTTTATGCCATCCAGCTAGATTACTAAAGACGTGGGACAGCAGAAATTTCATGTAACTCCTACACATACACAAAATGCACATCTAAGTAGTATTTAGCAACTTGCAAGACTTAGACAACACCTCCAGCAAACCTAAGGTAAAAGATATGGATCACGGAAGCAGAAGTAGGACCAATATCAGAGTGCTTTTCTGATGACAACTAGTTATTTACCTGAACACAAACATGTTTTATATGGCAATGAAAGATTTTTCTGCTCAAATTGGCCATTAATTCTGCCCCATCTTTGCTTGCAGAATCTTTTGCACTGGACATAATTGTTTGTAGCCTTTCCACAGATTGTCTCTTTCAATGAAATTGTTAAACAATTACAAGCTTCCTGCAAGGCACACACCAGAGTACTGGGTTAAAATTTTATTTCACTACAAATTTTATTTCACTAATATTACTGCATATTTAATATTTTCTATAGGAGAGATCCGTAGAAATATAAATGGTGAGAGATGTCCCTGTACTACGTACCACTTTTGTTCTTTCTATTCTTTATATGTTGACAAAGTACTTCTGAAACCCATAAATTAAGAGGTTCAGGTAAATACAATCAGCACACGATTCAGGAGTTTTGATGGAATATACTCAACATAAAACTGAACCAGTGACTTTATATTATAAATATCCTTAAACATATTGTCTTCTGTATTGCTTCTTAATTGAAAGAGAAAGTTCTCTCAGTAGTGGTTCCTGCACAGAATCTTTCCTTATGAATGAAGCATGAAATGAAGCTTAAATGCACCCCAACTACTCATTGCCCAGGAATGACATGAAAATTCTGCCTCTGGATGAAAAAGTGGACTTGGCACTTGCAGAACACTGTAGTGTGCCAACATTAATTCTCATAATTGTCTTATGAGTTACATAAATATTTTTTGAGAGAGCTAAGATATAATCAAGTTATCTTTCATTTCATTCATTTACAAATGTTTACATATTTTCCTGTCAGTTTCTAGCACTCTTTTACAGGCCTTTAAAAGTAAATTTTTTTCACAAGAAGATAATTAACTCATGGAAATTCTCTTTACTTTGAGAGTTGTTTATGAGAAAATATACTTCAGAGATACCATGTCTTGACTTACTAATTGCTTAATGATGAGTTTGAAAATAAGACTTGAAAGTAGTTTCAGGCAGCAGTGAAGAATCAGCACGTAGTACTAAAGGACAATGTTTTTTAAAATCTGCGTCCCGCTTTACTCCATATCTAGGATTTCTGTTCTATTTCTTTCCTCCTGCAGCCCTCCCTCTCCTGCCCTACTTCCCTCCTAATTCCCTGCTTGTTTTGTGAGTGCTGAAAGTTGAAATAAATTTATATTGCCAAGCCAAGGACATTTCTCTGGGCCTGAAGTGTAAGCACTGCTAAAGAGATTTGAAATATGGAGGGAAAAAAAATCTTGTATTAGTCAGAAACCAATGGATATTCATACATTTTTACAATATTTTGAATCCACTTGTACATTTGAAAGCCTTGCTGATTTGCAGCATTTACAGTGATCCTGGCTAATTACTGTAGAAAGGAATTGATATATCTGGCAACGATACACTTGGATTTTTCACAGATATGAAATATGACTTTAGCGTTTTTGGATGTACTGATAGCCTCAGATAAAAGAAAATAAATGGTCAAGGAGTGAATACGCAAAGATGTATGGAAAAATTTCCTCCCTTTTACATGCCAGTATTCTCACCCATTTAGACTTTGGCTTTCCAAAACTGTAAACAAGAGTAACTGAAAAGGTTGTGCTGATATCCATTAATTCTGGAAATAATTCTAGTGTGATTTTTCTCCTTTCTGCAAACCAGTGAGGAATTTAACAAATATTAGGAAGTAATACTTTCAATCAAAATTGAATAACAAGTAAAAAGATGTCATCATTCATGACTTCATTAATGGAAGATGTGTAGAGCTTCTTTTTTTGTTATTACTATTTTTTATTTTTTATTTAAATTTTCCAAATTGATCTTGAAAAAGGCAAACATACAATTCTTGCATGACTTCAACACCCTTCTGCACATTTTATACAGAGAATGCAAAAATAAGTTAAAAAATAACCAGATAATTTCTGTTTGTGTATACTAAGCAAGCACTAGAGGCATTACTTCATTGCATTAAAAAAAAAAAAAAGATTGAAAAGGAATCTATTGAAAAAAGGATTCTACTCTACATGTATGTACGAAAATGCCATAATGCATTCACAGAAAATGTGTGGAAAACGCCCACCTGAATCAGCTTTTTACAGACAGAAGTTTGAAACCTCTGGTGTCAGAAAGTCTGGCAAGCCTGAAAAGAGAGAAACTTAGTATCAACTGTCCTCTGTTTGAATGAATGCATAAATACACACAAATATGTGATAATGTGCTCTGAGACCAATCTTAGGTTAATCGTACACTAGTTAGTAATAGCTCATATCACCAAAACATAATCACTAATTCCACCTCCTGTATGTCTATGACAGTAAGTAGAATTAATGGTGACTCAAAAAAATAAAACACATCTATAAAAAGATCAGGAAATGCCATAAGTTTTACATCACCAGGAGTAGATTTACTTTGCAAGAATGAGCTACAGATAAGTAATAATGTTAAAAAAATCCAACAAAACAACAAGATGTGTTTAACACCATATAGTGACAGATTCTGAATTCACTGAGAGAGAAAATTTTTCCTGTCTTTCAGCTCAAAACGTTACTCAATCATGGTGTTCAAAAAGAGAGTGCTTGTAACAAGCTCAACATGGAAGCAGTCTTATTATCACTTTATTGTGTTGAATAAGTGATTGCACAGGAGGAAGCCACAAGGGGAGGTAACAGCATAAGAAATGATGAATGCTAAGCTGTTCTGTCATTATAATAAAAACATTTATAGAAACAAATTCTGGTCAAGTCTGTCTCAGAGACTTAAACTTTTTGTTATGCAGTCGCTTTTTTTTGTTTGTTTGAGTTTTTTTGGGGTGGGGGGGTGGTTTGTGTGTTTGTTGTTTGTTAGGGGGTTTTTTTATTAACAGTAGCTTCACATTGCAAGTCATGGAAAGATTCCAAGGCATCAAACAGATGAGTGTACCACAAATGTCTGGAGTTACACAGCCCATTTTTACAAGAAAACAGACGTCCCTAATTCAGTAGAATTTCTAGGAACAGAAAATTCAAAAATAAGTAGCATAATCAAAAGATGCTGAGAAAAAAAATAAAAATATTCAATCTAATTAGAACGACAAAGCTAGATTTTTACTCTCTAAAACTGTAAATGCTCAAGTACAATAGAAAAAATACTTTTTTAAATACATCAGAATATTATATAGTTTTTTTTTAAATTTCACTTTTCAATTTATTTTTAAAGAGGGTGATGATCCTGCATTATGAGAGAATGGAAACATAATGATATTAATAACAACTTAAATCAGTTTTTTTGCCCCTTCAATCTATCTACTTAAATATGTTTCTAACTAAGACAATTACAGTACCCCAAAGGAGTGCTAGCATTTTCCCCTCGTTTAGGAAGGTTAACATTGCAACTAACTCTGTGTCAGCTAGTCTGACAATTCCTATGAAGCCTGGGCAGAAAGGCATGATAGCATAGGGTTAAAATGTTTTTTTTTATTGTAGCAGCTAGAGTAGGCTCTGAGGGCAAAGCGCACATTCTGTTCAGGCAGGCCCGAACCTGTGCACCTGCCCAAACGGTCAGGGGCAAGCTTAAACTTGTGTAGAAGACTAAGATAGATGTGTAACTGTGTAACTGCACCTGGGAAGAGGGGCTGAAGCTCATGCTTGAGTGGAAACAATAATGAATAGATGATTGGGGGGGAATCTTGCCAGTCATGCCTGGTAACTGGTTAACATATCGTGATGGGTATATATCGGTAACATATCGGGAGGGGTATATAATGTGAGTATCTGAAATCCATAAGCTGGGGATTGATTTGGGTCTGTACCCCTCTCCCCCGGCGCCTCAATAAAAGCACCTGGCATATAACCTGCCCGTGGTTATGTGTTTCTACGCTAACAGGCAGAGGAAAGAGGGATGACAGAAACTTATCTCTGGATCCAGCTGATAACTTCATGGCATGAGAAGGCTTGAAAGTTAACTTAGAATTGTTGAATACAGGTTTGCCATACAAATGTGGTATCACCCACTGGGATAAGAAATGCAAACACTCTAATTCTTTTACATAGTATTTTTGCCGTATATCACTGTAAAAGCCAGTGTGCTGGTTTCAGCTGGGGTAGAGTTAATTTTTTTCATAGTGGGTGGTATGTGCTTCGGATTTGTGCTGAACACAGGGTTGACAACACAGAGATGTTTTTGTTATTGCTGAGCAGGGCTTACACAGAGCCAAGGCCTTTTCTGCTGTTTGTGCTGCCACACTGGGGAGGAAGATGTGGGTACTTGGGAGACTGGGAGGAGACACAGCTGGGACAGATGACCCAAACTGACCAAAGGGACATTCCAGACCACGTGACACTGTGTTCAGTATATAAAGTGATGACCTAATTCCTTCTTTTGCTTTGCCTGTGTGTGTGCAACTTTTTATGTCCCTATTAAACTGTCTTTACCTCAACCCACAATTTTTCTGGCTTTTACCTTTCCAGTTTTCTCCCTGATCTCACTGATGGAGGGGTGAGTGAGTGTCTGTGGGGCTTGCCTGCTGGCTGGGGTTAAACCACAACAGCTAGCTTTACAGAAATTGCTAGCACGGGAGCTGTCTGGCAGCCAGTAAGGGGATTTCAGCATTTGGAAGACAGGCTCTCATGTGATTGCAAGGTGAAACAGCACTTGGGTAATTTGAAGACCTCATCAGCATGTGAGGTTGACTCAGACATAACCAAATCAGTGTTCACCAACACTGCTTCAGAGCATGAGAAAACAGGTAGTTATTTCTGCAAGAGAAACGTCTCTATTCACTCCTTGCAGCAGTGATACACTGGTTTTCTGTTATGATTTAAATTCCCATGTTAAGTTTGATTGCTGTTCTTTCTAATACAATTTCTCTGCTGCAACAATTACATAGGTCAGATGTTTCAAAAGAAGATGAGTGCAAGTTACTGACTGCAATTAGAAATAACCAGCCCACACAGAAAATTAGTTTCTGTGCCAGTGAAAGGTGGCTTTCGTCCCAGACACACAGCATATGCAAAAAGATAAGGCAGAAAAGCAGACAAACTCATACAGTGTATCAGAATAAATATTCCCTAGCGGAATGCTCACATTACCTGAGGGCTCATCTCTCTCTAAGCCAACACAGATGCTTTTCCTTGCACTCTCCCTGTGCATTCCCACGTTGTTGTGTTTGTCAGTAACAGTATTCACGCATCCAAACAATGGGATAGATTTGAGGATTAATCTGGCTGAAAGGTCTTGGTTTTTTTCTTCCATCAGTTTGGATTGATAGTTTATGGCCAAATCAATTTCCTATCAAGATCACCCAGCAGGTGCACCAGCTCCTTTTAATGGCAACGTAGAATTATGCCAGTATAAAGCAACTGCAGAGTCTCGGACGATTAATCCCTCTTTATAACTGAAGAAAAGCAACACCAGTGAAGAGCTGACATCTCTCTCTCGGCTACGATATTGGAAAATAGTCCAAGCTCCTAAAGTGGATGCCGTCTTATAGACTGCATGAATGAGTCTCACTCTCTATATAAACGTCTCTCCATTTTGTACTCCAAGTGGTTGACTGTAAAAAAAGGTAAGCTCTGATCATACTGCTAGCCCATTAAAAAGTGCATTTCCACTTATTAAAGAAAAATAAATGCCTTCCACTTTATCTGTATGGGACTTCATTTTTTAATTATAAAAATTAGTGAACAGTACAAAGTTTACAGTGCTCATTACCCTGTTTAGAGTCTAAAAATATTTCCTCAACAACGAAATTTTAATTGTGGTGTGAGGATGAATTTAAGAGGCCTGTTTCTTCTCTCTTCCTAACAAATTCTGTCAAAAAATGCTGGCATGGGTTTTCCCAGTTTATCTTGTATTTAGAAGGCTAAGTTAAGCTGATTTCAATTATCTTTTTCCTCTGAAAAAAATAGGTAACCATTCCTTGGGCTGCTTCAAAGAATTTTTAGATTATTTTATTAGTCTTTCTTTACTTTATAAACAAAGATAATTCTCCCAATCTTCCTTCCTTCCTTCCTTTTCCTACAATTTTCTGGGATGACTAGGCCTTCTAGAGCTAATTCCCTGTATGTAGAACATTTTGACACTCTTTTAGATTTTCCAAATCTTTTGGCAGTTGTGCCAAACTTCTTTCATATAAAGAGTGTATTGCTCTGTACTTGTGAAAAACAGGAAAGACAAGTAACACAACATCCTTATAATTAAATTTTTAATCCATTAGTATTAGACCTTTTAAAAAAAGAGAGCTTTTAAAAGTAATTTTACTTTGACTTAGCTCAGTCCTAACGAAGGAATCATGTTGCCAAATATCATTGCTTTCACGTGGCACCTTCTGAGATCCAAAAGCAGCTTAGGTACCTGAAAGGTGCAATTATACCCAGCCTGTGGATCACTTGCCTGTTAACACACTCAGCTCCCAGGTTGCTCTGCTTCGCATCATTTATTCTGAGCTTCAACAGTCAATAGAAGTTAGGCTCAGTCAATTAATTTTGTAGATGTCCTTATGCACCAGAGAAAGATTTTAGACACAGAAAACATTACAACAGTTTCCAGTCAAGGGCAACTGTGTCATGGCACCCAGCTGGTTTCTCTCCGTATCCTTTTTCCATCTGAACAAGGAAGGGTGTTAGCCTAGCACTGAATAAACCCATGCTGACCTTGCAATGTTACTTCTCTCTTCTAGAGGTTATGAATGTCTATCATAGGACTTCATTTAACTAGGTTAACCATTTTCTGCTAATGAGATCCTGTCTTACACACCAGACTAATCACAGAATCACAGAATGAACAGGGTTGGAAAAGATCTTTGAGATCATCAAGTCCAACCTAACCCAACACCTCCTCATCAACTAAATCATGGCACTGAGTGCCACATCCAGTCTGTTTTTAAACCTGTTTTTAAACCTAACCTAAACTTCCCCTAGTGCAGCTTAAGACCATGTCCTCTCATTCTGTCTGTAGTTGTCTGGGAGAAGAGACCAACCCCCACCTGACTGAAACCACTTTTCAGGCACTTGTAGAAAGTGATAACATGTTCCCTGAACCTCCTTTTCTCCAGGCTAAACAACAGCAGCTCCCTCAGCTGCTCCTCACAGGGCTTGTGTTCCAAGTCCTTCACCAGCCTTGTTGCCCTCCTCTGGATGCATTCAAACATCTCCGTGTCCTTCCTAAGTTGAGGAGCCCAGAACTGGACACAATACTCTAGGTGCAGCCTAACTAGCACCAAGTACACGGGAAAGAATCTAGAGAACTGTAAGTAATACACAAACATGTGCAGAAGCAACAACTTATTTCAACCTGACATGAAAAACCTAGGGTAAAAAAGAAATAAGCAATGGTTTAAATATGCAAGCATGTATTTGTTACTCGCAGCAGCATTAGCACTAGGACAAAACTATTGTTAGCCTAGACCCTGATTTCAGAGAGTAACTTTATTAGCCAACCTTTATTTAAAAATTATTATTAAATACTGAAATATATTTAAGTGTCAGAATTCACAGGTACAATATCTGTTTTGGCTTTTTTGGCTAAGGTTGAAGAAAAGAGCAGAAAACAGGTTAAATTTGGCAAATAAGTATCTATATTTCTTTGCAGTCCTAACAGCAATTTCTCCTTTTTGTCAGGATCTAAGTAAAATCTATAAGCAGGTTCCCTTGGGGGAAATAGAAAAATGAAAGAAAGAAACACATAAAATATGGGTACATTGGTTTGAAATAGTTATTAAAATAAATGATCAGTGACATTACCACACATCATGTCATAAATTCAGCTTCTACACGTTGGAATATCCTTCCTTCTGGAAGGAAATGGAACACCTGGTTACCCAGGGCATGGAAAAGTCTGAGTTACTCAGTTTTTTGCCTTAGACTTCGCCAGCAACTGCTCCAGCCACACCACCCAAGTCACAGAAGACAAGGACAGGGACTGAGAGAATGAAGAACTTCCTCCTTTGGAAATCAGGTTCAAGACCACCCAAGGAAGCTGAAGTTCATGGAAGCTGACAAGATGCATCCACAGTCAGGAGTACAAAACCTAGGGAGTGAGGAAAGGAAAGGAACATTTTATTCTCAAGATGACCTTTCTAATCATCACAAAAAATGGGACAGTAGTGAAGTTATCAGACTCTAAGAAAGAAAATTAACTCTCTTACTGACGGCAGGCAACAGCTCATGGGTTAATACCAACAGGAAAAGGTGGTGAGCACAGGAGAGATCTTATTTCCCCATAGAAAAATACTTGACACCAGACAAATAATTTGTTCCCTCTCCAAATACCCTTCTTCTTTATTATATAGAATTACTTTAAGAGTGATTCACAAGTTGGCACACCATGAATCCTCAGCTTTGAGAACAAAGAGTCTCACAACACCCCTCCATTCAAGACAAAAAAAGAATCCAAAACACTTCATGTTTTTAACAGAAATGAGTGTGCAGTGGTTTGGAAATTACCTCTCAGTAAAATATCTGACTTCTCACAAGATAAGATAATGATTTTGCCAAATATATGGAACACACAAGGTTATTGTCTCATGCAACTTTGCATACGAATATTTAACTGCAGGTTGTTTATCATACTGTAAGAGCTGTAGGTCCTTTTATCAGTCTGAAGATTTCTCTCATATCAGTTGTATGAAAAAGAAGCTTACTCAAGGAAACTCACAAAAGTTTTCTATTAGAATTTTTCTTTAGGGACAGGAAGAAAGAGAAAGTGATCTGTAATGAAATCAGTTCTGTTAGCTTACTGATGAATTAGGATTTCTTATAAAAGATTTAATTTTTTACCTATTATGAAAATTCAAGGAATAGAATTCCCTGGTGCTGTGTCCCAACTGCATGAGCAGTTAGCAGAGCATGGTTTTACTATCAACTTTCTTTGCTGACTAAGGTCAGCACTATAGGTTATAATCTGTCAGTTAATACTGAAGTTTATTTCCTAAGTTGCAGAGAAAAGTTGAAGACAAGGCCATTTTAAGCATATACTCCACTGCTCACATTGTAGTCTGGGGTTAAGAAAGTACTTCTCAAAACAGCTTATATCTTAATAATAGCATATCCACCAAAGCACCATCAAGAGAAGGTGAAAATACATACCAGAGACATTAACTATTAATTCATAGAAAATTCCATTTATTATATTTTCCGACCATAGCACTTTGGCTTTGTTATTTTCTTCCCCCATTGTCACAGTAAGAGGACACCATATTTTCAGGGTGAAACAGACTTTTCTTGGCTACGCAAACCAAGTAACACATTCCCTTAATACTTCCCAGACTTTCTCCTTTTCCATAACACTGTCCCTTTGTTCATTATCTTTTTTTTCCCCTCTCCACTACAGGACAAGAAATAAGTTTCAGGTCCCTCAAGAGTGTAATTATTTGAAACCTTAATGAGCGAGGAAAAATATTTCCACTTCCACCACAGTACTTTACAGCTCCTACCTGTGTTTAGAGTTTCACTGTTATGAGATGTTATGCATAGAAATCACTCACACACTGCAGAGTGATTGTAGTTATGTGTTAGAAACTTAAAAATGCTTAAAAATTAATTAAGAATGCAGATTCACAATTTAAAATAATGATTTTATATATGTAATTGCACACAATATAATAATGATGATTTAATAATATGTAATCTAATATATATAACATAATAAAAATACTCAAGCAGAATAATTGAAGGAGGAGATTTAATATTTCACCCAAATGTCACAGTTTGGGGGGGTTGGGGTTGTTTTTGTGGCTTTTGGATGTATCTGTATGTGTGTGTGTGTTTGGGGTTGGTTGGTTGGTTGGTTGGTTGGTTGGTTGGTTGGGTTTTTGCCCAGAATCTAATCAAAACAAAACAATCTCTATTCTAGGAGATCTATGATTTTTCAGTCTGTTCCGTATAATTTTTCTGGGACAGAAATTATTAATGGCAAAAAAGGCATTAGGAACGTCTCCACAAGGGTGGGAATGAAAAAGTGTGGTATCATTCTGCTCTCAAGTAACTAAAAATCTGTAAGGTGTTCAAAGCCATCTTTAATAACAGAAGTACAACAAAAAAGGGTTGCTGAAACCCTGAGCAATTCATGAAGTGTCTTTTCAACATCTTGAGATAACTAGTAAGACCCTGTACAGGAAAAAAATTGCACAATCTGCAAGTTTACACTTGGATTTTAGTTTAAACATTACATTATGTTAATAACAGCAAAACTTTCACTCTGTTATCTCTACAATTAGCGACTTGTGTTTAGTCAAGAGTCTCTGCAGCAAGCAAAGAGAACCAAAATAAATAAGAGAATGTTTGTTACATTGTTAATATGATATAGAGTTATTGTAAGGAATGGAGATGTCCAGCAAACTGTATTTCTCTTTGAGGGAGATGGGGGTGTTTAGCCCTTTGAAAAAGGGGCTTAGAGGGGACCATTCTTCTCCCTACAACTACCTGAAAGGGGGTTGTAACCGGCAGGTGGGTGTCAGTTTCTTCTTCTAGGTAACAAGTGATGAGAGTAGAGGAAATGGCCTCAAGTTTTACCAGGGAAGGTTTCGTGTAAATGACAGGAAAAATTCTGCACCCCAAGGGTAGTCATGCATTGGAACAGAATGCTCAGGTAAATGATGGTGTCAAGATCCCTGGAAATGTTAAAAAAACATGTGGATGTGGCTTCTGGGAACACGTTTTAGCAGTGAACATGGCAACGGTAGGTTGGCGGCTGAAGTAAATGAATTTAGGGTTCTTTTCCAACATTAGGGATTCTGTAATTCTATGAAATTTCTCTATATCAAGACTGCATTTTAAAATAGGAATGTGATGAGGACATACTTTTTCTCTACATCTTTTTTCTCCCAAAATAATCAAAAGGAAATTTTCATTAATTCCCATATTTCAGAAATGTTATTTTGACAAGTTTTCTAGTGTCAAATTCTAAAACATGGCTTATTAGAGAAATTCTGTAAATATCTCAGTACAGATATAAAAATTTACATTGTCTAGTTAGCTAAATATAACCAATTGTTATCTAATGATATATAAATTTACCTTGCTTTACATAGCTTTAAGATGTGGCCACCACATTTTTTCCTTTTGTGCAAGAGCAAACTCATTAAAAAACCCACTGTATTGTAACAAAAACAGAACTAAAGACTAGAATCAGAACGCTAATAATCACAAAACATATCTCAAGAAAAGCCATCGGAGTTAAGAGTAGAATTTGATTTCAATTAATAGCTGTTTTTGAAGTTCAGTTGCGAAAAGAGAAAAGTTATGTAATAAATAACTGGAATTATTCCAGTTAAAAGCTACATGAAAGAAACTGAATATCAGACAGAGGCAGGTAGTCTGATATTCTGCAACTATTTAAAGCCTATTTTTTAAACATTAATCTTAGTGCTCATTCAAACTTCTAAAAGGAAACACCTATTAAAATATTTTCAGATTTTCTTCTTAAATTCAGCATAATGGTTGGGGTAGAGGGAGTTGAAAAGTTCTAGAAGTTCATTTGTAAGCAACTTTAACAAGAACATACCAAACTCTGCTGTGAACTGCTGGTATTGAAATTATCAGAGGTAAATACCACTAATGCACACCATAGATGAGGAAATTTCTTCCTCATTATACATGCTGCAGCTCAGTTAAAGAAAAAGACCAGTCCTCTCTCTCCAGCTTTAGCTTAATCACCATCTCAGATGATGTTTTTGGTGCCAACATCACCCTTGCAATTTCCAACCATTTCATCAGAAGATTCAGAACTGGATCCCTAACCACAAGAGTAAATAATTAATCAATTTCCAATTAATTAATGAGGAAAATCTCATTGTTATGGCATTAGTTGCAATAAAATTTCTCCACTGGTTATAGAAAACTGAACTTCAAACTGTTAAACACCAGAAAATCTGTTTCCTTTCAGTCCTTCAATTTTTCTTTTTTTTTTAATTATGTAATTATTTCTGCATTTATATAAAAAAATTTCAACATGTTGCCTAACTTGGGATTAGAGCATGCACACTATGAAACTCCTTCACAATGTATTGTAAGGTTGGTCCTCAATGAGAAATTGTTTATTATTTTATTCAAACCTATTTTCTTTATTATTTTTCTAAAACAGTTATTTTTAAATTTTGCTTCATACAATTGACAAAAAAATGAAGATGGTATTTAAGGACCTCTGGTAGTGTCATTTTTACTAGCTTAGACATTTTTCAAATCATTAAAGTTATTTAAGGTAAGGAACTGGATTCAAAGTACACATTAGCCCTTTCTCCAGTACTTTCACACATAATCCAAGACCACTTAAAGACACAGTTTGGGATTAAATCTCCTTTGGCTTCAGGTCCAGGTGAGGATATTATCCTGGCCATGTAGCACCTTACTGTGATTTAAATGCAGGGATACCTGCAAATGGAATAAAGCTCTCACAAAAAATATTAAAATCAAAGAAAATTAATTCTCCCAAAAATAATTTTAAAGCACATTTAGAATGTCTGGGCAGGTGCAGATGAAGATGGAAAAGCTTTCAAAGGAAACAGGTTATTCCTGTGCCCTCAGCTGGAACCATCAATTTCACGAAGACTAATAATAATGTAATTTCATAAAGCATAATAATAATGTGAATTTTAAGTTAAAATTAATTTAACTAATCTCTTTCTTAAGAAGACAGAAATGAAGTGCAAAAGCTAAGGCTAGAACATATAACACCACAGAAACTGTATATAAATTATGAAGGAGGTTGCCTATTTGTAAGTATTTGCTTCAGTCCCTGCCTATTCAGTTTGTCAGAACTGATGTGAGGGTAAATTACTCTCTTACATTTTCCTTTGTGTTTCTTTCAAGTCACAAGAAGTCAAGATCTCCTCACATACTAAATATATTCTGCCTCAGAGGTTTTCAAAAAACTATTGCCACTCAGTGTTTAGAAGTTTAGAAGAAAAATTTCTTTAGAGAGAAGAATATTGTATCTCATATTTTGTACTATCACTGCATTCACATATTTTACATAGGAAAACAAACAAACAGGAAAAGAAAAATTCTCATGATTTCTCCTAATTTAAAGATCTCTAGTCCAATGTGTTTCTTTCTTTAGCTGGTTCTTGAGTACAGATTTACTCCACTCTTACTTGACCTTTTCTGTTTGTTTACTTGTTAGTATAATTTGAAAAGAATAAATGGGTTGATCAATTCCTAATATTTTATACTTGTTGATTCTTATTGCCATAAAAGTCAATATTAGCCCATAAACAGGGTCAGAAAGGAAGGAATGGTGAGAAGGAAGGTCCTTACTTGCACGTATAAACTCATGAAAAGGCAGTAAATTCAGGACAAATATACAAGGGGCAATATATATGGAATATATAGAGGAAAAATTTAAATGAATTCAATAAGGAATTCAAAGTAGTTGCATATTTTCAGATAAAAACTCCATAGATTTCACAGAGAAGAAAAATTCAAATTTCACATCAAATCTTCCTAAACAAGTGTATGCTTTGGTGTAATGAGAGCAGAATAAGAGTAGCAAGGGAATAGATTATATCTTTTCATAATTCCAGCGTGTCAACTCACAAATAGTTAACTGTTCTTTGAATTTTTTTTTTTTAAATCTACTTTCAGCTCAGTTTTAGAAAATTTAACAAATACTTCAGTGGTCTGCTACTTATATATTTCACTCATTAAAAAATTTGGAATACATCTAGGTTTTTGAAGATAAGATTGGCTGCTGACATGTATCTTGAACCACAAGCACAATATCGATGACTTCTCAATTTCTTCTTCCACCCTCAAGACAAGAGAGAGGTTAGAGCTCAGAAGCCTCCTATCTACAGTGTAACACAACACCTGGACATCTTTTGTGACAGAATTAAGGTTGTAGATAGCTCCACACTGAAAACAATCCAGTGACAGGCACTCCATTCCATCTACTTGGGATGATCTAAATCCTCAGTCTCTGACCCTTTGAATAAGCTTTCTCCACCTTCTTTCTGCCATTGCCATGCTCATCCAAACCTGTATGGAAGTTAGTTCAGGAGCTAAACCAGAAGAAAATTAACGCTGTCTGTACCACTGCACTCATTCAATACTGCTTTAGCTACTTAAAACTTCCTGGTTGAGCACCAGTGGCAGCATGAAGAAAGCACTGGGAATGTGCAACTCTCTTCATGGGCAGACAGTCCTCCCTTTAGATGGCACATGGACCTGTACCCTGAGCAAGACTGTTCAGGAGATTGCAACACATGTGGGATCAAAAAAGGAGTTGTACAGTCAAGCCAAAGCCCACACCTCACTGAAATACAAGAAGATCCTGAAAGTAGCCAGACAGATCAGGAGAAAGCAAGTTCTGTTAAAATTCATCCATTTTTAATAGGCAGGATTAATCTTTTGAAGTGTGTTTTTAAGTCAGGAAGTTAAAATTCACGGCATAAAAGTACACTCTTATTCCAATTTTTAGGTCAGTATATGAGCAAATCTTTAACTTTTAAAGACAGCACTGCATCACCTTATTTCTTGTGTTTAATGCATGCATCCTTCATAAAGAAGGTGCAATTTCAGAGTATGAAGTACACTAATAAAAAGGAGAAAAATGTATTATTAATCACTGCTGCTCTTCCCCCCTTCCCTACTGCTGTAGTAACACTCAGGGTTTACTTCTGCTCCATTGCACTATTTGAGCTGCCCTACTGCCTTTATGGACTATGATGAGTCTACTTCTGAAAGCAGTGGTGTCTTAATGAAAGTAAAACTATGACATCATCCACATGATCTTGCTCATAAGTTTGATTTCAATTTTAAACCTCCCTTCTCTTAAGCTAGAACATCTCAAACAAGCAACGTAAAAAATACTAAAAATGAGGCTACAGCAGTTCCCTAATTTTTTGCTTTTATTAAAAATGAACATATTCAAAATACAGGTAAAATATATTAAAAAACAGAGTTAAGTCAAACACTAAGAATTTGATTTTAAGACTGCCCAAGCAAATCTGTTTGATGTACTAATAGGAATAAAGATAGGATATTCATGGTGCTCTGATCTTAACATCCAATAATTTATTAAACACCTATATCACACAAATTCTAAAAATTTTAAAATAATTTGTGATAATTTTTACCCTATATGACTGAGGACTTCATATCAGAATGAGTTTGAGTAATGTTCCGTAATAATAAGTTTGTGAATAAAGTTCAAAATAATGTTTGTCTCTGTTTTCTGCATATAAAAAATTCTGTCAAGGGAGAAAACTTATGAAACCCAGAGGCACACTCACACAAACAAAAGCAAAGGAGAAATCTATATCATTGCCCGTTATGTCTCACATCAACTTCATGTCACTACTGATCATGAAACTAACAGCAAGCATGACAGTGAATGGCAGTACTGTGGAAATGATGAGATGTAAAACAGTCTGTTAAGGGACGCTTCCTCCCAAAAGTGCTAATTTTACATACTGGAGGTTTTTTGTGAAATGACATCCAAATAAACACACACACGTCCATTCCTGTGTGATTTGCATTGCAGAAAAGGAGAGGAAAAAATCACAAGAGAAATACAGGAGTGAAGGACAAGTGCAGCCTTCTACCATGAAATTTGAACTGCAACACAGTTTTCAGCAAGGCAGAAAAGATTTTGTATGGAGATTTGATGTTCCTCTGGAGTCTGTTCCATTTTTCCTCCCTTAAACCCTCTCAATGATATGCTAATGAAGCCAGGGTCCCTGGTTTTGCAAAATAGTATTTAAACTGTATTAAGGAACCTAACATAAAAATCTATGTTTTTCTATCCCACCTGTATCTTTACAGCATTTTATTTCTTATCAATGCCCTAAATGAATTATATATATCTGTCAAGATAAAGACAGCATATGATTTGAATTATGTCAAATGTACTTTGACAGAATAACATAAATTATACACAGAAATAAGTAAAAACTAATACAAATGATAAAGATATATCTGTCACCAGAAAAAATTAATTCCATCTCAATTCCTCCTCATCATGACGGGGCAGAAGGCAAAGGGGAAAAAGCTATTATACAATAAATTACTCAAGATACTTAGGACCAGAGAGAGATACAGCAAGAACATATGGAAGAAGCAGATGAGTAGTTCAGATGCTTAACAGGTAGCAAGGGAATTCTGAATTATCTGGTCCCCAAACTATTTCTAAGCTTGCTTGCTCCTGAAATTAGTACAGTGAGTTTAAATTAGGACATAAACAATGCTGAGAGCAGTTGGTAGAGTGAATAAACTCTTATGTCCTTCCCAAATGTTGCTATTACCAGAGTAGCAACTCAAGAGAAACCACACATCTTCCATCCCTGCCAATTTCTATTTTACAGCACAATACAGTGCCCTGAAACTTCCCTTCATTCAACCTGAACCTACAGTGTAATTATTAGGACAATTTAAGAGGAATGATAAGCCTGATAACCGGATAAAGCCATGATGACATGGCTTTAACCAGGAGCTATCCAAGCTGATCTCTTACATCTACCACTACATTCTTCCATACCTATACTTAATATGAGAGACCGAGGCCCTGTTTGGTTCCTTGTAACAGGAGTTGCAGACTTGGAGAGGAGATCCATGCTTAGAACAGCAGAAGAGGAAACGTCTTCCAGAAATTCTTAATCAGGGACCCAGACTACAGTAGATGGTCAAAAATGAGTAGATTTACAGTGAAATTCTGCTCATCAGCTCAGAGGTCAAAATTCATACAGCTATCATTCAAATTGTTCCAAGCCTGGGGAGGTGAAGGTATTACGACTTTGGAACAAAATACATAAATCCCAGAATCAGTACTGCTGAGTTTGAAAGTTTCCAATTTCAAAGTCTAGGTCATGTTGATTAGGATCTTTTTTTCATTCAGCAAAAAATCCTGTATAGAAATAATTCTTATATATAAAAATTACTTTTCTCTGTGGACGTATATTACATACTCAAGTAGAGTGAGCATGTTCAGTACTTTTTACATGAGAGGTGTTTATTTTTTCACAGTTCATTTCTTGTTCAGCTGTTGCTAATTTCTGTCCTCCTCTTTCACTGAGAGTGGGTGTTCAAGTGTTCTCCAAAGCTCCTTAGAGCTAGAGACCCTACCCTCCAAAGCCAAAAAATTGCCTTTATATTACAGACAAGACTTATGCTGCTACTCAGCTAATAGCTTCTCCTATTGTATTTCAGAGTATACATGTTCCCAAATAAGTAACATCAAAGCATAATGTTAACATCTACAGAATGCCTCATGGGAGCTTGACATAGCAGATCTCTTCTGGTTCCTGGGAGATTTTATTTTACCAAAAAAAAGAAGGAGCATTGAAGCCCAGCTGCTTTCACACTCAGTGCTTGCCCTCATTTAAAATATTTCTTTTTTTCTATTTAATTCCAACAAAGGAAAAAAAACAAACCAAGCCTCTCACCTTCCCTGGTCCTCAATTCCTTAAAATTTCCTGCTATTTCTTGCCTTTGTGGCTTGTATTTTGCCTCAATCTTCTCCTCGCTGTGCTCCTCACACCAGACTGCCCCTCTGCAGCACCACCAGCTGCTGCTTCTAAGGCAGCAAGCCACAGGCAGCTCATGGCTCCTACCTGTCTGCTGAGGGGGACTGATGGAAAAGGAGGAGTAAGGGTGCCTAGTACCACTTATAGATCACTGCCATGGCAGTGGTTTCTGCCTCATTGTGGTGCCCAGCCTTTTAAAATTTTTTTCTCAACACTTAACAACGAAGCAGACATTTAAATATAGTGCAAGTCCTCAGTTGTATGTGAGTCTTAATTACTTGTAGCTACAAAATTATTACTGGTTTTGAAATCTTCTTCTCCTCTATGTCAGTCTGGTAAAATAGTCTCCAGCTGTTAAAACAGGCATGGTAGAAAGCTGACCTAACATTAATGGCTTTATAATATTTTTAGGGCATAACCCTCAGCATAACAAAGGAGACAATGGCAAAGGAAGGAGGTCAGACAAAAGTTTTCAATAGCAAGAGGAGGAGAATAGCAATGGTAACAGTAGCAAGACTTTCTAGATATTTGAAAAGAGTGAAAGAAACTATAGGAAACATAAAAAGTTTTTAACTTTGTATCTAAAAATATTTTGTAGTCTGAAAAATTTGATTACCATTGATTAATTATCATGAAGTTTAGTCTGAATGCATAGTTGATACATGTTGTTATTGAGTCCTGTATCTTTCATTCATTAATTATTCATTAATATTATTTAGACCAGTATTGTTTCCCTAGAGGCGCAGTAATTAGTCTAAAGCACGTTTTACATACTTCTTCCTCTACTTCGTAAGCAGTAGCAGTGACCCAAATGAACTGTATTTAGAATAGAATTCTCAAAACATTTTCATAATGTAAATAATATTTTCTAAATTGTATTTGTATTAGCTATAATAAGAAACTGCATCTTTAATTCCAAGAATTTTTTTTACAAGCCATGTGTAGTGTTAACACGTATACCAATAATATTTCTTTCCAGCTTCTTCCATTTGTCTGTCACTCTAGTCTGAAGAGTGCTGTATTAAATTATAAACCAGCTGATTTTATTCAGACTCACTGTATCTTTTATGATAATAAGTACAATAATACCTAAATTCCTAAATGTAATGGCAGAACAAGCCACAATAATGATGTATATTTTACCATTTTTATAATTATTTTGTTTTATGGGTCTCCCTTTTCAGTTTTAGACTGGTCTTTAGTGATCATCCACCACTTTAGTGATCTGCCAAACATCCATTGACTCTGTTCACTTTATAGTACAAAAGTTGGTGGTAGCACCTTCTGTTAGGAGCTGGCAAAGTTCCTTTCATCCTCTTTCACTGTGACTTTTATCAGTTTCAGGGCACCCACAGAGTGAAAGGAAGATTTAGGCTGAGCCTGACATATAAAACATTAGAGAACAAGAACACTTCATAGAATCATAGAATCATGGAAACTGGAAAAGATGCCTAAGATCACCAAACTTTAACCCAGCACTGCCAGGTCCACCACTAAACCATGTTCCTAAGTGCCACATCTACTCACTTTTTGGATGCACGACCCTTGTAGGGAAGGTGAGTCCACAGTTCCCTGAGCAGCCTGCTTCAATGCTTGACAACCCTTTCAGTGAAGAAATTTTTATTTCATGTCCTATCTAATTCACCCCTGGTGCAACTTCAGGCTGTTTCCTCTCATCGTGTCACTCGTTACCTGGGGGAAAAGCCCTACTCCCACTCAGCTACACCCTCCCTTCCAGCAGTTGTAGAGAGCAGCAAGGTCTCCCCTGGGGCTCCTTTTCTGCAGGCTAAACACCCCCAGCTCCCTCAGACACTCAGTACATTATTTTATGTGTTTGAGGCACAGCCACACCAGTGCCAAGACAGGGGGATGGTCACTGGCCTAGTCCTATGGCCACACTACTGCTGATACAAGCCAGGACACCCTTGGTGTTCTTGGCCACCTGGGCATATGGTGGTCTGTATTTCATCTATATTTTTCAGGAAGCACAATAGCATCTCTGTAAAATACCTTTAAAACTTTTCTTGTTATCTGAATACTAAATCAATAAATGTAACAGACCCAAATCTGAGAAAAATATGCTATCATTTAAAATAGATAAGTTTGAAATTCAGTCAGGTAGGTGAAGAAATCTTTTAACTTTCATCTTCTCCCACTTCTAATTAGGCTATTCAAAGGTAGTGTTTCAAATGACAGACATGTTTCATGATGGATTCATGCTACATGTGAAAGAAAAAGGTAAAAAGAGCAAAGTTGTAACATCTAGACTTTTCTCTCACTGAGAATTCACATAATGATGATTTTGTCCTTTTGTCAGTTTTTGCATGCTCCCATCACTAAAGGGACAGTTAACATTAAACTTAGCACAAGGAATCTAATGAAGCTCCAAACCCACATGCTAACAGTTTTGGGAGAAAGAACAACCACATAACTCTCTTCTCACTTTCTTTCTTTCACTGTCAGTGAACTGTAGTTTACCCTTTATTTTTCTTCCAGTCTTATAATTCAAACCTTAAATCTATCTCCAAGTTTACGCTTCAGATTATTTTCTCTATTCACTTTCTTTTATTTAATAAATACCGAACCCTCTGTTTCTTCTCAGAAAGAGAAACATAGAGGATCAATATCACCTGTATTTTTTTAAAGTCTTTATGCCCGAGAAAGCAGATAATAATAAAGTTTTGATCTTTTTCTAATAGTAGCTTTTGGAACTGTGTTGCCAAGACTGGCTAATGATACAAGAAGGTATACCATCAATCGGTCTTAAGTAGGGAGAGGTTCACAAACCTTTCCCTTGGGAATAGCAATGAATGGAAGGAGATTTCTGCTGATTTGGGAAATTCATCCCAATAGAGTTTGTACTGGTTTATATGACAGCTTCACAGATTTTCAGATTTATAAGCTTTTAGCAATTCTTGGAGCTTGGGATTCAGCAGAAATTTTGCTGGGGAAGATGCCCTAATTATTGGTTTCTGTCTGGGCATTACTTGCTAGCTTCCTAGTTGCTTCCACTGTAGTAAATCCGCTGGCCATGAAGATCGTGATGTTGTTAATTTGTGTTTTCTGGAAACTACTCAAAGACCTGCAGTCTTATGAACAGCAGAAGCCATACAATAAGAAATGTTGGTCTGAAGGCTGGAAATTTTGCACAATATATCCGGTGCAAATGAGGAATTGATTCTAAATCACTAGACAATGTTTTTGTCAAGTCACGATGAGTAATTTGATTCCAGGATTGTCACTGGCAGTATCAGATTAAGACAATAGACAGTCAAATATACAAAGCTGGACTGGATGTTCTCACTGGATATCAGGAAGGAAAACTTTACCTTACTCTTAAAGTTTGCTTTACCTTACTCTTAGATATTTGCTGTTGGCCAGTATCTGAAATGGAATACTGACAAAGTGTATAATGTCCATCCTCTCTCAAGTGATAGTTTGGTTGGCTGAGGTGTGCTTTCCTCTCTACTGCAGGAACCAGAACATTTTTAGAAACTGAGAGACAGAATAATTGTATTTTATATAAATGGCAGAATGTAAACCAGCAGTAATAGTAAGAAGATATTTGAGTCAATTTAGTTAGAATTTCAATGAGATTCATTTCCATTCCTTTATGTTAGTACCTGACATACCAGTACTTGGGTTTGAGACTAATTCATATCTTATTTCTGTTCTTCAGTGTTGCCCGTCTCATTTTCTGTACTGTCCTCTCCCTCCTATGGGAAGCACTCTTCAAAGCTTCAACCACCAAATTGAACATTGGACTCACAAGAGAGCTGGGAAGAGCCTGGAGCAACTGAATGTGGTCACTCAAGTAGAAGGGAATATGCTACAGCGATAGGAATGCCATGCCAGGATTTAGGGTCTACTGATATGTTTAGTGCATTTCTTCAGACAGCCAGCGCCAGTTGCCTGACTTCCTAACTACATAATTAGGGAAATTTTGTTTTGGAATGTTTTAGACCTGAGAGAAAATATAGAAAGTAAATCATGTCAAACCTATGTACCTCACTTAGTTCTCACCTTTTGTGATGCAGCTTGGGCTGTTAGCATGTTTCTCTTTCAGAGAGGACTGTATTACCACAACCGTTACAAAATTCAGCAACTGACAACAGTGTGTTCACAAAAAGGAAGCTGAAATAGAAAATGAAGTCATAAAACATGCAGAAGAGCAGAGCTGATCATGGTCAATGACAGCGATGATTGTTTATCAGAAAACCAGGTCTGGTATTGGTCAGGGCAACTTACAAGGTAAGATTCAGAGGTGTGTGCCATGTCTATGTGTCAGGGCTGTAAATGTTCTAACTAGTGGCAGGTCACTATCAGCCAGCTAGCCAAAATTTTCTTTAAATGGAGACCAAATGGAAGTCTGAACTAAAACTGATGTGCAGTATTAGAAATAATGGGTGAACTTTGAAGAGAGCAGGCAGACATCCTTCTTGACATGGACACAGCTTTCACGCTGGCTTTTAGTGATGCTTAACCCTGTGTGCAAAACTGGAGAAAGGGATAAAGTTTACAGTGGTAGGATCCTTTGCTCCTTGAAAAAAAAAATGAAAAGGCATACACCAATACAGTTGAAATTGAAAAAAGAGTAGTTTGTCATCCTATTGCGTATCAGTGCCCTTCTCATTCATCCACTGTGTTCATAGTCAAGACCTTAGAGATACATTATGTATCAACACATTCATTAGGCAGTGTTCATTCTCTCAGGAAATAAATATCTAGCAGTAAAATTCTTGAAAAATATTTTATTTATGAAGAAAGTAGTATTGCAGTCTTTCTTAAGGTTTCCAGGCTAAGAATGTTTGTCTTTTCATCAGTCTTCAACCGATACACCTATTCTCCTATAATAGAAGCTATTCTATTTCTATAGTGCTGTTGTAGTTTGGGTGTTTTATGGTTAGTTGCATTTATCTGCTCTTTCTCTCCTCTCTAGAAAATTCACCCAGAAATCAGCCACTCTAATCTCCTCATTCCTTGGGGTTCTGATATGGTAATCCTCCCTGGGTGTTTAACAGTTCAGAGATGTTGGGGCAGATGTTCAGCTGTCAGTATGTTACCCTATTTTATCCACAATTAATTAAAAGAGTGTCTTCCTTGCAAATACTGAAGTTATATATGCATATTATTTTGGATCATCTATTTCTAATCTTAAAATCATGACAGTTATAAGACATTAACCAGACTTTTGGTGATATTTGGAAACACTGAGTCAGCTTTCAGTCCTCTCTTCAGGTGATGAAATACATATTGAAAAAAATCCCTTTGGGAAAAATGAGTTTTCACATCACATTTTTTCTTCAAGTAACTACAAGATAATTTTATAGTTATCTGTACTTCAAAACTTTATCTGGTTGACAAAAGTCATTTTTCTTTCATTTTCCAAAAAAATGATAATTCTGACTTCAATCAAATAAAAGCTCAAAAACTTCTAAAATGAAATGTCTTGAAAGATTAAGTTAAAGAAGTTGAATTCCTTCTATTCTTTGCCAAAATAGACAACCATTATTACTTTACTTGCTAAATTTTGTCATCTTTTGACCTGGGAGGTGTTTTCAGGTGTCACATACCAGGAAGTACTAAAGGAGTCTCCTCAACAGAAACGCGCATGGGAAATAAAAATTAATTTAATTTTTTTAAAAAAATTCAAACCAGTGTTAAGAACAAAACAAGATTAAGAACTTCAAAAACTTGACTGAGGTACAAAAGTGGAATATATATAGGAACTACTGAAGTAAGTGATGTAACGAGTTTTGCATCCACACATGATTTTATATACCTGTAAAATTTTGAAAAGAAATAACAGTACAAAACCAGCAGAAGAGTGCTCAATTATGGAATATTATAGCAAAATAATGGATTAAATCACTTTTGAAGAAGGATAAAGGGCTGTGATATTCCTACTGTGATGACAAAGATTATCTCCTGAGTAATAGTGCAGTCTTGGTACTTAGGAAAAAGGGAAAGCCTTCCCATCTGCACAAAAAAGCAGGTGATCTCTCTTGAGGTATATAATTTTAAGAAACATTACAGTAAAAATTTTACAGTCTGAAAATTACATGTGAATATTATAAAATTTATTGTGTACAATTAGAATATCAAGCTGTGATAAATGCTTCTTGTACCTATATGAATCCTAATTTTGTTTTATAACTATGGTTTACTCATTGCTCTTAAGAAACAAAATTGAAAAAGACTAAAAACACTATTTTTGGAGAATTTAAAACCAATGATTGGATTAAAGAAAAAATTTATCTCTTTGTACCAATGTACTTTAAATACTTTGTTTCTGAGGTCTCCAAGTAATGCAAATGTCACAAATCCGGATTCAAAGTGAGGACAAAGGAGTAAGGCAAGATAAATATACCTGTAAATTTCCCTTTGGCAGACTCGGTTACACTGTTTGTTGGGAAAGGGTTTGGGAAATGGTTGCTTACTCCATTGAACTTGCTCGATTTTGATGGTACAGGTTGCTGCTCTGTTGTGCTGCAGCCAGATGAAAATGAAGGAATCATTGCAAAAGCTTCATGAAGCACACAAACTAGATGTAATTTTCACTTATTTTACAGATTTTTTTAGTGTAATAATTTCACTGATCCCATTTCTAATGGACTAAAATGTATCAATGCACCATTTAAGTAAAGCTTCTGGATAATAGGGTATGACTTTTATTTTGAAAAGTGTTTTGTAAATAAATCCAATCAACCTTTTAAATACATTTTTCACAAAGTCTATCAAACTGTACATAAACCTCTCAGGAAATCTAATGTACTAGATCCTTTTTAATGCTTCACTGCATCACGAAACAGTCATGTAAGAATTTCTCTTGTGCATTACATAACTTATAGAGATAAGTTACACTAACCTTCAATGTTCATAAATACGAGAAAGAATAACCACTCCGCTTGTAAATAATTTAGATTTTTTTTCTATGTTTTAGTTTTTCAATATTTAGAAGCCCCAGAAAACTCAGTGTTGGTTTTACATATGACTGAAGTAGGCAGCTGTGTGTGACTATTTCTCACACAATCCTGAGCATTTTAATAGAATGAGTAAAACTTAGCTTCCTGAGTAAATTCTATGTCCGAAATACAAAACAGCTAGCAGGCACAATTACAAAGTTCTATCATGGAAGTTTTTTAAGACAATTTTATTTTAAAGCTACTAATTTTACAAAGGAGTTTTATTTATTCCCCAGTCTTGAACAGTGTCTTTTATATATGCTCCTATATTTCTTAAATATTCAGAGTAAATAATTTCCATATTAGAGTCAAGAAGTATCTCACCACTCTTCCTAGTCCATGTTGTGGAAAATAATTGCAGAAATTATCTGGATTATATTCCTGTTCCTTTCCAGAATCTGATCTCTTTGGTTCAGACAGCCTTTGCTTTTTACACAATTATGACTGTTTCCAGTGTGGTATCTATTGTGAAATTAAAATCCTATTAAGCTGATCCCACCAGTCCATTTTATAGGTTTGAGGTTTTTTAGACGATTTTGTAGTTTTGAAAAAGAAATTATTTCTGCATTCACAGCATTTTTGTCTCAAAATCTATCTCTCAGGTCTTTAAACTGCTAAAAAGAAAGCAGCAAGTGCCATCTTCAAAGCATCTTGGATAGATTCTAATTCTTTGGAGCTAAGGATGTTGCTCTTAGTACATTTGTTCTCCAAGTCAGCTTACATGCTGCAGATAAAGCAGAGAAACAAACCAGATGTACTGGCCTCCCAGCAAATAAAATAACAATGGTGATATACCTTTTTAATAATTTGTAGTGTTTATCTGGATCAAGAACAAGATATGTTCTAATTCTCTTAATGAGGAAAACCTTGAAATGTCATCATAGCCAGATCAAAGGATAATCTTTACAGCAGTGATGAGGTGAAGCTGATATACTGATGCTCACCCATAGCTGCAGGCAAACTGCCCCTTGGCTCTCCAAGATACCTGCAGCAGGAATGGTGGGCAAGCAGCACTTGAACCAAGTATCTGAAAACAGCAGCTACTGACAGGCCAAAGACAATTTTGATGTAATGTCAAATATTTTGGAAGGTGAGATGAAATAAGTGATTTGAGCTCAGTCTTCAACTTTTCTTTTTTCTGTTTGTTTGTTTTGTTTTGTTTTGTTTTGCTTTGTTTTGCTTTGTTTTGGGTTTTTTTTGTTTGGACAAGTAGCTTCAGCAATCATGCAGTCCAAGCTTACTGGTGTTATTTATGCAGATGAGGATGGTAGTTACTGCACATTTAGTAGAGTGACTTCAACGTTACTCTTTAAAATTTTTGCATAGCCTGATATAATTTTTAAGTTGTCCAAGTTTTCTTCCTTTCCTCCCAAGGAGTCACAGTGTAAAATTTGAGTACTGGTAAATTCTTTCTAGGAGCTTCTTCCAAAAACAAGTAGGTTAACTATTTGAGAGTTTTGAATTTTGAGGAAGAATTTGTTTTCTTAGAGTGTGTTTCTTTAGTGAATAGTCTGGCAAATATCTAAGTTGATTTTGAAATGACAAGTCACCAAGGGACCCATAAGATACATTATTTTTATGCCTTTATATTACTACATGCATTTCTAGTACTTCCACACTTCAAAGATTATTTTAAGTCATGTTGTATAAAAGGGAAATTTTACATGCAGTTTCATAGAGAGGAGGTGTTATAATTTCTCCAAACTACTTCCAAGAGTTTTCCTTCTGGCTTGTACGGGTATTTTCAAATTCTTTTGTCACAAAATACATCAACATGATTCAGCAGTACTGCATTTAGTTAATATATCTACTTTCCTTATTTAGTCAGCGGATAAGTATCTTCAGAGAAAATTTTCTGTTTATCCTCTAGGGGCTTGATCTGTTTATTTATATTTTATTATTACTACTTGTATGTTGAAAACCTACCAGTCTTGTACTGGAGAGAGAATTTATGGAAGTTTCCCTAACTGATGCCTAAAGTAATTCCAAAGGGATCTAAAAAAGTCTGAAGAGCCTTTATTTAAAGAGAGAAATTAAATTATAATTTCTGAAGTGTAGTACCTTAATGATTTTTAACCATAATTTTTGAGGAAGAACAAAGTTCATTATAGTATGCTTGTGAGGGTAAACACAAAAAAGTCTGGCAGTAGGTCACAACAGCAAAGATTTAATTCTACTTTTTTTTGTGTTTAAGCATCCTCCCTCCCTCTCTGAGAATCTGCAAGAAAAAAAGCCATGATCTCACACCATGGGCGAAAAATGGAATGAGCCTTTGGGCAGAAAATATGATTAAGAACTCTTTGAGGAAAATGTGGTGAATCTCATATCTTGTATTCACTGGCATTATACATATTTCCTTGACAGATGAAATAATTTCTTTTATGTCATAGTGTGAACCTGGCATATAAATCACTTAAATGCATGCTCGATTTTTCTTTTAAGCTATTTGTAGTACCAGGTCCAATACAGTGGTCTTAACAGTATTATGTGTGTCACAGAGAAATAGATAGAGATGAATTATTTGCTGGAAATTCATTTTACAGCTAAATCAAGTTAATGAATTGATTCTCAAAACTATTTCTCATATTGAATTTCTTTGAAAGTGTTTCAGAAACCAATATTTGATTTAAAAACTTGACTTGCATTCTTGTGTTACTTGATTGGGTAACATTTCTTTAGCACAAATTTTTGTATTCAGTTGAGTAGTCTTACTTATAACTCCACTTCAAAGAGTTTTTGTGAGAAGTGGGGCCCTATGTACACAGAATATATCTGCAAGGTTCTGACTTCATGCTTTTTAATTCCTACAAATTATTTTGAAATCCATTATTTCATTCCTGTAATGAGCAGTAAAATCAAAGACATTGTGCTCCAACAATCTCCTGGAAAACTAACTACTGCGTAGAAGAAGGCATTAGGAATTCAAGCCTTTTGTTAAATACCCAAAAGTGTAGGGAACTGTTAAAAATAAGTTTAAGTGGTCTTGACCAGAGCTTAGTATAGTTTATAAAAAAATATCTGACCTTAAAAGAATTTTGTAGTTTCTTGAATTTTGCAACATCTTCAACTTCTGTTACAGAAACTGCCTACCACTGATTCTTCTTGCTGGCTCAGAGAACTCTCTAGCATACAAGCTTTTAAGACTGAAAATTTCAGATACATAAATTTTTATTAGTAGTTACCAAGTGAACTGTCCAGTGAGAAAATAAAAATTACCTTACATAGAAACACTGTGCTACCTTTAATTACATAATTATATCCCTTTAAGAGAGCAACACCATTTGCAATCATTTATCACAAGTGATATGGTTTGATACCACAAGTTACATTTTACAGTAATTTACTAAGTTAACATTGACATGTTGTGAAGTGTTGCATCATCATGTAGAATACACAAAGAGGGACCATGAGCTCCATAACTTCCATCATAAAATAAAGGAAAAGCAGACTGTGCGGACTGGAGAAATCAATGAAAGTTTGGAAAGCCCTTCACATGAAGATATATTTATTTTAAATACTGAAGTAGCAGATGGGAAAATTATTTTTCCTTACGTATCAGATGTGTGTTGGGATATAATTACAAAAAAAAGTAGTGTGGTCTTCATAGAGTTAACAGAAGAAGGAGATGAGTATACCAAGTTAAAGAATAATATTGTGGTGGTTTCAGGAGTCAATTTTATTCTAAGGTGCAAATCTGGTTAAGGAGCTTAAACATAAAAAATAGACTTTAATATATTACCAGGATGTCTTATTATAAAAAAAAAAAAAAAAAGAAGAAGCCAGACAAATTAAATCCTTGAAATAATATTCACTAGCCAGAAGGAAATATATCTTATAAAAGGTAATAGAGGGTAAATGATAATCATTTTTATTAACCTTTTGAAACAAAATAAAAGCAAATCTGAAAATGCCATTAAAAACCTAGAATCTGTAGCCCCATCTATTGGCAGATCTGAGAACTTTTCTTATAAAAATGCAATATCCACGTACAGCTAAGATAAAAGAAAATAAGAGAGAAACCTGATATTTAGGTGTTGGTGAATGACAAACCACACTGGTACTATTCACCCTGACTGCCTCGTTAGAGGCTTCATTTGGAGTTGAAGAGAACTGCTCCATCTCTGCACTTGAAGAGAAGAAACAAGTGATGTTGGTGTTGAATTCAGACTAAACATTCTTGCATGGGGCAGGAGAAATCTAAGCCACACATCCGTAACAGCTGACCTCCTGATAGGGACGATAGAAGAAAGGACCAGGATCAGGAACCAATGGGGAAGTTCTAATGATTTGGAAAGAATTTGAGCTTAATACATGGTGTAGGGCCTCGCGACAGTAATCATATACTTGCGCCCTTCTTGGTTTCACCTAGACAGATGTTTGTCCTGGCAAGATAAGAGCAAGTTACTAATTTAAAATAAAT